>BCIO01000004.1:2507951-3064950 GCA_001599975.1 Cystobasidiopsis lactophilus
CTTACCGTTGTCTTCGCGTCAGTTCTCCCTTGAGTTGACGTATTGGCGTGGCAGAGCTGTAGTTGAGTGGCAGGCTGCGAGCGCTCGAGAGAGAGAGCATTCAGCGGAGCGCCCCTTGGCCTTCGCCAGCCACCCCTCGCCAGCGCCCATGCGGTAGCGCCACATCTGAGTGCTCACTGTTCTTTTTGTATTGCAGCCTAGTTTGGGCCTCGTTGATTTTGGAATAGGTACACGACACGCTACAGGCGACCTAAGCTAGAAAGTCGATGATGGCCCTGTGGGCGACTGTCAGCCATGTGCAAGAGACGTCCGATAGAACGAAGCATTACTTTGCAATGACTTCTGCATGTGTTTCAAGTGCAAAGTGGCCTGTCTCCAGCATTTGGACTTTGGTGGCGGGATCTAAGCCAACCATCAATTTAGACCGCTGTAGCTCGCCAGCACAAAAAAGGGCAAGGCCTACTGTCAATCTTGTATGCTTCAGCCCCAGCTGGTGGAAAGAAGGGATCGACCGAGCCCCAGATCGCCAGAGTCTTCGGTTGGCTGGGCGACAAGCCTGAGCAGCGCACTTTAAAGAGCCTCAACAGCACGCACTGCTTCCTAAAATACTCCTGGAATTTGGGGTATAGCGCGACATTGGTGCGATAGTCTTCGAACAAGTCAACGTGGCCTTCAAGGTGAGGCTTTTGATAGGCATCGTCGACAATCCAGGCTTCAGGCGCCAGAAGGTCAACGTCGGAAGTACCGTATAAATAACCACCCTGTAGATGTCTTAAGAATGGAAAGGTCAAGGAGGAACGAAGACTGCATTACTTTGATCGACTGCAAGCCGGTGGCAATTCCTTTCACCGACTCTCGCTTCGAAGGGTCAGTCCAGAAGGCTCGGATGTTGGTCATCTACGCGATGATCAGTGGCACTCTTGGAGACATATCAACGCCGCTCACGTCCCAAGCTGGCCCCAGGCCCTCTGTAAGAAATTCAGCATGAGATCCAAGTCTTGAGTGGCGTTCCCTCACGTTCATAGGCATTCCCGTTCTGAGTGACAATCGCAGAAATTCGCTCGGGTCTGTTCAGAGCCAGACGCAGACCAGAGGGTGCACCGTAGTCAAAAATGTAAATGCAGATCTGTTGAAGGTCGAGCTTGTCCACAAAGTCGGTCAAGGCCTCTCCCAATGCCGCGAACGTGTACTTGAAGCCATCAGGAAGCTTTGTTTCGCCAAATCCGGGGAGATCAGGTGCATAGATTTTGAAGTGAGGCTCGAGCAAGGGGACTGCCGACACAGATGAGCCGGGCTTCAAACATGGCAAGGAGACAGGCATACTCAGGTTTCGGAAGTAGTGAGAACTGTTTGGGTCTACTATACTGTTAGCTTCGGACGACTTTGCTATATGGGCAGGCATACAGCCATGGAGCAGTAGCAGGACGGGTTTTCCAGATTGACCAGCTTCTCGGTAGAACAGCTCCACCCCATTGGACACAGGAAGAAACTTGTAGGAGGCAGGCATGTTGGCGGTGGTGGTGGTGGTTGATTTTTCGTCCTCGCTTGGTGGTCTGATTGGACCAGCGTCGTATTTGGGCAAAAGGCATCAGCTGGATCCCCATGCTGTTGCTGACCAAGTCCACGCATGTTGAACTAGTGACGTTTGCCGAGGTGTTCTCCGGAGAGGGCGCTCCGCCATGGGACGATTCACCTGATAATGCTATCTGAAGCTAGCAGACCTGCATCCTACGAGCAAACGAAAGCATTGGCGGATTTTAAACTTGAAACTCGAAGCGCGAGCAACTTGTGCGAGTTCCTTCTCCTTGATCCAACAACAAACTCGGTGCGGCAGGATCTTGCTGGCAGCGACAGTGGGCAATCTTTACCGCCGCAAACTAAGATGCAAAGGCCCAGTGAATGGCTGAACGCCTCATAAAGACTTTCTCTGCCTGTCGGACACCACAACGCCGACGCGGCGTGACCTGTAGCGGGCCGCGCTTTTCTGCCGAAGTCGCATTGGAGCCTCTCTGGCTCGCGCGACGACTTCTTTGTGCTGCAATGCCTGCCCAAACTCCCGGGGCAGTGCATGAGATTGCTAGCCAACAGCCGCCGTCCCTGCCGGAGCCTCCGATCTCTCAGGAGCCGACTCAAATCGATTCGGTTGACCCTAAAGGCGAACCAGCAGCGGCAAGTTCAACACCAGACTTGGATCAGAAAGAGGCGGCAGCAACCGACACTGAGCATGAGGACTATGCTACCAAAGAGTTCTACTTCCTGCCGATACCGCCCAACAGGCGGTTCAATGCGTCAAAACCTTTTGGCTTTGGCTTGTGGATGAATATCGCCTTTGGAATCGCGTCCACTGCTACAGTCGCCAGTGCGTTCAGGCCTTTTCGAGCTTTTCAGTGATGATGTTGACGAATTCCGAGCAGACATCTACTATTCGCAACCGATTCTAATTGATCTGGCGACCGCATTCGGCGTGACATACGACAGGATATCTAACGTTCCCACACTCTCTCAAGCTGGTTCGTTGCGATCAATGATAGCCTGAAGACTGTCTGATTTGCCTGTCATCTCCAAAGGTTACGCCACAGGGATCGCGTTCATAGCCCCGGCAGGCGACCTGCTCAAGCGGCGGCAGATGATTCTGTGCCTAGTTGTCTGTACAACTGTGCTCAGCATAGGCTTGGCAACCACCAATTCTTTGGCGGCTTTCGAAGCGGTATGTTGGGTCGGCCCTTTCGCACGCAGTCGCTAACTCAATGTCTTGCAGCTCATGTATCTCTCCGGCGTGCTTTCTGTCACTCCTCAAGTCATGATACCACTGGCAGTTGACCTGGCGCCCGCCAAAAACCGAGCAAAAGCAATGGGCGTTGTCCTGAGCGGCCTGCTCTTTGGTATCTTGCTGGCACGAGTTCTTTCCGGCATCATCGCCCAATACTCTTCGTACAAGAACGTCTTTTGGATGGCATTCGGCCTACAAATCGTCATTCTGGTAATGTTATGGCTGGTTCTGCCCGATTACCCCAGCAAATCCCGCGGGACAAATCTAACGTGAGCCCACTACTCCCATTTATTGAACTGCGGCGTTTGACCGAGTGGTCGATTATAGCTACTGGCGTATCCTCTGGACCATGTTGAAGTTCGCGTTCACCGAGCCGTTTGTCCTTTCCAGTCGCTTTGAAAACCGCCACTCAGCTAGGGCACACAGAATCTTGATCTTCAGCAGCGCCGCGTCGGGATTGGCATCCATTGTTTTCGCCGGCTACTGGGTCACGCTCACTTTCCTCATGGGCGGGCCGCCGTACAATTACAGCACGATCGACATTGGGCTGTTCGGGTTAATTGGCATTCTAGGCGTCATGGCAGCTCCAATCACTGGTAAGATCGCAGATAGACTGGGACAATACGTGAGCGCACTTCTAAGGGGAGCGGTTTTGGACTCACGAGCGAGAGGGGCAGGTCGGCGTCATCATCGGCCAAAGTGTCTTGATAGTGACGGCCTGCCTGTATATCGGAGCCGCTGGCATTAATCTATCAGTGCCCATCATTGTCACTGTTTTGGTGGATCTCGGAATGCAGCAGGTTGGTCCTTCGGATGTGCGCGTACGGCGAACCCAACTTAACGCAACATTACAGCAACAAGTCTCCAATGCAGCACGAGTCCAGGGAATCGATCCAGCGGCCAGGGCTCGCATGAATTCCGTATACGTCATCGGTTGGTCACTGCGCTGGGACGTCGCTTTTCTCGCTGACGTTCCCGCTGGCAGGCATCTTCTTGGGTCAAGTCACCGGCACCCAGGTTTCGTCCATCATTTTCTTGAATCATGGCTTTCGATGGACTGGAGGCTTTTGGCTTGGCACCATCGTGGTGGCTGCACTGGTTTTGCTGTCCCGAGGGCCTAACGAGGAACGGTACACCTGGTTTGGGTGGAAGGGCGGCCGACATCTTCGACGGAAACCTATCCTACCACCAACCCAAGACGTCGAAGCTGCGGTCGCTCCTGACGAGGAGAAAACTGCCGAGATTCTGCCTGAAGGCTCGCCTTCGCCGTCAGTGACCAGCCCAAAAAACGATGATTCAATCCTTCCTTCCGCAGCGGACAAGCATTAGATTACTGTATTTGTATCTTGCACACGGACAGCATCAAGGCTTTACACGAATTGTAGCATGTAATCCAACGCCAGGCCGGACCACACAATCAAGCCCAAATCGCGATTGCTCTTGAATTTGTCCCAGCAAGACACCCTGCTTGACAGGTCGACTGTCTTCAATTGCCACCACATATGTGTCGCAGCACCGCCCACGCTGATGGCCCAGAACGGCACGCCCTGCCCGTTCAAGTAGCCGCTGTAAGCCAGGAGGGAGACAAACGATGCCCCAAAGCCCGACAAGATGGGCTTGGTTTGATCGCCAAAAAGAAGTGCTGTCGACTTGACGCCAACGGTGACATCGTCGGTTTTGTCCTGGTGGGCGTAGATCGTATCGTAGAAAATCGTCCACGCCACGGAGCCGATGTACAGCGGTAGGTAGGTGGCCAGATCCAAGTGGTTCAATAGAGCCATAGGTCCTAACAGTGCGCCCCAGTTAAACGCTAGACCGAGAACAAGCTGAGGCCAGTGTGTGATGCGCTTCATGAGAGGGTAGATGACAACGAGCGAAAGCGACGAGGCGCCAAGAAGGATGCTGCGATGCTTTTGAGCTCTTAGGAAGGGTGTAATTATATGAAATTATGCTGACCTGTTGTAGTTGAACTGGGTCAGAATGGCCAGCCCGACGGACAGCTGAGCACCCAAAAACGTCAAGCCTTGGAAAGGCGTTAATGCCCCAGCTGCCAGCGGCCTGGATTTTGTTCGGTCTTGAAAAGAGCATGAGGCAAGATAGAGAGGCACTCTTAGAAAGACAGAGAACTCACCAACCGCCTTGTCGATGTCGCGGTCCCAAAGGTCGTTGATGGTGCAGCCTGCGCCCCTCATCACCAGTGCCCCCGTCCCAAACAGCAGCAAGTTCCAAGCTAGCTGTGATGGAGGTACAGCAGACGAATGGGCGGCCATTGTGAGCGACCAGGCTATCCAGCATCTTTTCAAGGTTTTGCGATCCTTCTCGGGCTAAAATAGCTTACTGCAGGGCAAGTAAAGAAGCCAAGTGCCTATCGGCTTGTCCATACGAGCCAATTCGACATATGGGCGCACTTTTGAACGCCATGGAGCCACCAGCGTCCGCGTTGACGAGCTCTGAAAGCGGATGAGCTTGCTGGCGAACGCCGTGGCGGGTGGCAAGGATGCCCCTCGTAGACGCAGAGGGCGCAAACAGCTTAAAGACATAACAAGGCTTGACTTTGAACGGCGCTACCGCATGGGCGCTGGCGAGGGGTGGCCGGCGAAGGCCAAGGGGCGCTCCGCTGAATGCTAGACTCTCTCTCGAGCGCTCGCAGCCTGCCACTCAACTACAGCTCTGCCACGCCAATACGTCAACTCAAGGGAGAACTGACGCGAAGACAACGGCAAGCAAGTGATAGAGAGAACATGGACTCTATTGCAAGAGGGGGAGAAAAGACTAGGGACGAAAATGGCGTGGAGGCGGACAGACATAGTACAAGGGAAGGGAATCGAAAGGTGTGAAGAGCGAAAGGCGRGGATTACAGCTCCTCGTCGGTGAACACTTCCTCGCCACGTTTTCGGCGCGCTAGAGCGKAACTTCAACTCAGAAGGTGTTGCGACGACTTAGAAAGACGAAGGCGACTCACCCATGCGGTCCTTTTTCGCTTTTCTGGCCTCGCTTGACGTGAGCTTCTTCGCCTTCTTGTTGGCTTCGATCTTGTTCTGAAGAAGAGGGGGAGAGAGGGTCAGTTTTGTTGGGGGGACAGACAACGATGCTAAAGCGACTCACTCCCATGGCATCGAACTGGTCCTCCTCCTCGCCCTCCTTCTTGTCAATGCGGGCGCCAGAGCCTTGGCCCTCGACCCAGTTGTGCCCTGAGGCGACCAGGTGGCCGTCCTTCATGGCCCAGGTTTCCGTGCAGATCGACTCGGAGAACTCCTGGTTGTGGGTAATGACGAGGACACCGCCCTCGAAGGTCTTGAGGGCAGAGATGAGGGCCGCCAACGACTCGCGATCGAGGTAGTTGGTCGGTTCGCTGTGGACAGGCCCGATTGAGACCAAAGGCCGCGAAGCAGAAACGACAAGACTCACTCGAGGATGATGACGTGAGGCTTACGCCATGAGGCGGCAGCCAAGACGACCTTGACCTTCTGGCCACCAGAGAGACCGCGCATGGTGTTGTGGGTGACGAACTCGGCCTCCAAGCCGAAGTCGGCAAAATGGGCCTCGATTTCCTTGCGGACCAAAGGACGCAGCAGGCCGAGGCGTTGCGCCTCCTTGGTGTCAAGAGCAATGACCTTTTTCTCGAAACCGCGCTTGATCAAATCGTCCTGGAGGCAGATGTGAGCAAGGGTGGGATGCGAGACGTCGATGAAAAAAGCTTACACGTGGTAGCCAGATGTTCTCGGAAGAGGACATGGCCTTGAAGGTCACCTCGTACTCGTACGACTGCTTGAGCTTCTTGCGGGCGACGATCTCGTCGATGATGCGCTTCTGGCCCTCGATGACAATGTTGGCGCCCTCCTTCATCTTCTTCTCGTCCTCCTCGCTGATCTGGCGGTTGGCCTTGGACAGCTCCTCGATGTCCTCACCCGTTTGGTAACGCCACAGCATGTACTCGAGCGGGGTCTTGTCGAGATGGTGGTCGATGTGGTGGAAGGCGTGCTGGGCAACGTAGCCGATGACCAAGTTGGGGTGCTTCCAGACTTCACCCTTGGTGGGCTCGGTCTCAGCAACGAGCAGCTTGACCAAGGTCGACTTGCCGGAACCGTTGGGGCCGAGGACGGCGACACGGGAAGAAAGGGAGATCTGGAGGGTGACATCGTACAGCTGCTGGACCTTGGAGGTTGGGTATTGGAAGTCGACGTGACGCATCTTGGCGAGCGACTTCTCCTTGGTCTTGACACCTTCCAAGAGCGGCGGGTTGGGGAACTTGAAGGTGTACTCTTCGAGCGGGTTGAGCTCGTAGTAGGCCTTGGCCTCGGGCACCTGCTTGACGAAGGCCTCGAGGTTGCCGCGGTACCGCTTGACCTTGAAGCGGTTCAAGTGGAGGATATCGGTGACCGTGTTGTTGAGGAAGCCCGAGTCGTGGGAAACGATGATCGAGGTGCAGGTGGTCAAGGAGGTGAGGTAGTCGACGAGCCACTGGACGTTGACGACGTCCAAATGGTTGGTGGGCTCGTCCAAGAGCAGGATATCGGCCTTGAAGAGAACGGCGCGGACCAAAGCCAGCTTCATCTTCCAACCACCGGACAGACCGCCGATGGGCTCCTCCCAGCGGGCCTCTGCGAAGCCGAGCTGGACCAAGGTGGCCTTCATCTCCTCCTCGGAGGCCTGGATGCGCTTGTCTTGCTTGATCCACTCCAAAATGCCAATGTCGGCCTCGGAGCCGTCAATGTCGTGCTCGACGTAGAAAGTGCGGACGACGTCAGGGGAGGGGAAGCCCTCGACCTGGCCGTTATGGATGGCGCGCATGAGGGTCGACTTGCCAGAGCCGTTGCGGCCGCAAAGGCCGTAGCGGTGGCCACGCTTGAGGCGGAGAGTGGCGGTGTTAAGCAAGATCTTGGCGCCATAGGCCAACGAGAAGGTGCAGTTGCAGAGGTCCTCGCCCTCCTCTTCGTCGTCGAGGGCCTCGACGGTCTCGCCGGCCTCCTTGGCGGTGCGCTCAAGGAGCTCCTTGACGATGGGCTGGGCCTTGGCGACGTCCGGCGTGGCCAACGAGACGTAGGGCACCAAAGCGGTTTCCCACTCGGTGAGCTCGTAGTTGCGGGCGTTGATGAGGGCGGCCGCGAGCTGGGCGACGTAGAAGGCGAGAGGGGAGGTGGCGGTGAGCTGGGTGGAGGGGAAGAACTTCTTGACGGCGTTAACCAAGTTGGCGGCGACCGGCTTGGGGTCCTGCACGCGCGGGGGTGGTGCGTTGGCGCCGTCGCCCTCGACCTTTGCGACCTCCTGGACGGTCTTGATAGCCTTGGCGACAACGCCGCGGGCTTCCGGGTCGGCGACCTGCTCCTCGAGCTTGATGAGGCCGGGGAGAATCTTGGGCAAGAAAGGTCGGACGGTGAACTCGTTATCGACGAGCTTGGTCACTGGGAGCAGCAAGTCGCGTCAGTCGAGGAATGTGGGGAAAAAAGCAGGCTAAAGTCAACTGACTGTTGTCGATGATGACAGCGACCTTTCGGCGGGTAGCGGTGAGGCGCTCGTTGAGGCCTCTTGCCAATAGGGGAGCCATGAGGGAAAGAGTGGGCGAGTCAACCTCTGAAACGAACGTGGTCGCAGCGAGCAGCTGGATGGTCTTGGGGACTTCCTCCTCGGGCTTGAGCAGGCAGTTGATGAGCGCAGGGATGAACTTCTCAATGTCCTTGTTGGAGATGAGGTTGCAGCTGGTCGTGAGCGTCGCGCGGGCCTTCTTCTTGACGTCGGCCTTGGTGTCGTGGATGAGATCGGCAAGGACGGGGACGACGTAGGGCATGGCGGAGGCGATCTGCTGGGGGGCCGAGTTGACGAGGATGTCGAGGATCTCGAGGCCGCCGACCTTGACTTGCCACTTGCCGGAAGTGGAGATGTGCTGGAGGATGATGGGCAAGAGGAGGGTCGAGGCCCAGGGGGACATGACCTTGGCCAAGGCGGCGGTGGCCTCGACGGCGGCGGCGCGGACACCGGTGATCTTATCGGCAAAGGTCTCGCCGACGAGGAGGTCGAGGACCTTCTCGAAGATGAAAGGCTCGACGGCGTGGCCGACACCGGCATCAGCGAGCGACTTGATGAGCTGGCAGGCGCCCTCGCGCGCGACCGGGTTCTTCTTGTCGGCAAGGGCCTTCTCGATGGCATCGGCGAGTCCGAGGTGGACAAACGCTTGAGGGCCTTCGATCTGTAAAAAAATTTGACATCACCCGTTAGCGCCGAATTCGCGTCCTCGCTGGGCAACTTGAATAGGGACGCGGGGGACTAACCTTGACAAGGTTGACGAGCTCAGAGGCGGCGGTCTCCCTCTGGAGGGCGTCGGTCGCGGTCATGAGCGCGCCGAGGTCAATCTTGGCCTCGTCTTTTGAGCCATCGACGGCGGCGGCCTGGGCGGCGTGCGAGTCCTCGCCAACGACGGCGGGCGCAATCTTGACGGGCGTAGGGACGGCCACGTTCTTGGCAGCTTTGACAGGAGCAGGCGACACTGCAAGGGAGAGGGGCGAGCCCAACGTTTCAGCTCATGCGCCGCCACCAAGTGCCAATGCATAGCCAATGAGGGCACTCACTTCTAGCTGGATATCTCTAACTGGAATAAGAAATTCTAGGTGTTAAAGAGGGTTGGTCGTGTCCGTGGAGAGAGGAGACGAGAAGGTGTTTTTGGTGCTTTCTGGTGCGCAAAAAAATTTGCTGGAGTCGAAGCGAATGGGTTTCGCGTCGCACAGGCAGCAAACGAGTCGCGGGGTTATGAAGGGGTTCTGTGCGGTTTCTGGTTGCTGGTGAGGCAAACGAGAAGACAAGCAGACAGAAGTCTAATTGATGGAGCAGAGGCAAAAGGTTTTTTTGGTGCCAGGCGCGCGCTTTCTCTGAGCCGGAATCCCGGCTTGGGACTTGTGGCGCAAATCCCAACGTCGTTGAAATGTTGGGGAAGGCACCGAATGATCTCAGACCCAGGCTTGCACCGGACTCGGTAAACACGCAGATCCGTGGGCTGCTGAGGCCCGCTCAAAAGGGGATTGCCTGGCCAAAGAACGCGTTTGTTTGAAGCATTTCATTTAAAGTCTGCCTGGCCTGGCAACTGTGGAAAAGCTTGTCCCCGCTCTCCTCTCTTTTGCCTGGCGCCAGGAATGCGTGGCCTTGAGCGCCTGTTTGCAAGCAGAGGTTGCGCAGACCGGCCGGCTCAACGCTTCGGAATTTGAAGGCGAAGATAATACCTGCCCGATTCCTGGTCAATGGCGTCCGCGGTCCGACAGGATACTGAGAGAGGCGCCGGTTCAGATGCTGAGTGTGTTGCTATTGAGACTGGAGGCGGCCGCAACCTCCGACTTCAAATTGGGTGGCAAAGGCAGTTGACGTAGTCGATGAGGCTGCGCAAGTGTCTGCGTTGCGTTGATGATATGCAATTCTTGATCGCGGCCAATGCACCTGGGATGCCCGACTTTTGAAGGTGCCAGTTCGAGAATCGAATTTGCCGAGTACATTGGGCATCATGAGGATGTGCCCAAGAGGACCCAAACCAAGGCGGAGGATGCTGAGGGGCGACCGTCGCCTTGGGTGAACACATCATTAAGAGTGTAAGAGTGTAGCCACAGAAAACCTGGGCAGGGGTGAAAACTGAGCGAGTGAGGAAGCAGCGACGCGATCAATAAAGGTGCACAGAGAATGTCGAGCACTGAGCACATCCCTGTCGAAAGGAAGCACAGAAAGCACGGCACTTCACTTCAAGACGCGCATGGTGGCGCTGATAAGCAGACCATCGCCGTCAAACTTGCGAATGTGTTTGGAGGGGACACAAGCGGACGCCACAAAACCTCGATGAACAGTTCCAAATCTGCCAGTTGGACTTGGGATTCCCACTGAGTAAATCTGGTGAAGAAGAGAATGTCAAAAGCAGAGCAACATGTTCGACAGGCGGGAGCGAAAATTTTGAGCAAGGCAAAAGAGGCTCGGGACACTAGGGCATCCGGCTGGTACGCGCTATGGGCGTCAGTGAGTGATAACAGCTCTATTGCTGGTGCAAGCCGAGCAAAAGTCGTCGTTCGCGTCTGGATGTTGGGCCGTTGCTCTCCAACAAAATTTTGGGGCAAGGGGTGAAACCTGTTCACGGAAGAACCAAGCTCCTTCTCCAGGCATTTTCGTTGCCTATCTGTGCAAACCATAAGGCCTGTACTGTCCAAGAGCGAAACCTGGGCTCTGGGGGGCCAATTTTCGGGAAGCGAACGTGAGCCGTTTTCACATGCCTGCCACTGTCTTCGAAAGCGGCGCTTGGTTCTGCCGCCGCCAACTTATTGTTAAAAGATTGAGGTCAAGGAAGTTGAACAGGACTATGCAAAGGGGTTTCAAAGCAAATGCAAGGAAGGGTATGAAATGAAGGTTTTGCTCTCTAAGGAAGATGTTTATATGTGTTCGTCAAATCTCGTCATCACAAACCGTCCGTAATACACACTCGTCCTCTCTTTCAAAGAGACCTCAGGACGAGGAAGCGGGCGCGATCAAGGCGCGTATTAACCGGGTCTGAGCTGCTCGCCGTGCGTTGGCGTCTGGCCAGTAGCTTTGCGAGAGCGTCGAGACGACTGTGCGCAGACATGATCAGGTTCGATTCAAGGATAGAATGAAGGGTAGGCCGCAAACGCACCAAAACGAGAGAAGGTGGAACCAAACGTGCCCTGGACTCGGACGCTGCCAGCAGCCATGACCTGTTGATTACGGGCGCACGGTCAGCAAAAGCTGGCTCAGGTAAGGCAAACAGCTGACCGATTCCAAGACGGGCGTCAAGAACCGCGCAATCTTGATGCCCTCCTCCTCGCTCCTTAGTTGGCGCATGGCGACCAAGCTCGGCAGGTCGTCAAAGTCGCTGAGCACGTGGGCGCACGGCAGCGACTTGAAGAAGGGCGCTAATGCCGGGTCGGTTCGGGGCGAGCGCGAGTCGGTGGCGATGTACACGTGCGCGTTGAGGGTCAAGAGGGCGGGGTCCGTGTGGAGGGCGCCCTTGCAGGCGAGGATCTCCTTGGGCTGCTGCCGCCGGTCGAGCAGGCTGATCATCGGCGTGGTGGTCGTTGTTAGCGCTTGGAACGGCTCTTCCTCCTCCTCCTCCTCTTCGACCTCGGACGATTCGGGTGAGGACAGCAGCGAGTCTTCCATCCAGTCCCAACTTGATTCTTCAGCCGACAGCGGGATCTGGGCTTCGGGCACAGAGCGCTTGTCGCCCGCTAAGGTCGGGAAGAGCGGCCCCTCGGATTTCTCGGCCAGCGCCAGGAGCTCTTCCGCCCGCTTGGACGAGAAGGTGAACATGGTGGACAGAGCCTTAATATAGACCTGGCGCATGTGAGAGACGGCCGCTTTCTGTAGGTCCAATACAGCTGGTGAATCAGCAAGCTGTCACCTCGATGATAAGGCAGTTTTTCGACCCACAGCGAAAGAGCCGTCGCCGACGCGGAGGTGCAGGCCAAAGTGGTTCTCGCGCCCACCCATGAGCTCGCGCATATCGTTAGCCACGTTCTCGACGACGGGCAGGTCGAACACCATGGCGTTTTGGATTCGGCCGAGCGCCTTGAGCCACTTGGGGTCCGCGCCGTCCAGATTGATCCGGTACTGTGCGAAGACGAGGCTTTTAAGACTTGGAGAATATGTCTTAAAAGAAAGGCAGGCGTACAGATCCATAGAGCGAGCCAAACTCGATCACGCGCTTGTCGAGCATCTCGGGCGAGGCCAAGAAGTCGAGGTCGACGCGGGTGTTGTAGTTGCCGATGGAGGAGGCCGTGTCGGTGTCCTTGTTGACGTAGTACTTGTACTCGTACTGCGCCGGGTCGTCGAACCGATAGATCTGTGCCAAAATCGTGCACAACATGTCAGCTTGCCTTAGGCCAGCTTCAAAGTGGGAGTCTCGACGCACCGAATCTTCAGGGACGTTGAGGCCATCAGGGGAGGTGAGCCACTCGAAGCTGAGGTCGGGCCTCTGCACCAAGGGCACGGTGGAGCCCGACTTCTCCAAGTCGACCAAAACCGACCAGCTGAATTCTGTGCGTTGGCCAAGTGCGCTGGTCAGTCAGGCAGGGCAAAGAATGACTGAGGTAGGGAGGACAACGCACGGGCATAAGAGGTGTAATCGTCGCAGTCCTTGTCCAACGCCTTCTGGCCGCTCTCCAGGCTCTCGACCGAGGGCAAGCACCTCGCCACCTTAGCCGGCGACTTTTGATCTCGTTCCCAGAGGCGCTGGAGGAGGGACTTTTCGCGCCAGGAGACGGCGTTGCCGACGCGGGTGTACGGGACGAGGACCGTGCGGTTGAGGAGCATGCCGAGCAGGATGGCGTTGGTGATCTCGATGCGCTGGTTGTGGTAACCTGAGTGGGGGAGGTAGGCGATGAAGCGCTCCTCCGACGCGGGCTGGGGCCGGGCAGGCAAGGCGGCGGGCAAGGGAGGGCGGGTGCGGAATTGCGTGCTTGTCGTCGTCGCCGGCTCTGAGCCTGGCAGCACGTCGTCCGCGGGCTGGGAGGAGTAGGACGAGTCCTCGTCTTCATGCTCGACGTCCTCGTGGTGGATCTGGGGCACTTCGTCGTCGTCCAAGTCGGCGGTTGTTGTTGTTGTCGCCGGCCGCTCTAGCTTTGGCCGGTCCTGCTCCTCTGGCCCCTTGTAAACCTCTGGCATTGCCACTATTGGGCGAGACGGCGCTGGTGTAGAGGAAGCCGGTCTGAAGTAAGACGGCAGCAAGGCCGAGCGCTGGGTCGAGGTGTTTTGCCAGACGACAGGCAGGAGCACGCCGAGCGCGAGGAGCAGGCCTAACCCAGCGAGCAGGCGGTTGCGCAGGCGGGTGCGGGTGGCCTGGGCCGCTTTTAGCTTGTGCGTGAGGCCGGAGAAGTCGTCGTCGTCCCACGCCGCCGAGTCGAGCAAGGCCTTTTGCTCTGCCCACACATTGATGTCGGGCGAGGCACTGGGGACCGCCTCAGCCTGCTGGTCACTGGGCACCCAGGCGAGCGCAGGAGGACCTACTTGGGAGTGTAGAACTCCTTGACGTGCGCCTTCTCGTCCATCGTCGCTTGATTCGGTCGGCCGCTGGTGGAAGAGAAGGAGCTCGAAGTGGTGTGCTCTGCGTCTTGACAGGGGCCGGTGGTCACTGGTTTCACTCCAAGCATCGGTGAGCGCACACGCTTGTTTTGATTTCGTGTTGTTCGCAGCTTAAGGGACTCAAGGGCGGAATGCTCTTGGAGAGGAATGAAGCTTTTTCGGGCGACGCGTTTGCTTGGAGAGATCTACAGTGGGCCGTTGGCTGGACGCGTGTTTGTGACAGCTAGCTACTAAATGCAAGGCGTAGACGTGCCGTGATACAATTGAGGGAGCTCTCACGCCAGAGCAAGCAGGGGGGAAGGCTGCCCGGCAAAAGTGTTTCATCAGCCTTTAGAGCCTGCACGCAGCAGTACTGTGCGCATGACGGTTAGCTTGCGGGCGAAGGAGGCGGTGGTGCAGTTGAGAGTAGATCGCAAGAGGCGGAGCAGAAGAGAACAGTTTCAAACAGCGCTCGCTCGTGCAGCTCTCGGGCGGGCGACGCGACTGTGGGCATGCTCGCCTGCGAGAACGAGAGAACAGTGAGCTGGGAGCAGACGGGGGAAAGGGTGGGAAAAGGAGGCGCTGCCTTCATCCGCATTTCATGGTGGCGAGTGAAATAGCGACCAGAGCCAAGGTCAGCCCTTTCTGAAGCTATACGAGCAGCGTGCTCAAAAGGAATAGCTGACGTTGACAAGGAGAAGTCAATCGAGGAAGGAAATGAAGACGAGAAGACGTACCTGGCTCTGCCGCCACCGAGGCATGAAAGGCTCCTCGGTGTCGGCCGCTCTCCAGACCAATGATAGGAGCAAAAGGAGCGACACGCAACAGCGGTAAGAGTGTACAGAGTAGCACAGAGAAGGAAGGAAGGCGGTGCGCCCAGACACCCAGAGCATGACCGCGTTTGGCCCAATCCAGCTTTCAGACCACGTCGCATAAAAGAACTTTAAGACAGTGTACATCATGAAATGAAGAAGAGGCGACCAACTACCAAGCAGCGAATCTGTTCTCAGAAGGTGAAAGGACGCTCACGCACCGCCACATGGAGACGCCGACGCAGGGCGTTGCTGTCCCTGCTCAACCAGCCTGGTCCCAACCTCTGCCATCAGGAGGTAGCTGCTATACCTGAGTGATGGCCAACCACCAGCCCGCCGGCGCCAACGTGCCTACCAACGTGCCTGCTCATCCCCCGGCTCCAGCTCGACTCGAGTGGCGGACTTGGCTGGTCCGAGATCATGAGCAGCGCGAAGTACCACGTCGCTTCGTTTGGATTCACCAAGGCTGGCGCGCCTTCCGCGGCTTGGGTGGGGAGACGGAAGGATTTGAAGGGTACGCCCGAACGTTTGTCGCTCGCTTGGACCATCAGCAGCAGCAGCATCACGACGGCCACCAGCTAGATGGATCCACCCCCGAAATCACCACTCCAGTTCGAACGGAACACTGGGCTTCACGTCAAGCGGATGATGGCGAAGAGGTGCTCTTCGCATACTGCAATGGGTGGCATCAAGTCACGCCGATCTCCATTGCCCTACCGAATCTTCAACGAGAACAGCTCTTCTTCTTTGATGAACGCGTTAGCCTGCGCAGAGTTCATATTTGCTCAGTCGACTTGGATCATTATCCGCCGCGAGAGGGAGAATCCGCGAGGATTGCTGGCGCTTTCTTTGAAGGGCATTGGCATCCACTCCAAGATGTGGTGGCCTCTCATGCTGGAAGCCTCACGGGCCAACACATGATAGAATTCGAAAATGGCGGGGTGTCAAGCAGGATTTGGATCGAAGGGTCAATTCCTGGCTTGTGGCAGCAACGCGGAGAAGAACGTATGATGGAGTACGGACAGCAATGGGTCGTGGTCCGCTATTCTCGTTACCAGGGCGAACTGGTGATGCAACCTCAAGTCGACCGAAGCGTTTATGGCACGATCTTCACTAGTCGCATACATGAATGCGTCTGGAGTGCAAGCAATGGACACTTCGAGACGGAATATGACGGCACCCGGTCCCAAATCACTCCGGTTTCAAGGCTGTACGGCCACGCCGAGCTGCCCCGTGGCAAGCGGTTTGGTTGGATCCAAGTTGGTCAAGGAGACACGGCGTTCATTGTCTGGGTTTGCGAAAACCTTCAGGTCAATGGAAACCATGTCAACGGAGGCCAGGTCAATGGAAACCATGTCAACGGAGGCCAGGTCAACGGAGGCCACCCACGCGCAGGATCCCCTGTGACCAACGGCTTTCATTAACCTGGCGATGGAGGCAGGCCTCCTGTTCGCAACGGCCATTGAATCCGAGGTAGGTCTTCTTTGGTCCGAAACTAGAACGGAGAGCTGAACTGGAAACACAGTCTCCGGCGGGCCGAAGGGTTGCTGGTCAGCCTGGGCCAAATTGGAGAAACGCAATGCCCTGATCTTGAAACGCCATAGACTACTCTTTCCTTTTCTGCATATAAAATCAAACTTTTGTATCTCTTCATTGATCGAGCCAGTCGGCCTGAGAGCCACCCAAAGAGCAGAGAGCGATCCCGTTCGCACGACCGCAAGGGCACTCTTGGCTTGGAACATCGATCCCTGGCGGCACAAGATATGGGTGCAACAGCCTTCAGATAGAGATGAGAGCAGAATGACAGCGCTGGATGAAGCAGGAGTTCTTTGGAGCGCCCAAGCTGCCAACCACCTGCAAAATTGAGAAGAGCGAATGTGTCCCGGAAGCAGCCGCTCGCTGGTTTTGACAGACTCGTTTCCTCTTCTCAGCTTGCATAGAATAAGATGGACAGATGAGAGCAGGCCTCAAGATGTAAAACCCGCTCGCTGGGGAGGAAGACGTGCAGCCCGAGGCGCGATTTTGGGTGGCGGCGAAGTGGCTCAAGTCGTGGGTCAGACCCGGGCTTCTCAGAGCACCATGTCCTTGCTATTAGTCGAGGTATAATGTAGCGCAGTCGCAGAGGAAGAGGGTAGTGGGTTTGAAGGGACACTCCGAAGCCGAGCCGGAGAGGCTCCGATGCAAAAAACGGCTACCCTCGCTTGACGATGCCCTGCTTCCCGATCTTGAGCATTAGAATGAGCGGTAGGCCAAGTGCCGACACCCCTGTCCCAAAGAGGAAGACGGCTTGGTAGGCTGCCGATTCAAACATGTCAGCATCGAAACTCTATTGCGAGGACCGCTAGGGAAGAGAGACGAACGAGGATGCGATGTTACTGCTGTATAGCCAGAAGACGACGTGTTGGCGACTGCTGTGAAGATGGCCGTCTCGATCCCTAAGGAAATGGCGGTGGCGAGTTGCTGGCTCGCGTTGAAGATGCCACCGGCCAGGCTCTGCCTGCTCGGGTCGGATCGAGTCAGAATGTACATGTTGGCCACATTATAGTGTAAGCTGTACAGTCCTTGAGCGAAGTTCCTTTCGGCCACGAAAGAGAAGCTGAGCTCACTCAGCGCCCATGACGCTCAAAAGAGCTGCGGGGAAGATGAAGGCCCAGAAAGAGTTGTAAGCGGTGGCAAAAGAGTACAGAATGCCAGAAACAATGTAGCCAAGAGTGCCGATTAGCATTAGGATTCGGCTGCGTGGTGGCTTTGGAGTCAGCTTCGGGCGAGGCAAGTCCCAATGCGGCTCCTGCTCACTTGTCTATTCGGTGAAGAACCATAGCTGCTATCACATTAACGAGGATGCCGCCGATCGATTGCGGCAAGCTGAGCTTTCCCAGGGTGAGCTTCCTCATCGCACCGGACGGAGAAAGAAAAACCACGCACAGGCAGACTGCAGTGTGCAAGGAAGAATAGCCTTTCACCGTCTGCATGAGCAAGGAACTCCAAAAGATCGCTGGTGCGAAATTGGCGAATCCAGCCGCCACTGTGGCAATGCCCCGCATTAAGCTACCACCAATAGGGCACCAGAGCAAAAGAAGAACCAACCAATTAGAGTTAAAAAGGAGAAGTCGATGTCGCGAAACATGGATAGAGGCACCAAGGGGTTCGGCGCTCGGGTTTGCCAATAGATGAAAGCGCCAATTAAGAGGATGCCAAGGATGAGGAGAACGAGGATGTAAGGCGTCTTCCATCCGTCTTTCGCGTCATTTCCAAGTGTGAGGGCGCTGATAATGCCCAGGAACCCGACCGTGATTAGAGCAGAGCCAAGGTAGTCGAGCCGCTTGAGCGAAGCCTTGAGCGACTTGTTGTGGGGCGCGTCGGAGGGAACATAGAAAATGGCGAGGACGGTGAAGACTGTATAGATGATGCAATACAAGAAGAAGGCCGCCCGCCAGGAGAGGATCTGAGTCGCGATGCCGCCACCCAGAGCGCCTGTATCGGTTTCAGCTCCGATTTGAGCCTACTGTATCCCCGCGACAAAGATGAGGGAACCGAACCTATTGAGAAACCAACAGGGTTGCCAGCTGAAAAACATGCAAATGCGCGGTTCTTCCGGACCGAGCTTTCAGAATAAATGCTGCCCAAGATGCCCACAGAAGCCGGCTGTACGACCTGTTAGCTGGACCACCCCCAGAACTCACATTAGGACAGTGCACTTACGATAGAAGCAGCAGAACACATCCCTTGCATGGCTCGTAGCGTGTCGAGCCAGACCGGATTTTGGGCAAATCCTCCAATGAGAGTGAACAGAACATAAGCGACGAAGCTGCCGACCAGCACCCTCTTTCGTCCAATAACATCACTGATCCCGCCCATGAACAGCAAGAAGCTGGGTTGCTTCACACTTTAGGGGACGCTTATTCAATTGCGCCAATGGGACCCACCTTCCAGTCGTCAGAACCTGGGCGGCATTGACCCATGTGACGCCAGCTTGAGTCATATTCAAATCTTTGCCTCTGTGTACAGAGACCAAAGCATGGGCAGGGTTTCAGGCGCGGAGAGGTCGGACGCACACAGTGGCAGTGAGAACTTGGCCCATTCCAGCCGTAATGCTGTACAGAGCAACCGCGCTCGTCAGAACAGCAACCACAACGAACTCCTGAAAGGTCGAATGGAAAGCGTCAGGCCGGCGACCGATGCCAGCATGTGTGTCGGCGCCGCTTTCCGCCTTTTCGAGAGCAGCTCCCTCCTCAACGGAGGATTTTGGCATGGCAGCCTCAGGCGCATCATTTTGGATGGGCTTCAACTCCAATTCTGTCATGATTCCAACCAGAAAAGTGAAGACATTTTTGGCCGCCGCTGGCAACTCCCCGACCGCTCTGCTCTCGCTTTTTCTTTTTTTCCCCGTTCGTCCGTCATTGATAAGCCCTCGCGCCTGATACGACTGTGGATTGTGTGAGAAGTGATTCTGGACCAATCGCCGACGCAGAATGCCCTCCCTGAAAGCCGCAAAAGCCGCCAATGCTGCCCTGAAGTTGCCGAGTCCTGTCGCGGTTCTCGTCGGTGGCACTGCTGGGATAGGAGCTGCGCTTGTGATTGATGTTCAAGGACTGCTTGATTGAGTGCTTACGGATTGCGCTTCAGGCTTCCAAAATCTCAGAATACAGCACATCGCCAACCGTGCATATCGTCGGCCGCAGCGAGTCGTCGGCTGCCAAGGTCATTGAAGAGCTCAAAGCTAAGAACCCTTCTGGGACGTACACTTTCCACAAGTAAAATGCCCCTCTTCCTTATGTCAAAATCGGACCTTGCTGATCGTTTGGGTCAGATGTGATGTCTCGCTGCTCGCCAACTCGCGCACCCTGATTGCGGAGCTCAAAAACTCCTGCTCGAAGATCAACTATCTGATTCTGTCAAGCGGCATGATGACCACGGCCGGGCGCACGGAAACCGCCGAGGGGCTCGACATCAAGCTTGCGTGGGTGGCCAGCCTGTTCAGTCTCCACATTCTTCTCAACTCCCATCTAGACTGCACTTATACTCTAGGACACTTTTCGGAAGGGAGTTGGGGCCTTTAGTAGAGAAGGCGGGGGAAGCGGGCGAGCAGGGACGGGTGCTCTCGGTGTTGGACAGCAAGCGCTCCAACATCAACAATGTCAACTTCGAAGATTTGGATTTGAAGAACACTTACAGCCTGTCGGCGGCAGCTAATCATGGGATGGCTATGATCGACGTGGCTTTGCAGGTCTGCGACCCCTCCAGTTCTGCGCAGGCACTCGCTAAACCTAATGATCAGGATCTTGCTCGCACTTATCCCAAATCTGCGTGGATGCATGCGTATCCTGGGGTTCGTCCTTGTGTTTCCGATTGCACTTTGCTGCTCACACAGTCTGTTCGGCGCATAGGTTGTAGCGACCTCCATCTCCCGCAACATCCCATGGCTTCCTAGCACATCACGTTTCCCTTTCTCGCTTTTCAGTACGACTGCGGACGATTGTGCCGAGCAGTCAGTGCCCCACCCTTTCCTTTCGGTGTAGTCTGCTCAGAGTGCCGAGCCCAGTCTATTTGCCGCCTTGTCGGCTCCTGACCACTCTTCTGGGTTTTATTCGGTAGATTCGGACGGCAGCATCCTCAAGAACATCCCGAAGGCGAACGCAGTGCAAAGCAAGAGCATCCTCGACCACTTTAATCAAGTTCTCGCTCCTTGACGGCTGCATCCTCGCTTTCGTGGGCAATGTCATTGGGCCTATGCTTTTGTCCTCATCCTAGTATCACATTCTTCGGCATCGCCACCCACCTGCGGGCGGATGGCATGCCGGGGCAGATCTGGTGGCGAGATTGCGCCGCTTGCGCTTTTCGACTCTTTCATCGTTCATAGACTTGACGTACACCCATCTTGCATCAAAGTCCTTGGCATTCACGTATCGACGCCACGCAAGCCACGCAAGCCTTGCGAGTCGGTCATCCCCACGCCGACCCGCCAGAACACCGAAACTTCGTCCGGACATCTTAACGTCGAACGTCCACTTAACAACAGCCCTTGCTGCGTTCACTATCCACTGCATTATTGATCGCTCACAGCATGCCTTCCCTGAGTGCGGCTAAAGCGGCCAACGCCAAGCTCAACCTCGCTCATCCTGTCGCGGTCGTGGTTGGAGGTGCGCTTTCTGCACTTTTAGCCCCTGGGAATCTGGGTTGACAGTCGTTTGCAGGTACCGCTGGAATAGGAGCTGCTCTGGTATGCGACTGTCCGGCTCGCGATCCTCTCGCTCGACGAAGGCTAATGGGGAACGCTTCGGCCTTCTCAGGCCATCAAAGTGGCCGAGTACTCGAGCTCGCCCGAGATCCATCTTGTCGGTCGCAGCGAGAGCTCAGCAGCTCAGGTCATCGAGGATCTCAAAGCGAAGAACCCTTCAGGGACGTACACCTTTCACAAGTGAGCCCTTGCTCTGGGATCGTTGTTTTGCCTGGCCACAACTTTACTGCAGGTGCGACGTGTCCTTACTGGCCAGTTCACGAGCTCTGGCTTCTGAGCTCAGATCGACCTTGCCCAAGATCAATTTCCTCATCCTGTCGTGTGGCATTTTGACGACCGCAGGAAGGACGGAAACTTCTGAAGGCTTGGATGTCAAAATGGCCCTTCACTTGTATGCGAGGACGCTTTTCGCAAGAGAACTCGGCCCGTCGATGGAAAGGGCCGGCGAAGCTGGAGAGATCGCTCGCACCATGTCGGTGCTGGACGCAAAGCGCTCGAACATTGCCAAGATCAACTTCCAAGATCTCGATCTCAAGAGCACATACAGCTTGGGATCGGCCGCTTCTCATTGCCTTGCCATGAACGACGTCGTACTTCAGGTGGGTGCTCCTCTGGATTGACCATAAACTGTTTGCCGACGAAATTTTATCCAGGATCTCGCCCAAACCTACCCACAAGCAGCCTGGATGCATTCTTACCCAGGAGTATGAACACTTCTTTGTTCACCGAGAGCTGTGACTGATTGGCTTGGGTCGCAGTTTGTGGCGACTTCGATCGGCAGGAACATCTCCTGGCTCCCCAACTTTGGTCGTTTCCCCTTCTCACTCTTGTCAAACTCTGCGGACTCGTGTGCCGAGCAGTGGGTCTTGTCCTACCTTCTGCCAATGCCTTGCATTGAGCCCGCTCGTTCAGTTTGTTCTCTGCCCTCGCCGCGCCCGACCACAAGACCGGTTTTTACTCCATCAACTCAGACGGCGAGGTGCTTTCCGGCATTCCCAAGGCCAACCCCGAGCAGCGCCAGAGTGTGCTCGACCACTTGAAGACCACCTTGGCGCCCTGAGCGAATGACCACAATACCGAGCCTTTGCCTTCGATGGACCATTTCTTTTGTTCTTGAATGCACAATATTATGCGTTTCACGATCGATGAAGGGGAACGGAAATGAAATCTCTGCCGCCTCTTACGGCGCCTTGTAAGCCTGGGCTGGCAGTCGGGCTCGTCAGCGGCCTTAAGGCCGAAGCCGTTCCTCTCATACATTCAACAAATCTCTTTCTCCATAACCACTTCTTACAACGCCACGCACGGATCTTGACTTTTGCCACCGCACCCACCTCTTGGTCAAGACCACTTGTCGAAACATCCCCTTTTTGGCTTTTGCTCCCCAAAATGCCTTCTTTAAACGTGTCTAGAAGAACCAATGCTTCCCTGAAACTGCAGTCACCTGTATTGGTCGGAATTGGGGCAACGAGTGGAGTCGGTGCAGCGTTGGTTCGTCTGACCTGTTGCTTCTCTCCCTTCTTCTTGGTTGAGCCAAAACATTTACAAGAGCAGGCTTTAAAACTGACTGAGTATTCTGTGTCACCGACCGTGCATATCATTGGCCGCAGCGAATCGTCCGCCGCCAAAGTCATTGCCGACCTCCAAACCACGAACGCGTCCGGCACCTATACTTTTCACAAGTTAGTCGAGATTCCTCTACTGATTCGATATAGACTAACTAGACCAGATATGATGTCTCGACGTTGGCAAATGCGCGAGCTCTGGTGAAAGAGCTAAAGGCGTCTTGCTCGAAAATCAATTACTTGATCCTTTCGAGCGGGATGCTGACAATGGATGGGCGGAAAGAAACTGAAGATGGCATTGATATCAAGATGGCGTGAGTCTCTTGCTTTCCCCGTCAAACTGCCTGCACCCTTTGTGACGAGAGATGCTTAGCCTTCACTTATACACCCGGGCGTTCTTCGGACAAGAACTGGCTCCACTACTTGAAGCAGCCAGTGTGCAAGGGGAACAGAGCCGCGTCATGTCTGTGCTGCATGCGAAGCGATCCGACATTCGCAAAGTCAACTTCGACGACTTGGACTTGAAAGACTCCTACACATGGACAGCCGCAGCGATGCACAATACTGCTTTGAATGACGTGATGCTCACTGTGAGCGTGCGGAGGCTGATTGTCGATCAGGCTGACGCGTGTGAGACAGGACCTTGCCCAAAGGCATCCGAAGACCGGATGGATGCACGCATACCCTGGAGTGAGAGAGACACCTCTCGTACATCATTTAAGCTCTGACTTGGATCTACAGGTTGTGGCAACTGACATCGGCCGCAACATCTGGTGGCTGCCATCCCTAAACCGCTTTCCCTTTAACCTGCTCACCACTCCGGCGGACACTTGTGCTGAATTGTGAGGCGGCCTTCGGTGTGACTCAGAAAGAGATCTCTGAGCGCATACCGCTTAGCTTGTTGTCCGCGCTGACAAGCCCTGACCACGCCACCGGCTTCTACTCAATCGATGCGGACGGCAGCGTCCTGGCCGACATCCCCAAGGCGACGCCAGAGCAGAGCGAAGCCTTTTTAGAGGTGTTGACGGAAGTATTGGCCCGGTAATGAGACATGTACAATTGGTAGAGAAATGCAATCATCGAAGGAGATGACATCTAAAAATCAAACACGCTAGGCATGTGTTGGGAGTATGAGAGGAGGCATCTACACAGGTTGAGAAGTCATGAGATTAAATGATACAAAGAGTCGTCTTCGTGGCTGCAGGGCGGCCGATAGTCGTGGAGGAGGGATTTAGTCGCTTTCGTTATCGTCAGCCACGAACGCCGCCGAGCCTCGCCCCTTTTTAGAGGGATGCATGCCAGCTGCACAAATCTATCAATGTGTCTGTGACGCGTTTGAACAGAGAGAACCCACACAAATTGAATTTGCAGCGATCACCGTAGCGGCAGGCATTTCCATCAGGGCAATAGTGCTGTGCAACCATGTCCAGTCAGACGAAGAAGCATTTTTGGAACTGAACAGAAATGCTTACGCCCATATGGCAGGTTTCGGGGCCCAAAGGGCAGGGGCGCTTGCTGAGGAGATAGCTGCAAGGGCTTTTCTTGGCATCTTGGGCCAGCTGCCGTACAAAAGCCCTGTGAGTGCACGGCAAAGAGATCATCATCTACGAACTCACCGTTTCCAATTGGCGCTTGGTCAGGCGATAGTCGTGAGAGAATGAGCATTGGGTAGTACAACCAGCCGCAGTGAGGTAAAAGCGGTTGCAAGGCGGAGGCGTATGCTGAACAACATGGCCATCAAAAGAGCACACAGCAATGAGCATGATGAGGACTCACCTTATACAAAGGCTTCGAGAGGCCTCCAGGTCAAACATACCTCGCGCTGACGAAAATAGAACACACCTTGTTGGAGTCGACAATCTTGAGGCCGGTGCCGTTGCGAAAGAATTTCTTTTCAGGCGTGGCGTTGGCATTAGCGGGAGCGAGTTTAGTGGTGGCCTTGGGCTCGGCGCCTTTAGCGGGCACCACGGGGGCGGGGGCATCGACGAGGGCGCTGCCGTAGGTTTTGCCCTTGACGGTCGTGGTGGGCACATGGATCAAGGGAATGGGCTTTCGGAGGGGCGACGCGGTAGGCGAGTCGCTGGGGGAAGTGACGCTGGTGCTGGGAGCGGTGCTGTTGGTGCTGGCGTCGTGGCCGAACAAAATCGATGGCGGGTTTCGGAATGGGGTGATGGCAGGTGAACTGTGGTTGGGTACATCAATTGAGGAGGGTGTCAGTGGAAGGCAGCGGCGGTGATCTTACAAGGTCAGGTTCAGACTATCACTGCTTCCAGGGTCCAAGGGGCTCGAGGCCTCGTTAAGGCTCTGCAAAGTGGGAGGGCTGTGTGTGATCATCAGCTGAGCTGCTACTCCCCGTGGGGTCCAGCGCCGACATCGAGGTACTCACGTCAAAGCTTCACCGCCTGCACGTTGACCCTAAGGTTATCGGCTGACGCGTCGATGCGATGTGTAAGGACCCACCTGGCAAATTGACCACTTTGTCGGGTCTGGCCGAGGGGCCCAACAGCTGGTCGAGGCCGCCAACGAACACCAAGCCGCAAACCGGGTTCGAGGCGAACAAGTTGCAGGCGGCTGTCAAAGGTGAATGTGCTACTCAGCATCCGTAAATGGAGCTCAAGAGAAAGTGTAGCTGACCTTGAGCCTTGCGGAGCACGTCGTCGTCCGAGTCATCGGTCTGGATGACGCAGAACAGGCTGCAGGCCTGGCCGAAGCCCTTCAAAAACTTGAAGCAGGTGCCCGAGTCGGTGATGCCTCTGGCGGTGTAGGCGAGAGCAAACGCGTCCGGGTTGACATCTGCGTTATAGGGGAACCGGCGAAGGGGGAGAGGAAATAAACCACGCTAATTAAGCTTTGGGGCGATCGACAACACGAAATAGTGATAGGGAAACGGAGCTGACAATAGTGGAGCAACAGCTGGCTGTTGGCCAGATCCCGGTCGGCCAGGTCGTGCTCGATGATAGCCTGGAGGTTGACAGCTGACCTGCGTGGCCGAGGAGGCAGAAGCGAGCAGAAGTCAGATTCAACCTTCCTTCGGCTGCCGCTTCGCAGTGAATTCTCACGATATGCCGCCTTGGAAGCCCTTTTGGACGAGCCGCGAGTCGACTGGGACACAGTCACGTAAACAGGCGACCATTTGGCGAAGGGACCGCCGCATCGCAAATCTCAAGTTTTCGCGCAAAACCGAGATGGGCGGCGGCGGCCCCAGAAGCGGAGGGCTTACAAGCGTACTGGTGGGCGTTGACGATGGCGGCCACGAACAGAGATGGTCCCTATGGACAAGACAGGGCCGGTTCGGACGTGTTTTGAGAGCGGGAAGGAGGCTCTCACCTTGAGGCAATCCGAACTTAATTTGCCCTGGAGCTCGAGGTGCGAGGCCTTCCATCTGCGCGCCGAGAGTGGGCGGTCTGCTTAGCTGACAGGTCAGGGAAGCGTGTCACGCACGCTTCGAGCTCAGCAGCCTGCTCGTCGACCGTTTTGCTCAGAGCCAGGTTGCGCTCCAAAATGCTGTCGAGGCTCTCGACGAACGCCTTGTGCGAGTTGACGAGCTCGACCTGAGCGAGGGCAGCGGCCTCTTCTGCAGCCATGGCGGGCGGAGAACAAGCCTCAAGTTTCGTGGGGCAAGACAAAGCCGTTCGAGGGGAGGGCGACGAGTCGGCGCGTGAAATCGAGTCGCGCTCTCGACTTGAGGTGCTAGGCTTTGCAGTAGCTCTGCGTGATCTATGGACTTTTATGGACAAGCTATGCTCATTCCAGCGCGCCGGCTTTCCCGCTCTGTAGAGATGGCCGTGAGTGAAAAGCGGGCGCCCGCTCCAAAAGGTGACTTACAACCAGCAGGCCGACTGTTGAGGCAATGGTTAGCTACTCGTTCCGACTGCTCAGGGGCCGACATCTCACCAATGAGGCCGAAGAGACCCAGGATACTCGAGAAGACCTAGCGGGATTCGCGAGGTAAGAGCCAGACTTCGACGACAAAGGGAGCCAGCGTTACCTCTACAACCAGGATCTTGACGAACAGGGACGGGTCGGCGGCGTCTGCTAGCGCCGCGTTGGAGCCGGAGATGCCAACAGCGATGCCGCAGAGCAGGTTGCAGGAGCCCATGGTCAGGCCGCCCCAGAACAGCGAGTAACCTTTGCTCGCTCTTGCTATGAGTTATACCCGCTAGGAACAAAAGAGAAGGCAGCGAACCTGTGAAGTAGTTTGATGGGGTGTAGAGGCTGGTCACCGTGCTGGACGCGCCCAGTTTGGAGCTGAAGACGATGGCTGTTGTTTCGACGGGATGGATGAGCTCCTTCGCTCATCGAGTGGAGGCCCAGGACGTACAGCCAATGACTCCGTAGATGCCGACGACCTCGCAGAAGATGATGCTGTCCGTTCAAAGGCTGCAGGTCAGGAAACAAGGCCTAAGGAGGGGGCGTGGCCGAGAACGAACCTGATCAAGTTCTTGGTTCGTATCCTCGGCGCCCGCACGCCGCCTCCCAAGATCGATGCTCCAGTGACCAAAATGCCCCTTCACAGGCAACAGCTGAGCGCGCGAGGCCGACATCGCAGGGGGAAAGGCTTCTGCTCACCAGCCGGCTCCTATGACTGAGAGGCCAATGTTCAAGGCGATGCCCGTCAGAGCCCAGGAGTACGGCGATGTCTCTTCTAAGAAGTCGCCAATGCTGTCGACATCACCCGTGCCTGAGTAAAGGAGCTCGGGCGAGGGCAGCGCAGAGAAACCGACTTGAAGTAGCCCGCCGCCGCGAGGTAGATGAACAGCACCAGGAGAACCGCATACAGGTCTGTGGGGCCTCAGTCACCTCTGATACAGGCCGCAAAGACCGGCGCCAGACCCACATTTGATGGAGGCATACGAATAGGCCATCGTCGCTCGCCGCAACCTGCCCTTTGGCTTGGACCGCCGACTTGTCTGTGGCTCAGTGACTTGTGGCGGCGCTCATGTGAACTTGATGCACTCTGAATGCCCGTCTAGTGGTCGCCGCGGCCCAATGCCCTGAACAGACTCCGGCCCCTGCACCGGCCAAACATCGGCGGCGCCGGAAGAGGTCGACGTGCTGCTCGCCAGGTCCCTTTCAGAGCCCATGATCGCTTATGTCCGACTCAAATAGACTTTATTATTGCTCTGCCGAGCTCCCACACTCTTCTGTTAAGTTGCTGTTGATCCCTCGCCGAAACGACCCAGAGCGCGATCTGCTCCTTGAGTCTGCACGTCGATGTGCCGGTTCTCTCTAGCTTGATCGACAGCAGCCCAAACATGCGGTAGCATTCATAGACCAGCGCAAGCTTGATGACAGCTGAGAAGGCGTTGGTGTCGACCGAGAGCAGCGATCTGAAGCTTTCGACCGATGTCGAGCCTGCTCCTCCGCCTGGGTTGATAGGCCCACCGAGACAGAAAAGGAGCTTTCTCAGCTATCCATGGAGAGCCTGGTCGTCGCTGGCGTCTGGCGCGCTGTTGATGTTTGTGTGTGCAGGTCAGTCGCTTTCTCCCCGCCTGCTAGGCCCCTGAAGCCTGCATCTGGCCATCGTGCTCACATCTGATTCGCAGACTACTCCCACTCTTCTGACGTCTCTGTGGCCTACTACAACTCCGCCCTCTTGCCCGAGTACTCTCGTCGATCCCGGCGCAATTCCAAGTTTGTTCGGCTTCACTCGGCCCCTTGATCTTGCCCTAAACTTGCCGTCTTGCTTTCCGGCTTGATTCTGATCTCATGCGCTGAAGGGCTTCGGACCTGGCTATGTGGTAAAACCGAACTTAACCTATTCTCTATTTGGCGTCGTCGTGAGTGCTGTGCATTCGTTTCCATAGGCCTCACGCATCACTTGATATGCTGTGTCCATTCATTTTGTCTTTTTGGGGACGGTTTACCGCTTACTGGGAAGACCTGGCTGCAAACGTTCAAAAGTCGTGCACCACTATCCTCCTCTTCTTCTGCATGGCGTCCCCATCCTCGATTAATACTCCTTCTTTGGAGTCTGATCGCTCCGAGACACCTGAAACGACTCAAACGCAAATCGATGAATGTATTGAAGACCAGATGGACTCATTGTCGACAGCCGTCGATTGGCTCGAGTGAGTTTGTGTGTAATCCGATCCGTCTTTAAACTATGAACTCATCTCATACGGAGGCTTGATTCAGATATGCAGAAGAACGGAGCGTAGAGTGAGACGACTCCATAGATGAAGAAGACATGGCTCAACTCAAGTCTGGATGCAGCCTCTCGAAGCTGATCTCAGCTTTCAAGGACCAGTCACTATCGGACTATGCAGTTGACATGGCGTCTAGGATTCTCCTGATCCCGGAGCCAGTGGACGAACCGTACTGCGAGGGCGAGGCCGAAAGTTTGCGGAACGAGTATTTTGGCTATGTGAGGATTTTGAGCTGGCCCGAATTCGTCATGTTTGTTGACCTTGCCACCTTGCCGCAGTTCTGTGAATCTCTCAATCTTAGCGACCCGGTGGTCAGGGCGAGCTATATGTAACCACTGTCGGGCCTGTATCGGAGAAAGACGTTGACTTCGTACGGCAACTCCCAATTTGATGGGGTCTACTCTTGGGTTTTCTCGACTTCATCAGTGGTGCAGTTTGTAGACGGCTCGAGTCTTCCTGCCAGTGTTTGCACCGCTTCGAGAAGGAAATCTTCTTGACTTTGTCCGTCGCATTCTGTCTTCACTAAGTTTTGTCTTCCTCGTCGACGAGCAGCCCGTCTCGAACGCAGAAATCGCACTTCATCGTCTTTATAGCGACCATCATCGATGCTGCGACAAGTGCTAGTGTCACAATCCCACCGCCAGTCTAACCAGCAGCAAGTGACTCCAATGCCTGTATGCCCAGAATGGCTTTTCGGGCTTCTTACTGGCACGACAGAAGAACCTGCAGCACGAACAAAGTTGACAGACTGGGGAGGCGACTTCATGGAGCAACTCTGCCTGGGAGTCACCTTCATCCTTCAGTGAGTGCGCTGTGACACTTCAAGAAAACAAAGCCAACGCCAAAGGTTTTGACAGCCGGATGAAGCCCCACCACCCAGTACTTAGCCTGCCAGCAGAGGAGCGCCAGGCCAGAATAGCTGAACTGGTCGCTCTTTACGTCGCAAATCCGAATCACCACCAGAGCCGGTCGAGGTCAAGTGCATTACGCTGGCACACCCACGGCATAATCCGCAGTATGTTCAAGGGTGGGGATCGGACTGATCTCAAGCCCCGTCATCGTCGAAAGGTGAGGATTTAGATGCGCACAAGTTTGCTCGTCCGATGGCTCAACTTGCTCAGCCGCGACCACGCCTTAGCGCACCCAGCACACTTGGAAGCAAGCAGTCACCTAATTCCATTTTGGGAGCGGAATCAAGGAGAGGGCCTTGGAACGAGAACGAACCGCAATGGGCGAGCGTTCCTTTGCCCTCGCCAGACGCAGAGGTTCGTCTCGGATGTAACTCTAGCATAAGCTATACATCCGACACTTACTTTCATTGCCAGGGACTTTAGCAAGAGGCGCGGGTCTTGAGGGCCGGCTAGGTGGCAAACCGAAGAGAAGTCGAGGCCAGATTGTAGAGAGTGCGGCAAATGAGACATGGCCAAAAGTGCATAAAGAACGCAGACGGATGTTTCGGGCGAGCTGCAAGATGTAGAGCCTGCAAGGGAGGCAAATCAGGCTCGCGAGTCGGCTGCCGTTGCTCGCGGCAGCAAGGATCCTTCACTCCATCCTCTGAATGGTGGTTCTTAACACTTCATATGCCAGTTTCAACTAGTGGATACAACCATTCCTGAACCCCGGGAAGACCATTCCAGAGGTCTCAGCTGGGGAGTCTTATATCTCGACCGCCACCTTTGCAATTGGCTTCGGGATTTCTGAGCTACAATTTTGAAGCGCTGGACATGTGTTTGGTAGTCATGGCGTATGCAAGGAAGCAGGGCCGACTCTCAAGCTCAACTTCGAAGTTCAGGCGCGAAAGTCATCAAAGTGACCCAACTGCTTCGCTTGCGTTGTCTTCAGGCCTCCAGTGACTGGTTTTCACCTTGCCATTGACCGAATGCAACATCTGTGCATGCGGCCAGGCGAATCGCCCCTCTTTGCCGTGGCAGTGGACCCGCGAGTTTCGCTTCGGGCCCCGATGGTCATGCTCATGTTTCTGTGGCTTCTTGTCGCCCTATCTACATCTCATCGGGATTTTACCTCCATGTTATTGCTGCGTTACTATCGGTGCATGCAGTCGGTCCCAAAAAGCGGCAGGGTTCACCGCTGCAGGGTTTACCTGGATTTTTCCACTCTCCCGCCAAGAAACCTAGAGCGTAAACTCAAGATGACTTATATGTCACTCTAAAACTCAGAAGTGGGCAATTGATCGCGTCTCAGTGCCATTACTGCGTCGCGCATAGCGCCTGCTTGGGCGTAAAGTGTGCTGCTGGTTCCTGCTCTAAGTCTTAGACATCGAATCGTTCCAGATGATAGGCTTGGAACGTCATCCCTTGAACATGATGCTGCGGTCGACGGTTATTTGTATGGTGGAAGCGAACTCGTTGACTGGCTTCCAGGTCGCGCTTCACCAGTGCACCGACTCCGGCTTTCCTGTTTGCTTGCTTGCTTGCTTGCTTGCGAAAACTCCAGTGACACTTGACCAAGTTTACCAAACGGTTTCTAATGGGTCTGAAACTGACAGGCGAGACTTTCGCAAGACCCGCTCACAATAATCACAACGAGTGGCAAATTTGGCCAGACGTGAGTTTCATTTTTTGACCCCACCACGCACAAGTTCAACAGCCCAACTATCGAGAAACGCAAAATCTTGAGATTTCATGAGGAGGTTGTGGAGGAATAGGGTTCCCCACGTGAAACCCGAGGCATGGTCGAGAGAGGGCTCGAGGAAGGATGTCCTCTGACCTTCGGATAGGTCATCTTAAGGCTTTTCACATGGTATTTGTAACATTTTAGAATGGTTGTAAGAGCACCAGAAGCGAGTAGTAACTGCATTGAGTTATGGATTTTTCGCTCGCGGCAACTTGCTCTCTGGCTTTGACCGCCGACTTGCCCACCTCTCAGTCACTCGTGCCCTGGCCAGTGTAAACTTTACGCACTCTGAATACCCCTCAAGCGGTCGTCATAGCCCAATGTTCAAGTCAATCTGCCACTGCGGCCTCGCTCTGCCATATGCACGCCAAACATCGGCAGAGCGAAGGGATTCGGAGTTCGACCTGCTGTTCTCCGAATCCGTTTGAGAGACCGTGATTGTTTGGAATATGGTGTCATATTGCTATGCCGAGCGTCCCACACCCTCTTCTGTTAAACTGCTCTTATTGAATTCTTTGCCGAAGCGACCCAGAGCGCGCCATTTTCTTGACTCTGCACGTCGATGTGCCGGTTCTCTCTAGCTTGATCGACAGCAGCCCAACATGCGGTAGCATTCATAGACCAGCGCAAGCTCAATGACAGCCGAGAAAGAGTTGATGGTGACCGAGGGCAGCGATCTGAAGCTTTCGACCGATGTCGAGCCTGCTCCTCCGCCTGGGTTGATAGGCCCACCGAGACAGAAAAGGAGCTTTCTCAGCTATCCATGGAGAGCCTGGTCGTCGCTGGCGTCTGGCGCGCTGTTGATGTTTGTGTGTGCAGGTCAGTCGCTTTCCTCCCGCCTGCTAGGCCCCTGAAGCCTGCATCTGGCCATCAGGCTCACATCTGATTCGCAGGCTACTCTTACTCTTCTGGTGTCTTTGTGGCTTACTACGACTCCACTCTCTTGCCCAACTACTCGCTCTCGTCGCTCGGCTGGCTCGTGACGATCACCGCTTTCTTCGAGCTCCTCGGCACTAGCCTGACCGGCAAGCTCTGCGACCGGGGCTACTGTCGATTGGAGTTTCTCATCGCCTCTTTCTTTTGGGTCTTGGCCATGTTCACCATCCCGGTGGCGACCAAGTTTTGGCAGCTGATTCTCTGCCAGGCCATTTGCTGTGGTATCGCCTCCACTTTCTCCTTTGCTCCTGTATGCACCCCATCGCCCTTTTTTTGAAGATCTACTGACAAAGGCAGTGATAGACCTATACCCTGGTCGCTGTCCACTTTGAAGACCATGCGTCTTTCGCGGTCGGAGCAGCGCTGGGTGGCGGCTCCTTGGGGGGCGTCCTTCTTCCAATTATGATCAACAACCTGATCGCTTCCATCGGCTTTACCCGGGCCATCCGAGCGGTCGGCTACCTCTTCTTAGGCCTCCTTGTCCTCGTCAACCTCCTGTGCCAACCTGTACCGATAAGTCAAATGACGGCCGAACAGATTGGGCGCCGGTCTTCAGCCAGGGATTTGCTCAAGGACAAGCTATACGTCATCACTGTGGCAGCGTGAGCCTCTGTTCCTGTCTCCAGTCCTTCTGTGCCTGCCCACAACTCATCAACCTTGGTCCAGCGGTTGCCTGCTCTCTTTCGCTTCGTACGCTAATCTTTTGGTATCTAAAACCATCACACTGATGCACGGTGGCGATACAGTCTCACTGGTCTATCCTACGTCCAAGTCTTCGCGGCTGAGAGCACGGCTGCCGGACCTATCCTCAGCTTCTACATGGTGAGCTAAAATGCACACTACTTGAGCCGTCTCGTTGAATCTGTGACGACAGATCTCATTCTGCAACGCTGGCGGCATCCTCGCAGTCATCCCGAACGCACTGGCAGACCGGCTCGGCCCTTTTGCGACTTTGACGCCCCAAGTGCTCGTGCTTGCCGTCCTCTACTTCATCTGGAGCAAATGTACATCAGTGGCAGGGGTCGTCGTCTGGACTGTCCTCTACGGCGCCCTGGCTACCGCCATGATTTCGATGTACACGCCGCTGATCGCATCTTTGGTTACCAACCCTGCCGACTATGGGTATCGGTACGTCTTCAGGATCTATCGTGAACCGTCCGGGTGGCTGATCGCTTACAATCTTCTAGGAGCGGTGTGGCGTGGACCATACTAGCTTTCTTCAACTTGGCGGGGACACCGGCGAACGGAGCAGGTGCGTGGATCTAGCCACCAAAAATGCCCTGAGAAGCTGAAACTTGCTCTTCCACAGTTATTGGCCACAACGAGTGGTGGAAGTCGGGCGTTCTAAACGGGACCTTGCTAATGGTGGCGGCCGCTTTGTTGGCCTACGTCTGGTGGGAGCTCAAGAAGCAGAGAGGGACGTGGAGGGTGTAATGACTGCATGTATGTATGTACTGCATTTCACGAGATGGTAGCCATAAAATCCTTAGGTCCAAAGCGATTGCATCAATCAAGGCTGCTCGCAAGATCTACAACTTCTTTGGCGATCTTGGAGGATTCAACCATCTGCTCAACTTTACCTTGTAGATGAGCTTGCAAATCACCACTTGTAGGCTTCACAGCGAAGTCGAAGTGTTCGGGACGGTCAGGGTGGGCGAAGAGCAAACTGACGATTTGCTCGTAAAGTTTATGTGGCCTACCAGTGATGCAAGCTATCGTCAGCATTCTCAATCACTGAGAAGATGCGACACTCACTCAAAAGGCACTCCCTCGACATGGATCTGCAAGAGAGGAAGCCTCAGGCAAACAGAATCAATGGCGAGTTCTGCGATCCAAAGGACTTCTTCATGGTGTTTTCCCCCCTGACGTCAAAGATGTTCAAAACACGTTGTTGATTAGAGGCTGCACCCACATAGTTCAAGAGCCAGCGAGCGGCATGCAACACGCCCGCAACGGTTGGGTAGACGGTAGTGGGCTTCGAGAACGCCACCGGGCTCTGGAACTCGTTGACCAGATTCTTCAAGTTGTCCAATTGCTCTCTGTGGACGCCAAAGAGCTGTAGTCGAAGTACCTTGAAGCTCTCTCCAAGGGCATCATTGGAGTCTCCAGCCAGCCCTTGAATCACCATGAGCCAGGCGGGATCGCTGAGATAAAAGTCAGTAGAATCATTGAGATGTAAGATGACAGTTGCGTGCGGGAGTTCCATCGACTGCCGGCCACAATGCAGGCCGTGAGCGAGCATCCACCTGTCCCTCGAAAGACTCGCACGGGCCCGAGAGAATTTGGGTATCTTGGCGACAGCTTTGACCTTTCTCTCACAGTACTGGAAAAGGTTGTTGCTGCCACGCTTCTCGACGAAGAAGGCGCTCAACTCAACCTGTAGGATGGCGGGTTCAGTGTGGCCTGAGGAGAAAAGAAGAAAGGCACCCACGAGCTGAACGCCAGTCAAAGGCATAGTATGAAGGCACGGTGGGTTCAAGTCCATCTTCTCCCCTTCCTTGGGCACGACGAAAAGCCAACAGACGAACTCGTAAACTCGGCCGTGCATACTTGTATCCAAGCTGGGCAGCCCCGTCGTGATGAGGCGCCCCATTGCCCTTTGTGAGTCTTGGGGGACTGCGTTCAAACGGCCTTGGGTTGCAGCCATTCTAAATTGGAGATGGAATGGAACAAGAACGCGGGCAGGAATGAGGAGGCGAACGTCACGCCGAACGAGAAGGGTACAGATTCTAACAGAATGTAACGCGGGACAGAGACTCAGAGGGTGGATTCTTGAGACACCTTGAAACCTGGGCCATTTTTGACATGATGGAGGAGGGTGCCGTGGCAGTGACAAGACGAGACCCTTCCAATTCCATCGAGGGAGGCAGAATTGGAGTGCATATGCAGAAATGTGAATTTCGGCCTTGACGGAGGAAGGAGACTCGCGAAGCAAGTCAGACGAATCGGGCCGGTGGCAAACGGGCCAACGGGACGGCCTTCGAGCTTTCCTGTCGCAAGCAGAGAAGCAAGCAGTAGACCAAGAGGGAGTCGAGCATCAAAGCAGGTATACCGCAAGCAAGGCAGATCCCGCACGCAATGGCGGAAGCTGGGCAAGAAGGTGCGAGCTTGGAGTCGAGCAACGAGGAGGGGGCGAACATGTCATGCACCGATTTCAGCGCTTGGAGGCCACTCCGTCGTCCTTGAATGCGCAGCTCTACGCCAATGAAAGGGTCCTGCTCGATGTCGAGGGCGTCGGGCTGTACGATGGGTGCGTTGCTCGAGCTTGCCTTGTCTTGGTGGCCACGCTGATTCCCGCGAGCAGCAAGGAGAAGGACGCGGCGCATGACAACGGCCGCTTATACCTGACCACGCATCGGATCATCTACCTGGACGCCCTCCAGCCCTTGCGCTCGTCGTGCCACTTGGATCTGGCCTTGATCCGCCAGACCGATGTACTGGGCCGGCTTCCTCAAATCGTCGGCCAAGATCACGCTGCTGCTGGGCTCTGCGGCTGGAGATGCCATCCTAGCAACTGGGCAGGGACTTCATTACAGCTTAGATCTAGCAGCAGACGGCAGGTCCTGGACCTTGATAACGGCCTTGCCCCAAGTTCCCCGAGTGGTGAGCGCCTTCAAGCCTGCCGGCAAGCTTTCCAGGCCGATGAAGTGAGGCTCAAAGACCGACGACTTGATCTTGCCTATAAGTACACCAACATTCGTCAGAGCGGAGCTGAAGCGAAAGGAAGGCGTAAGACTCGCCTTCTGAGAACAACTTGAGTAAGGCTGCCCAGATCTCTGGCACTGCGTCTGGCTGAGTTTTGGTGATGCCACCCTGTAAGATAACTCAAGACCTATGAACATATGGACAGAGGGGGCAAAGGGAATACTGACCCAGAATATCCCGACGAGCGAGACGTTCTTGAGCAAGACCAAGTTCATAGGAACCTGCAGACCTCTTGAGCACATGAAATATCAACAAAAACGCGTAACAAACCTTCTCAATAGCGCCCGCTGCGAAGCCGACGACCAGGATACGCCCAAAGGGGGCAATGACCTTCAAGCTGGGCAGAACGATGCCGATCGGGTCGTAAATGACGTCCACCCCTTTCCCTCCTGTGATCTTCTTGACCTCTTGGATCCAAGAGTCGCCCTTGGAGTAGTCCACCACGTAGTCCGCTTTGCCTAATGTGCGGGCGATCTCCAGCTTTTCCGGCGTGGAGGCGGTGGCGATCACTTTGCAGCCTAGCACCTTGGCGATCTGACATGCTGATAGCCCGACACCTCCGGCAGCAGCGTGAACCAGGACCTGTGGACACGCAGGTCAGTTCGAGATCTCAAGGAGATTCGGTGCAAGGGGCCACTCACCCATTCACCAGCCTTTGCTTGAGCCCTCATCACCAGCGCCGCATAGGAGGTAGGACTGTCAAGCATTTCGCAGCAGGTCAGCTCCGCTTGCAGAGGGCAACAGCGAAAGGAAGGGTATTGACTGACTAAGTGACGCAAATACCGGCCGTCTCTTCAAACGACATATTATTCGGTACTGGATGAAGCAAGTTCCAAGGCACGGCGAGTCTGTGAGGTTTGAGAGCACACAGACAAGTCAGATACGAGACTCGGACTTCGATGGGACGCCACCCCACTTCTCGGCATAAGCTCCTTGTGCAGCTCCGAACACTCTGGCTCCTTTCTTGAACGGACAGCCTTTAGGTGGATCAGATGCAACCACCCCGGAGAACTGTCGTGGGTTTCAAAGCTGAGCCGCTGGGAGGGACGTCTAAAGGGAGAGCGAGCACCACAGACCTCTTGTCCAGCAACCCAGGGGAAGGGTGGTTGAGTCTGGTACTTCCCTGATCGAGCTCTTGATTTGGTACGCGAAAGCAGTGAGAATCGTAAGAAGGGAAGTGCGAACCTTGGACCTGCAAGTCTGTTCGGACGCAACTCAAATCTCACAGTGAGCTTGAGGTTCACTGAAGCAAAGGGCGACAAACGAACAGTCAAAGAAGTTCAAGCCAGCAGCAGCCACATCCACCAGCACTGAGGGGCCACAGTCAGCTTGCAGACGTAAAGAGTCAGCAAGCTGTTCCAGCCCACCTTCATCCGCTTTAGGGACCGGGTCTGGTACGTCCTTCAAGCATCTGGGCAGCTCGTCCAAGCCTTTGATGTATTTCGAAACGGTGTAGCCTCTCATGTTGTTGGCGGAACGCTGAAGAGCGTCCAAAGCCGCAAAGTGGGTGATCGACTCGCGAGCGGGCGGGTGGCGGTATCGAAGGGCGTGCATAATTTACAAGAATGGAGCGAAGGGCTATCGTTGCCCGAAGTACCTTATGATGAGGTAAAACACGAACAAGGTCGTCGTGGCCCCGACTGCCAAAACGACGAAATCCCCTCTTGACCGCTTCTCGATGAACTGGATGGTCTCCCTTGAAAGTCCCAGAGTGTTGGCGACTGACAATAACCGTCGTTGTGTCCCTGTTGATGCACAAACATCATCCAGGACTCTCACAGTGTCAAAGGTAAGGAAGTCGCCACCAACCTTTCATCATATCCCGTTGAGAGTTGAGGTTGCCCAGGATGGCCTGGCCGTGGGCGATGTACGAGTCCAAAGTGGAAGAGGTGGAAGCCAAGAACGAGTGCTCGTCCAAAGCCGAGTTGGTTCTTAAGGAGGAGCCCAGCAGGGACGAGGTTTGAGGTTGCGGCGTGGGATTGCGAGAGGCGGCGAGCGTGAACGGGGATTCCGCGGGCGGCAAGCGCTGCTGGTTGAACCTGGCCCTGGCTGTCAAGGAGGAGGTGGAGGAGGAGGCGGAGGGGTGCTGGGAGCCAAGCAGCTGGGAGCGGTCCGCGTTGGCTTGCTGCGTAGAATGCGCCTTCTTCGACTTGTCGTAGGACTGCCGTAGCCCAGTGTAGTCCGTCCTGAACTTCTCCACGCGCCTGTTGGAGGCCATAGACCGAGTTAGAACCCCCAAAGCCGCTCCAAACAATAAAGGTCAAGTGAGACCAACCCTAGCGCCCGCTCCTTCTTCTCCGGGATGAGCTCCTTGTGCGCCATGTCGCTGTAGTCATCAATCGTCCGCTGCAGCGCCGCCAACGACGCCACAATCTGCCCGTTCAGCGCCGCCCGGTCCACTGGGTCCGAAATCAACGACGGCTCTGGCTCCTCCCCGTCCCCGGCCAGCGCGGCGTCCAGCTCGCTGATCTGCTTCAGGTCCTTCTCCAGCGACGAGATCTGGCGCGCCCCGAGCACGTAGAGCGCCTGCATGTTGCCCAAACCAAGGCGGGCGGGAAGAGGGTCAAGGCGACGTGGCTGGGTGAGCGCATGAAATCCACACGCCAGCGGTGGCAAACAGGTTTGGTGCAGCAACTCAAGGGTTTCAAATGGGAATGCACACTTCTAGAATAGTTCGTATACTAAGGGCGAAAGAAGCATCACGACTCGGTCAAGTCTTGCTGGGCACACAGCTCGGCATAGAGCCCGCGTTGGGAGAGCAGGCTCGAGTGCGTGCCGCTCTCCGCCACCCGTCCATCTTTGAGGACGTAGATCATGTCTGCGTTTTGGATCGTGCTGAGGCGATGCGCCACCGCTGTGGAAAGAAAAAGCGGCGGAGTCAGAGGAGGATTCCACGGACTGCAGGTAGAAGCCAACCCACCTAGCGTCGACCGCCCCTTGGCTGCCTTATCCAAAGCGGCCTGCACGACCTTTTCTGACTCGCTGTCCAAAGCTGACGTGGCTTCGTCCAGCAAGAGCAGCTTGGGTTTCCGGATCAGCGCCCGCGCGATGCATCTGTACGGGAATGACCTAATGAGTCCACAGTGAACGAATGCCAAGACAGAAAACGTACACTCTTGATCGCTGGCCACCAGAGAGCTGAACGCCTTTGCCGCCCAAGTCGGTGTCCAGCCGGTCCGGCAGCGTCTCGATGAACGAAGCGATGTTGGCCTCTCGGCACGCCTCCCACACCTCGTCGTCGGTCACGTCCTTTGGATTTTTAGCCGAGCCGAGCAAGATGTTGTCCCGGATGGTGCCGTCGTAGAGCTGCGAGTCTTGGGCGACCAGCGCGATTTGCGAGCGGTGGTGCTTCAAGTTGAACTCGGGCACGGGCGTGCCGTCCACACGCACGACGCCTGTGACCGGGTCGTAGAAGCGCTCGATGAGCTGGATGACAGTCGACTTGCCAGAGCCCGAAGGACCGCAGAGCGCGACGAACTGGCCAGGGTGGATGGCGATGTCCAAGCCACGCAAGACGGGCACGTGCGGGCGAGTCGGGTAGCGGAAGTGGACGTTCTCGAACTTGATGTCGCCTTGCATGGCCTCCTTCTTGCCCTGTGTGCTCAGCACGTCGATCTCGGCCTTGGCGTCCATCAGCTTGATGATCTCTTGTCCAGCGGTGAACGAGCCAGCGATGTCTGGCACAAAGTTGAAGATCTGGCCGACGTTGATGACGGCGAAGATGCCGGCGGTGAGCGAGATGAAAAAGTTTTGGACTTGGATGTTGTCATTGACCAAAATGCGCGAGCCTGTAGCGTTCGAGATTGGTTCCGCGCCCTCCCCATGCCGGTGAAATAGAAATGCATGTCACTTACCATACCAGAATGCGAGACCTATGCGTCCAAACAAGTTGAGCAACGCTCAGGATGGCCTGGTGACCGACAAACTCACCGATGATCCAAAATGTCATGCCTTGGGACAAGGAATACAGCGCATTACTGTAGATAGCGACTTTGTAGCTGTATCGCTCAGGAGCTTCGAGCGCATCGTGGTAGATTTGCAGCGCCTTGTCTTCGCGGGTGAGCGAGGCCACGGTTCGAATGGCGGCGGTGCCTTCGCAAGCCTTGGCCGCTGAGTCGGCGTGAGACTTCTTGGTCTTCTTCTCCTTCATGATAACGACGTAGAGTCGGAGTATGCCTGCGGACAGCGACAACGGAGCGCAGGCGACAGACACCAGACCGAGCTTCCATTGGTCTGAAAGGCGCCGTCAACGTGAGCGGTGCCATATGCAGTGCTAGATCTAAAATCACTCACAGGCGACGCCAATAGCAAAGCCTGATACCAAGGTGATAGCATTTTGCCAGATGACCTGAGGTGTTCATCAGCAAGATCCCGAGTTAGGCGATTGAGAAGCCTACACCAAGAGTCTCTCCAGCCAAAGGATTCACTTTTTGAGGGTGGTCGGCGATTGCAGAGGTGAGCGAGCCGGAGGAGTTCTTATCCTCGTCGAAAAATGAAATGTCTTGGCGGAGGATGTTGACAAGAACCAGCATGCGTAGCCGCCTGCTCAAAGTCTCTGCAGCTCGAGTGAAAAACATGGTCTGCAGCACGATGGCAAGTGTGGCGATGATGGCGATGATGAACAGCATAAGTGACCAGAAGTTGGCCTTCGTGCGCACGTAATGGCGATCTTGGGAGCTATAGACCTGAAGGACGTGACCAAAGACGATACCGAAGACGGGGTAGATGACACCAGAGACGGCTGCTGCTGAGAAGCCGACAAGGTAGCCCCACTTGAGGTCAGGCACAATCTTCGCCAAACGGCCGAACAGCTGGAAGATCGAGAGCTCCTTCTTCTGCTTTTGTTGAGTCTTCTGTCGGACGGACAAGACCGCAGAGGCTTCCGAACGGGCGCTGAGGCCGGTCAACGTGCGCTTGAGGTTGCCTTGCTCGACGGCGACTTCCTCCTTCTGGAGCAGCTCCTTCTCGTCGCCTTCTTGGGTGTCCGGCAAAACATCTTCAGTAGCTTCCTCCTTGAATTTTTGAGCATTAACCAAGCTGGCGCAGATGTTCGTCAACCACTGAGGTCCCAACCGACGACCGATAGCTCACCGGAAGTAGGCTCCGTCGGGTTTCTGGAGCAGTTCGTGGTGAGTGCCTTCTTCTAGGACGCGACCTTCTCCCATGACAACAATCTTGGCGGCATCCTTGATGGTGGAAAGTCGGTGGGCGATAGTGATAGTGGTGCGACCGACCGAAATTTCGTCCAAGGCGGCCTGCACGATCCTCTCGCTGGTAGTGTCTAGAGCAGCCGTCGACTCATCCAACAGCAATATCGGGGGGTTCTTGATGATAGCACGAGCTACACGAGAGTAGAGTCAGAGAAGCAGCATGCGGTGGGCTCGGAGGAACATACCGATGCAGACTCTCTGGCGTTGACCTCCAGATAGCAGTCCACCGCGTTCGCCGATTCTAGTCTCGTAGCCGGCAGGAAGTGCCGTGATGAAGGTATGGGCGTTGGCTTTCCTGCACGCGTCTTCGACCAGCTTGAGCTTGACGTCGTCCGAAGCTGATTCATACTCCGTTCCGATCAGACCGTCAACGATGTTCTCAAAGATGGTGCCCGAGAAGAGAATGGGCTCTTGCCTGTGTGAAAGGTGTCACTTAATATTCAATGCGGGCATTGAAAGCTTACGAGACGTAGCCGATGTGACGGCGGAGGTGCTTGACATTGTACGCAGCCAGAGGCTTCCCATCGATAAGGACGTTGCCGCCAAGGATCTCGTAGAAGCGCTCGATGATGCCAACGACGGAGGATTTACCGGCGCCGGAGCCGCCGACCAGCGCCGTGTTTTGTCCCGGCTTGAAGTCAATCGAAATGCTGTCCAAGACCTTGACGGAGGGCCTTGAAGGGTAGTAGAACTCGACTTCTTTGAATTCGATGTGGCCGTGGATCGGATCTTTGAGGCCCTCCGTGCTGGCCGAGTCGATGGTGGGCACCCGGTCAATCGTATCGAACAGCCTAGACTTCATCTTAGCATCACGTTTGTGGATACTTGAGCGCAACTGACTTAGAAGCAGCACCCCGGGCAAAAGCCAAAGCCTGCAGGTTCGGCGCCAATTGGGCAAGCGAGAACGCGCCAATCATGCTGTGAAGGGATCAACGACAGCACTGTGGAGGAAAAAAGACCGACGCACATCGAAAAGAACACGTTCACGATTTCTCCGCTGGTAGCATGGCCACCGAGCAGCAACGTCGTGCCAAAGTAGAACGCCAGCGAGTAAGCGCCGTAAATGACGAAGAAGAAGACTCCCAGTCCCCAACCATGCACGATAGCATTCTTTTTGCCGACGGACTCGGTCTTGGCGTTTATGGTGTCGTAGCGCTGGGCCAGGCGGTCTTGATTGCCAAAGGCGAAAACGGTGCGGATGCTGGAGATGATCTCTTCGGCCTGGGTTCCCCCCTCAGAGACGTAGCCCAAAGAGGTAGTCCGGTTCTTGGATTCGAAGTGGTTCATGACACCTCCAGCAATGCCAATGATGGGCACGATGCTGGACAGCGCCAGGGCCAACTTCCAATTCCGCACGAAGGCGATCACGAAGCTGCGCCGGGCCACTGAGGTTTGATCCAGCTAGTCTGCAAGATAAAGACTTACCCGGTCACAAACATGGCAACGAAAGTGACCGAGATCGGGATCTTGTCGGAAATGCCGTCTTGCACCAAGTGACAGTCCGTCTCGATGCGAGTTGCGACTTCTCCAGCGCCCAGCACATCAAAGTACCTGTTCAAAATAGATTGAGTTAAGTAAAAGGAGACGTAGACGCAGAAGACGGCAGCGCACCCAACGTTTTGACGCAGCACAGCCCGATAGTACGCTTCCCGAATGCGCCTGGTTGTAGCCTCGCCGGATGTGACGAAAGTGAAAGTATAAATATATGTGGTGGCTATCATGGCAATGCCAATGTAGAGCAGCCAAAGCGCATCGGTGTTGGTCCGGCTGAACACCTGGTCCTTGGCAGCCTGCAGTTGCTCGGGCGTTGCTGGCGGGTCTTGAATGACGATGGCGAAGTAGGAGGTAAAGGCTGTAGTGAGGCTTCCGAACACGATGGTCATGAGGGGCTGCGCGGCGCCGGCAGCAATGGCGCAGATGATGCCGATGATGTTGAGGATCGCTTCGAACTTCGTCTGGAAGCGGAAAAGCTCGAAGAAGCCCACGGTGCGCGGCTTTGGGACACTGGCCTGATTCTTGAGGATGTCGGCCTGCTCCGGGCTGAGATGGGCGTAAAGGTCGACATCGACGGCGGTGTCGCCAGAGGGCGAATCCGTGCCTTTCCCTCCCTTGTCGGTGCCAGCGGAAGAAGAGTGGGCCAAAGTGGTTTGGTCGCCACTCATGTCGGCAGCAGTGGGCTCCGGGTTGGAGGTCGAGACAACCGGGCCGGTGGAAGGAAGCTGGGCGGCCGTCGCCAGCGCTGCGTTGACATTGGACGCCTTGATGGTGTCAGCGTTGTACTCTTGCTTTTCTGGAACAGCTGAGGCGTGTTCCTGCTCTTGCGCGTGATAGATCGGCGGAGACACGGTCACATTAGGGACCGCGTGGGCCGTGGAAAGGAGATTGGGGTTGGACCTTGCTGGCTCGTCGGCGAGCCTTTCCACAGGTGCTGAGTAGTGACCAGCGTCGCTGCCGTGGAAGTGTCCAGTCTCGGAGTCGAGGATGGATGCAGGGGCAGGGGTGCCGGACCGCGCATCGGTGAAGGCGTCAGATTGCGAGACGAAGCTCTGGTCGTCCCTGGCCGAATACCCTGCTCTTGCGGTCTGGCCCGACTCTGCGGACTCGAAGCTATCAATGCTGGCCCTCGAGCTCATCGCAGAAGGTTGAGGTGCCGAAAAAAGGTTGTTTTGAATGATGGGTGAAGGTGTGCCGAGGGAGGACGTGGTTTGTTGGATTGCGACGGCAGGCGGCAACTACGGTGCACCGCCGTTGTATCACACAAGAAATTAGGGTACTAATGCAGAAACAGGAAACAGGAGGTGATGGAGCCAGGACAAGAAAACAGAAAGAGGGCCGCCTCGCTTGCTTCGTCGGAACAGCGAGGCTGCGCTCGTGCTTTAAATTTTTTGAGCTCCATTCGTCAAATCCACTCCGCTATCCATATACATACACCTCCATACCATATTCCCATGAATTCACACTTTGCCACCGCCAAATTCTCTCAATTCTTGCTCATGCCTTTCGAAAACCATTCGCCACTGGAGCTCTCAATACTTGCTCTTGCTCGCGCCTCCGCTGTTGACTCATAAATTCTGCTTGAAGCTCGCTTCCGTTTTAAGCGAGAGCGCGCCACATGGGGAGCCCTCGGAGTCCTCAGAGCCACTTGCATAACTGCCTCAGGCTAGCTAGTGGCCGACTCGCGTGGCTATCTTGGCTTGCTTGGAGCTTTGACTCGGTTCTGTTGTTCAGGCCTCAAATCACCTGCACTTGTCGAAACGAGGAGTTCGAAAAATGCAGACAATGCTTCCCTTTGTACCCGCGGGCTTCTTGCCCAGGTTCCTCTCTTGCCTTCCAACGTCCCCCCCAGCTCGACTCCCGGTGCAGGCTTCCGGGACGAGAGAGTTGCCCTGGGCTTGGCCCGTCCATTCTCTTGGATTCAGCAATGCAGCTCTATGCCCTCCTTTGGCTGGTCTTGGCCTTTTCGGAGGCAGCGGCTCGGAAACGCTCCCTAAAACGCGCTCTGCACCATGTTCTCAGGCGAGGCCTCTTGTCGAGACGAGACTCTTCTCAATGCGTTCTGGGAGGGCCACCTAAGCAGCTCGTTGCCTCGACGGAGCTGATAGTCTATACAATAACGTCGTCTCAAAGTCAGGTTCTCGCCACTTCGACCTCTGTTCTTGTCCCAACTGCCACCTCTAGCTCCTCCTCGAAGGACGCCTCTGAGCATTCCGGGGATACTCAAGGTCCTATGTCTCTCGTTACTTCTTCTCAAGGGGATTCGTTTTGGGATGACTGGGAGTTCTTCACTGCGGCGGACCCAACCGGCGGGCTAGTCGCGTTTCAATCTCAAGCCGATGCCCAGGTTGGTCCCATCTCGGAATTTCATTCTCGTCAAAAGTCTGACATCGAGTCCTCCCTCAGAGCGCCAACTTGATTTCAATAATGAACGGCCAAGCCATCATGAGAGCCGACAATGTAACGAAGCTGTCGTCAGGCCAAAACCGAAAGAGCGTGCGCATCACCTCGAAAGACACCATCGACGTGGGCAACTTGCTGGTGATGGACGCCACCCACATGCCGGCCGGATGCTCGACGTGGCCCGCATTCTGGACGTGCGGAACAATTGAGAGTTGGCCATCAGGTTCGCTTTTTCTTCAAGTAAAAAGGTAATGTTAATGTTGCTCACTGGAAGTTGTGGACGGTGGTCAGGAGGAGAGATTGACATCTTAGAAGGGGTCAACAAGGGCACCTCTAACCAAATGACATTGCATACGTCTCCAGGATGTGGCATTAGTATGGACATGGACGCTTCGTTCGTATCGTTCTTTTGTTCTGCTCTCATTTCGAAGACTGACCAATTTCATGCGCTAGGGGGGAAGTCATGGCGACCAATTGTGATGCGCATGCGTGAGCTTGACCCAATCTCAAAGCCTAAGCTATCATGCGCTGAGACTGAATCGACAGCAACGGCAACACCGGCTGTGGTGTGAAAGAGAAAAATACCCAATCCTACGGGTCGGCATTCAACGATAACGGCGGTGGCGTTTACGCGCTTCACCTGACTGAGGAAGGCGTGCGCATCTACTTCTGGCCGCGCCAGTCCGTCCCGAAAGACGTTGACGGCAAGAAGCCGAACCCGTCTACGTGGGACCAGCCGAGCGCCTTCTTCCCGAGCTCCAACTGCTCCATGTCCACCTTCTTCAAGCCGCAGCAGTACATCTTCGACTTGACGCTCTGTGGAGCTTGGGCGGATGCAGACGGCGTGTTCAAGCAAACCTGCTCGGGGACCTGTGCAGACACGGTGGCGGACCCCTCCAACTTTAACGACGGTGAGCTTTGCTGGCTTCCCAGTCTGTCCATGGCTCATTGAAACGAGCGAATTCAGCTTATTGGGCTGTTAACTACGTCAACGTCTACAAGTAGCGAGAGATAGAGGATTAGCTTTCGGGATTCACTCTCGGCCTCGTCGTCTTTCACGAGACGCGGCCAATGTTGTTTAGCATCACACAGCACCATGTCCAGAGTGTAATATAACACTTCTTTATTTGGCGGTGCTCATCGTTGAAACGCCTGGGGTCAACGCCGCCTCAATGAGATTAATGCCGTCGCGGGCTGAGGGATGATCCCCAAATGCAAAGTAAAGAAGATGCGTGCTGTTGAAGCCAAGTACAAGGGTTGTTCGTGTTCGTGAAAAAAAGGGGGTTTGGGACGAAGGCAGAAGACGGGTGGGAGGCAATGCGAGAGGGGGGATAGCCCGAGTTTGACGGTTCTTTTGGAGACGGAAGTTTTGGTTGTTGAAAACAAAAGCGGTAGCTCTAGAGTCGGTCTATTGCTTCTTCTTGAGCTCGCCGCCCGGGTGACCGTTGGCGGTGATGGCCTTGGAGCGCTCGGCTTCTCGGGCGGCGTAGATGGCGTTTGTGAAGGGTCTGTGAGAATCAAGGCTGACTTAGAGAGGGCTCTCAAAGGTGAATGGGTCGACTGCTCACTCTTCGAAGGTCAGAGCGACCCGGTAGACGATCCAGACGAAGGCGGAGAGAGCCAAGCCGACGGGCGACTCGTACCTGTGCGTTTTGACCAGAGTTGAGAAGAGCTATCTTCTCTTAAGGTAGGGAACGAACGCACCAGATGGCAGTGGCCAAGAAGCACAGCGTGGAGCCGACGTACATCGGGTTGTTGCACACGTTGAACGGGAAGCTCTCGACTTTTTCCTGTTCGTTGCGGCTATCAGTCCACATTCTTGTTTGAAAGAGGGCAGGGAAGCAAGACGAACATCCATGAGGATGCCAAAGTAGTCGCCCAGGAAGGTGCCGGTGACGCCCAGCTTCCAGAACGAGCTCCACACCAGGCTCTGGCCGGCGACGAAGAGGGCCAGCGCGAGCAGCTTGAACTCGCCATACGCCAAGAACGGCAGCTTGGGTTGGTACTCCAACGCCCTCCTGAATCTGTTCCGTAAAACGACCTATGAATCCAAGCGGAAGATGGAAGACGCGGGTGGAATACGAACAGGTCATCGCGGACCACGCCTGCGAGGAGGATGGCGGCGGCCAACCCGTAGCAGCCCGCCAGCTTGTTGCCCCTCGCCAACCAGGTCAAGGAGCCGCGCTTGTGTTCCGCCTGGGCCAGGATGTTCCAGGCGAGCGGGTTGAAGATGATCATGGCCACCGAGGCGTACAGCGACGGCTGGCTCAGGTCAACGAGCCTCTCTGTGCGGACTCGCGGCCGTCAGTCCTCTGCCTGCGACTGACAAGCAGATTCAGCGCACCAAAGTTGGAGATCGCAATGGGCGCCATTCTCTGTTGACAGCTTCGAAGTCGCTGTCCAACCCTCGTCTCTTTCGCGGTCGGCCAGTTTCATTTCACATGCTATCCTCTAAATCATGACCTTGCCCACCAACAACTCTGAGTACTCGACCAAAGAGTACTGGGAGAAGCGCTACGCCTCAGAGGACGCCTACGACTGGTTCTCCCTGACTTTTGCGGATTTGAAGCCGCACTTCCCATCTTTGCCTTTATCGAGTAGAATCCTCATGCTGGGCTGTGGGCAAGTCTAGATGGTCCTATTGTGCTGTGCTGGTGTTGAGTGGTCTGCGCGCGCATAGGAACTCGAGGCTGGGCAAGGACATGTTCGACGCCGGCTTCGACCAGATCGTCAATTTGGACTATTCCCAAGTGGTCATCGACAAGATGGCCCAAGCAAATCCAGAGATGACTTGTAAGCCTACCATCGAGGCCGGTGGAAAAGGCAGCTGAAGCTCTAGGGAAGGGGTCGTGGGCGATATTAGAAAGCTCGACTTTGAAGACGAGAGCTTTGACGTGGCTATTGACAAAGGTATGTGATGCACTTTGCCCTAGCCATCTTTACATGGCTTAGGAGCCAGCGTTGCATACAGGAACTATGGTTGGTCGTGTCTCTTCGCAACCTTTCACTCCCTGAAACCAGCTTGTGCGAAGGACGCCATGATGGCTCGTAAACACGACATCTGGTCTCCACCGCCGGACCTCCTTCAAGACGCCATGTCGGAAGTGGACGAGGCCTTGCGCGTTCTCAAGCCCGGCGGCTTGTTCCTCTATGTCACTTTTGCTCAACCTCGTTCGTGCTCCCTTTTGCCCTGGAGACTAGCATCTGATGAAGAATGCGAATTTAACGAACAGACTTCAGACGCAAGATCTTGGCCCGACCCGGGTTAGAATTGACAGTGGCTGAAATCGGCGACTCAATCCCTTATTTCCTATACACTCTGCGCAAGCCGCCCGCATCATCATAGCAGCACAGTATTGTAATATTATAAAACACGGTCACATGCAAAGAAGGTTTCTAGGAATGCTAAGATTCTAAGGAGGATTGAGGATCAGATTCTTGAACCACCGGACCTCGCCATCTGGCGCCTGGCTGTCCCTCACGATCGCCCCGCTCTTCCTTTCCACGCTCTCCAGCATCTCCTTAGCTAAGCCCACTGGAAGCTTTTCCATCCTGGCCAGGTCGATGGTGGACACGCCGAACTGGATGTGCGACGCCAACAGCGAGGCCAAGCGGACTTGGAAGGCGGCCTCTTTGAAGCGCCGGGTGTGCAAGACGGTCAAACCAGAAGGTTGGAATGTGCGGAGCTCGATTGAGGGCCAAGTGTAGGTCGGCAGGTAGGCGCAAGCCTGCACAAAGTCTTTCGGCGATACCATCGCTGTTCATTCAGAGCGCAGTCAGTCTGCGCAAAGGAAGTGATAGAGGGAGGGTAAAAGACGAACAGACTCCGCGAGCTCGGTTCCAGATGCACCACACCTCGTCGATGGGCATCAAACCTCGGCCCTTGCCATCGTCCGTCATCAGCGCCTCAACCTCTGGCTCCTTGGTCCTCCTCGTCAATGCTGCCCCAGTCAGCAACCCCGCCAACTCAATGGCCAGCTCTTGATGGAACTCGCGCTCGTCCTTGACCATGTCCGGCGTGATGGCCGGCGAAGGCAGGCCGAGCGAGGCCAAGGTGGACCGCACCATCCGATCCCCCTCTGCTTCGTTTGCGTTCGGGGCGGAAGAGGGCAGCTTGGAGTTGAGCGCCTTGGCCATCTCCACCATCTCTTTGGCCTTGGACATGAGGCTCTTCAAGTCTTGCAGCGCGTCCCGCATCTCCGTCGACCGCTCGTGCGAATCCGAGTCCAGATTTTGCAAGATGGCATCTGTACTCCCAACTCAGTGCGATTCGGATACGTATGTGCTAGACGGCAGAACGCACTGAGACCAACAGCCCCCGTCGGCGAGAGCTCGCCACCGGAAAAGCCGGCACCGCCACTGGAAGTCTTCTTGGCCGGCACCACTGTGAGCCACTCTTTGGCGACCAGAGCCTTTTTGAGGGCCGCATAGTACTGCTGCACGCCGCCTTTCCGAAAGCTCAGGCGCGCAAAAGACTCCGCGGCGCTCTTGGCCGCCCCTTCGCCGGTGGTGGTCGGCGGGGTTGGCGCTCGAGAGGAAGCGCCAGAGATGTCGTTGAGTGTCAAAGTTGCAAGAGAAGATGTCAGATCGGACCCGCACATCTCGCATGAGTGCAAAGCTGGGTGGTTGAGATAGGTGCAGACTGGGCAGGCGACACCTTGCGCCTTGGACGGAGCTGGAGCAGCTACCGGTGGCGCAGGAGATGCCCTAGCGGACGGAGAAGGTGATGGAGACGCCGGCATAGAGTCCCTCTTGACGCCACATAGGCTGCACTTGGCGGCCGGCGCATTGCTGAAGCCACAAACGCGACAGACCCAGGACTTGGCATTCGCCGGCAACTGCTGCTGCTCTGGCTCCTCGTCCGCCTTGTTAGTGGTGACTGGCGTGACATCTCCAGCAGCAGAACCAAGCAGCAGCGTGATCTTGGCCGAAGATTTGAGGAAGCCAGCCCAGTACTCGGTCTGGCGGATCAAGGCCAGATCCAAGTGGCACGACGAGCGCAAGGGCTGGAGGGCGTCCAGGTAGATGATCCGATGCGTGGTCAGGTATAAGCGGCCGTTGTCGTGCGCCGCGTCCTTCTCCTTGCTGCTCGCCGGGATCAGCGCGGCCAACATGCAAGGCAAGCTCGAGCAACGCACCCATCATACAGCCCGACGCCCTCGACATCGAGCAGGACCCTCTCATTGGCGTAGAGCTGCGCATTCAAGGACGACGGAGTGGCCTCCAAGCGCTGAAATCGGTGCATGACATGTTCGCCCCCTCCTCGTCGCTCGACTCCAACCTCGCACCTTCTTGCCCAGCTTCCGCCATCTGCCTTGCTTGCGGTATACCTGCTTTGGTGCTCGACTGCCTCCTGGTCTGTTGATTGCTTCAGGAAATCTCGAAAGGCCGTCCTTGAGACGCCTCCGAGTCGACTCAGACTCCGAGTTTGCCACCGCGCCAGACATGCCGCTATGCGTCGCTTCCTCCGACAAGGTCAAGGTCCACTTGTCTTGCCACAGATCTAAGCTGACATGAGAGCTTTTATTCCACTCAGCACTGAGCCTTGCCGCTGGAACTCGCCGCCCGGAACTCCTCGCCCGCCCGGAACTCCTCGCTGTCGCGGCCATGTCTGGCCTTCTCTACGTTCACGAGCCTCCTACATTTCGGTAATGATCCAGCATCGACTGTGGTTACCTGAACTATCGACGACCTCTCTGAGGCGTTCTGTCATCTCATTCTTGGCTGGCATCTTTCGAGTCGATGGGAAGACGTATTGCGTTTGTCCGTCTTACGATTATTGCCCTTTGTTTGTCGCATTCTGTTGTTCATCTCCCAGTCTTTATGACCGGGATGTAGAGTTTCTGGGCGTCTTGGGTCCCATTAGACCCCATTAGACCAGTCTTTGTGGCGAGCTCGATCCATAGAGTCGATCGCACAACTTGTCATTCATTTTCTTCCTGCACCATATGCGCCCTATCCAAATCGGATCCCTTTGTGCTGGTATCTTCCGTTTGACTCTGTCTCTTGCCTTCTGTCCGTGCAGTGGCAACAATCGGCCCTCTTCCTCTTTCGTTCCGACCGACCGTGTCATGAATTCCGCAGATCGACAAGCCGTTCAGCAGGCGCGCAGATTGGTGACGCCAGACGACATCAAAGTGCTAGACGGAGAGTTGCGACCCCTCTTCTCACAGAGTACCCTTCATAGTGATATCCAATTTTTTCTAAGATGGGCGCTGGAGGTTAAGCTGCCATCTTACCAGCCTCCGACACTTTACAATATTGGCATGAGTGATTCCGCTGTGGTAAGGGACTGGCCCGAGACAAGGGTACCTGTCTGACTAATCTGCAGATCAAGCTAGCCGAATTCTTTGCTAGGCGGAGGTTGCACGGCCATCCTCTCTTGTTCTTCATTCATCTACAGTTCCAACTCGCTGCAGAACGTGATGATTCGGAAGCTCTCTGGGATCATGCCCGGGCTCGCGCGAGCCTCTCGCGAAGCAATTTGGTCCTCGTGCATGGATTGAGCTATGCGGACTGGCAGGCACAAGGCATCTCGTAAGTACTCGGACTCTTTCACATTTGAAAGTGTGTCGGCTAAGTCGTCCCATACAGCCGCTCGTGGCTCGAATACGTCTCTCATGGAAGGGTTTGGATCCAAGAACTCCTCCGGCGCGGCGGAACAGCGCTACTCCGAAAGACAGGGGACGACGGCAAGATGAAGTTACTCGAACTAGTCACATTGGTGAATGACTACCATCGTGAACCGACTGCCGCTCATCTGTGGCGACTTCTGATCACCCTACCTTCCTTTTTGCGTGAGGTAGGTCCCCATGATTCTGTATTGAATATATTTATCAGAATCAACATGAGCAATCTTCTGTAGATGAAAAATGAAGAGACCCATTGGCTGGCCGAAATTTGTCTGGATTTCATCTGTCTGCAACTTTTGTGCGCGGCTGCAGCCAGCAAAAGCGAGCAGTAAGGCCATGCGCTTTTATACTACCTCTATGTTCATCATTTCGGCGCAGGGATCATGATTTGTATCATGAAGTTGTCCGAGCTATCTTTCACGTGCCATCGCCTTCCGGCGAGATCTCATTCCACTTGACGCGAAACAAGCAATCCCTTTGTGCTCGTTTGGTCGAGTGCATTGCCTTGGTCCACGAGCAATCTCTGAAGAAGACGCGAGCGGGCATGGGTCGCTCCAAAATCACCGTCGAAGAACTTGACGCCCTCCATGACACTGTTTTCAATTTTACGAGCGAAGTCCTGCCCTCACCTCAGCAGCAAGCGCATAGAGCTACTGTGGCTCGGCAACTCAGCGACTTTTTGTTTTGGATCTTAAAAGCACAGCCGGACAAATCCCGCTCGAAATCACTCCATGATCTTCATTGGAGTGCAGCAGAGATTGTAAGAGTGCCTTCATCTTATCAGCAACCATCCCGACGCACGTGCATCACAGCTTAAAGTGGCGCAATTTTGCGTCCGCACTCGATTGCACGAGGTTTCTCTTCTGGAGTACACCCAACTGTGTGCAGCTCGCCTATGTGCGGCAACATCTTTGGCGATGGTCAAATGTCGTGCGAGTCTTTCGAGAGACCGGTGGATGCTCGTTTACAGCCTGCACCATCTAACTGATGCAGAATGGGCGGCGCTAAGACTTCCGTACGTGCCCAGAATGCATCGGCCACAACGCGATCATAACCTCTGTCTACACAGTCTCTCGTGGCCCCGGATCATGGAAGAGCTTGCTGGCGAAAGTCGACTGGCGCTGCATCGAAGCGTGGCAGCAGCCCGTCCTATATTGGCCCCAGTTAGTCAAGGCGCGGCGTCTGCACTGGATTGCCTCGTCGCCATGGTCGATACATTCATGCAACGAGCAGAGCCTGTCACACGTGCGCCAGTGAAAGCCCAGCTGTGGGAGATTCTCTACGCCATGCATGCATTTCTTACAGTCTCGGTCAGCACCTTTGCCGGGATGCTTCTGAATGCTTTGATGATATTTTTTTGGCAGACGACGAGCACTCGGGAGGCTCAGTGTCTTGTTGAACTTTGTCTGGATTGCGTATGTTTGACGCTTCCAGCTCTCGACCAGTAGGTGGTTCACTGTCTCAGTAAGCACAACGCTGAAAGGTGCCACAAGCTCTCCGTCGAACTACTCTAAAGCAGTGGTGGACATCATTTTTCGCGACTCGGTGAGCGGCGAACTGGACTTCGGGTTGAAGGCAAACAAGAGAGCCTTGCAAGAGCATTTGGCTGGCCTAATCTCAGAGTTCCGCCATCTGGTTGCAGGCTTTGGTCGGGAATTAGAGCAAAGGAGGCTTCATTCCTGAAGGACGCGCGGCAGTGTAGGCCGATGAAGCTGCTGAACATATTGTTATTTTACACTCTCCACGTCCCTCTCTGCTTCTTGAGCTCCCGCCAGACATAGGCCAACAAAGCGGCCGCCACCATTAGCAAGGTCCCGTTCAGAACGCCTGACTTCCACCACTCATTGTGGCCAATGACTGTCAACGCGGTTGTTGTGAGCCTAATTGATTCTACTCAGGACTCTAGTGCGCGCACCTGCCCCGTTTGCAGGCGTCCCAGCCAAGTTGAAGAAAGCCGTTATCGTCCATGCCACGCCACTCCTGCATATCGTCTTTGAGCTCCATTTATAGTCCTCGATGGATACATCACGTACCGAAAGCCGTAGTCCGCAGGATTAGGTGTCAAGGAAGCGATCAAGGGCGAGTAAAGGTTGATCATGCTCGTTGCCAACCAGCCATATAAAATGGTGAAAATGACCACGCCGGCCACTGTGGTGCACCTGTCCCAGATGAAGAAGAGGATGGCGAGTAAAACCAGCTGAGGTGTTAAAGTCGCGTATGGTCCCAGGCGGTCAGCCAAAGCGTTTGGTATTAGAGCAATAATGCCGCCGGCATTGCAGATTGATATCTTTAACACACACGATCAGCGGTCGACCCATTGAGGCCGTGCAAGGAAGACGCACCATGTAGAAGCTCAACGATGGGCCTGCCGAGGTGCTCTCTGCCGCGAAGACTTGGATGAAGCTGAAACCGGTGAGGCTGCGTGCACCTCAGGTCGTAAGGAATCGAAGTTCGCCCAAGAAAGAGTGGGGATAGTACCATGTGAAGGACAAAAGACATCCACTGGCAAGCCCTTAGCCAGGCAAAACTGCTCAAACAAAGAGCCTTACGCGGCCACTGTTATCATGTACAGCTTATCTTTGAGCAGATCACTAGTCGATGATCGACGTTCAAGTTGCTCTGCTGTCATCTGCGTAATCGCAACGGGTTGGCACAACAAGTTGACGAGGACGAGGATGCCCAGAAACAGGTAGCCGACCGCCCGGATGGCCCGTGTGAAACCAATGGAAACGATCAGGTTGTTGATCATGATCGGAAGTAAGACGCCACCCAGTGACCCTCCGGCCAGCGCTGCTCCGATTGCGAAAGCCGAATGGTCTTCAAAGTGGACGGCCACCAACGTGTAGGTCTGCAACGTGAGAGACAATCCAGCGAGACTTCCGTAGTTGTCAAAAAGATAACGCACTGGGGCAAAAGAAAAGGTCATGGCGATGCCGCAGCAGACGGCTTGACACAGAATCAATTGCCAAAATTTGGTTGCCACCGGTATCGTGAAAATCGCGAGGAGCCAAAAGACTGAGGAAACCAGATACTCCAAGCGACAGTAGCCACGGTCACAAAGTCGGCCAGTTAAGCCAGTGCCGATGAGCTCCAAGAACGCGCTGATGGTCACGATCCAGCCCAATGCCGAGAGCGAGTAAGACGGCAGCAAGGTCGAGTTGTAATACGCCACAAAAACACCACCAGAGTAGCAGTACCCTACTCAGCCTTCCTTGAGTGTTCAACTGACGCACACAGGTGAGCCATGAACCGACCTATTGACACGAACATGAGAAGCGCTCCCGATGCCAGAGACGACCAGGCTCTCCACGGGTAGCTCAACAGGTTCCTCTTGCTCTTCAGATGCAAGCCTGTCTCTACTCGTACGGCTGAATCTTCTGCGGAGAGCTTCAGAGCGCCGCCACCGCTCGCGACTTTGTCCTTCTCGACAGCCATCGGACACGGCTCGGGGCCACAAACGAGATCGGGAGGCTTCAAGGCCCTCTTTGGACCCCAGTTGGACGCCCAAGAGCAGGAGATAACATGCTGTCGTGTATGGTCGCTTCGATCAGGCCGGGCATGCTTTCACCGCTCGATCCGCTATCAGCGGCTAGTCTATCGTCTGCTACTAGTAGGGCGATGGAAATGAATCATAGAGACGGCATCACTGAGCACAAGCAAGCAACATCAAAGAGCAGAGGAGCAAAGTGGCGGACTGGGGAAGCTCTGCACGCGTTGGCAGACCTTGCCGCGGCCGCTCGAATCCAGTGGCGAATTTGAAGTCCTCGTGGTGCCTCTATTGTACACCAAAGATAGAGCGAAGAGCATATCGCATCAAGCCTTGCTGCGCTCGGGGCTCTCAAACGGCAGGCAATGCGCTGCACAGACAAGGTCGTAATGGGAAGCCTCGGCCTCCATTCGTGCAGCAATGCAAATGGGAACTAGGTTAAGGTCATACAGAGTCCTCCAGCACCAATCTGTGTGAGTGTGAGAGAAAGCGGGTGAGCTTTGTGCAAAAGGCCGAAAAAGCGAGGAAAGAATCGCACCTCGGGCAGATGTTCATGGCCAGCAGCTCCTGGAAGAGCAATTTACATGCGTATGGCACGTTGATGGTCGTGACACGCTGTCCTGACTTGCAGCGGACGCACCAGCTGTTTTTCCAAGTCAAAGGCCGTCAGGGAAGCAAAAAGCGAGGCCAACGCACCCATTGTAGCCGATGAAGCCGCAGTCCTGGCACACGTCCACCGCAAAGACGTCCGAGCTCAGCATGAGTCGCTCGAGGAGAAGGTGGCTGGCGCCGTGGGCGATCAAGCAGTCGCGCTCCATCTCGCCCAATCGCAGGCCACCGTCCCGCGACCGACCCTCGGTCGGCTGCCTGGTCAAGGTGGCTCTTGGGCCACGAGCTCGGGCGTGCATCTTGTCCGCCACCATGTGCTTGAGCTTTTGATAGACTGCGCGTGCACCTGGGTCAAAGATGGCTCCATCATTGTTGACAGCTCCGTGAACTCACAGATGGGGCCAAAGAAGACATAGGTCTCGAGAGGCTCGCCAGTGATGCCAGAAGTGAGGTAGTCCTTGCCCGAGTAGCTGTAGCCGGCTTCGACCAAAACCCGCGACACTGTGAGAAAACATCTCTTTTAAGCTGAGTGAACAGCAATGGTAAATAGACTACTTACTCTCTTCGACCTTGCTGCCGCCGAAAGCTGTGCCGTACTCAAACTTGCCCTTCACCAAGCCAGCCTTGCCAGAGAGCAACTCCATCATCTTGCCCACGGTCATTCGGGACGGGAAGCCGTGCGGGTTCATGATGATGTCTGGGTTGATGCCGTCGTCCGAGAAGGGCATGTCCTCTTGAGGCACGATCAAGCCGCAGACACCCTTCTGCCCGTGGCGCGAGCTGAACTTGTCGCCGAGCTCGGGTTGGCGGGTTTGGCGCATGAGCACCTTGATCAAGAACTGGTCCTGGTCGCTGGTGGTGAGCAGCACCTTGTCCACAAAGCCGTCCAGGTGCGGCGAGCGGTACACCATGGGGCAGTCGCGCCAGCCGCCCTCGTCAGGCGTGAGCTTGATGTTCGGGCTGTTGTCGTTCGCGTTCCTCGGCGTCTGCTTGTTGACGTAGATGTCCGTGTTGGAGATGCGGGCGCCAACAGCAGCGATGCCGTCCGTTTCCAAGTGGCGGTAGCGCGGGTGAACCTTGCTCGGGTCGGCCGTGTCCTTGAGCGGATCGGCCAAGCGGTCATATCTGGGCGTCGGTCTTCAGTTGTTACACTCAAGGTGAAGAGGCAAGAAAAACAACGCACGTTCCATTGGGGTATCGCTTGATGAGGGTGGCGTACTTGCGGAAGACCTGGCAGCGGCCAAAGCCGCGCTCGATGGAGGCCTTGTTGAGGATCAAGGCGTCCTCAATGTCGTAGCCGGAGAAGGACATGACGGCGACCATGGCGTTCTGGCCGGCGGGCAGCTTGTCGTAGCCGACGAGCTCGATGGCCTTGGTGCGCACCATCGGCGTCTGCGGGTAGACCATGAGGTAGAGCAAGGTGTCGATGCGGTTGAGCTGGTTGAAGCCGATGGCGCCCATGGCTTGCTTGCCCATGGCGCATTGGTAGGTGTTTCGGGGCGACTGGTTGTGGTGTGGGTAAGGGATGAGGCCGGCGACGGCGCCGAGGATGGTGAAAGGCTCAATCTCCAAGTGGGTCGAGCCGGGCACCATCTCGTGCTCGTACATGGCGATCAAGGCGTCGTTCTCTTCGTTGACGTCGAGGTATTCGATCAGGCCTTCCTTGAGAAAGTCGTCGAACGTCATCTTCTTGGCCTCGAGCGCCTTGATGTGCGCCGAGGTGACGCGCGGCTGACCATTGGTGACAATGATCATGGGCCGGCAGATGCGCCCGCCGTCGGAGGCGATGTGGATCGCCCGCTGGAGGTTGTTGGTGTAGACGGAGACGAAGGTGGAGATGTGGCCAGCGCGCCGCAGGGCCCGGAAGTTGGTGACAAAGTCCAAGGGCGTCTGGGTGAGGCCGATAAGGTTGCCGTTGAGGTAGATGACAAAGGTGTTGGGCGCGTAGAGCTCGTGGCCGGTGACGCTGCAGAGATCTGTACGAGAAGCATGCGCACTAAGTCCATACGAACTTAAGCGGACGAGCAGAATAACGCACCTTCCACGCCCAGCATGAAGCACATGGACCAAATGGGGTCCTCGTCGACGTCGGAGGTGATGTGGGTCATGAGGGCCAAGTTCTTGACCAACCCACAGGCCTCTCCTTCTGGCGTGTCCGAAGGGCAGAGCATGCCCCACTGACTGGGCTGCAGCGCACGCGGACCGGAGACCTTGCGGGTCTTTTCGAACTGGGACGCGATGCGGGTCATCATGCCCAAAGCGGAGATGTAGGAGAGGCGGGAGAGGACGTGGGTGATGCCTGCGCGCTCCATCTTGAAGCGCTTGATGGTCCAGTTGCCGGTGGCGATGGCGCGGATGAAGCCGGAGGTGATGTGGTCGCCGTGCATCATGAACTGCTTGATGGCGTCGAACTGGTCCGTCCGCTGCGTCTTCTTGAGCGACTTGTCAATGTTCGACTTGAGCTCCGAGTTGAACTTCTTGAACAGGTCCTCGAACAGCAAGGCGAGCAGTTGCCCAGCTCTGTGAGGTGTCATCCATCCTTAGCCAAACATTGGGTGGCAAAATGGTGGTGATCCCAAACTCACAATTCGAGACGCTTGTTACCGACGTAATCCCTGTCATCCACCGTCGACGGATCTTCCATGGCCATCAAGACTCTGCGAACCATGAGGGCGAGGTAGATGGCCTTGGGTCGAAAGTTCAAGTTCTCGACGGGCACATGGGCGAGGACGACGGTGGCGAGGACCTCTGCGGCTTCCTCGCTGTACGGCCTGCGGTTGGACGTCCCCGAACGGCGAGTGAGCTTGACCTTGGAGCCGATGTAGTTCAAGGCCTGCAAGCGGGTGACGATGTCCATCCGGTTGGCTTCTTCGATGCAGGCGCCAAACGTGCGGCGGAACGAGTCCGAGGTGCCGCAGACCAGCTGCATGATCTCGTGGTCGGAGGAGATGCCCATGGCCTTGAGGACGATGACGACGGGGATGTCCTCGTGGATCGAGTTGTGCTTGAGGTAGATCTTGTTGTTCTTGGTGAGCACGTTGGTCTTGGACTTGCGCTCCAGCGTGCTCGACGTGACCGACGCCTGAGGGCCTTTGTTCGCCCCGCGCACTTCGTTTTCCACAATGATTCTGTTCGTCCATTTGGTTATGTTTGCAATCCACAAGGATTAAGGGAGAGCAAGGGACGAACCTGTTCTTGGACATTTGCTCCTGCACCAAAATGACCTTCTCCGTGCCCTTGACGACAAAGTAGCCGCCCGGGTCGAGCGGGCACTCCTTCATCTTGGCCAGGTCGGCGGGCCCCGAGCCGGTGAGGACGCACTTGTTGGAACGGAGCATGATGGGCAACCGGCCGATCTCCAAGCCCCTAGTTCGGATGCGCTGGGTGCCCTTCGTGTACACGATGGTGACGGTGATGGGGGCCGAGTAGGTGAGGTCCCTCAGGCGGCACTCGTGCGGCGTCACGTTCTTGTTCGTCCCGTTGTCGTCTTTGATGGTGGGAATGCCGACCTGCAATGCCCACGATCGATATCAGCATTTGTATCAATGCTGAAGGGGGAGGGTAAGCTTGCCTGGATGTCCTCGTACTCGAGCGAAAACTTTGGGTCGACGTCGCTGACGATCCTCGAATTGGCCTTCATCTGTGCGTCCGCCAAGTAAGCTTAAGATCCTGTGTGTGTGAATATCTTAAAGTGAGGGGCAACGCACAATGTTGGTCAAGTCGACGTCGACGAAATGATTGAATGAGTCGAGGTGCTGCTTGACCAAGCCTTTGACGGCGAGGAAGGCGGGCAGCAGCAGCCATTTGTCCTGTGCCACGCCCACACGTTGAATACTATGCGCAAAGTATTCGAGCGAAAGGCAGGGCAACGCACCTCGATGGCTTTGACAGGGTCCGACAGGTTCAAGCCTCGGTACACCGGCGCCGTCGCCCACTCGCCCTCGTCCTCGACCGCCTTCTCCTTGCCTTTGTAGCTCATCGTTTCACAAGTGCTATAGCTCTAGCCGCATGCTCAAACGCTGGACGGCTGGGCGCAAACAACGCTGAGTCCGCCTAGCAAATTTGTGGCCGCGAGCAACTCGTGACCTTTTCAAGCCGACAAGTGGCCGTCGCCACCCGCTTCAGTGCGCCTTGAAAGCTGCCTTAGCGCTTGCTTTGGACTCTGTTGAGTACACTTGGAATTGCATTGACTTATTCCCGCCCCGAACTTGTAGATTACGACCCTCTTTAGCGCTTGCATGACCATCATTGCTTGGAGAATCAGCTCGAGACTGCGCAGATGAGGTGTGAGTTTCATCTGAATATGATGGTAAGTATTTCCAAGTGACGCACAACGGAATTGAGGGTGCAAATGGCCCAACTGAGCCACTTCCTCCGGCGTCGCATTGAGGCGCCAGTCCCTTCGGCCTTTCTGTGATTCCAGTCACATCAACGCGAGCCCATGATGAAGGATGGCTGCAGGAGAGTGAAGGACTCACGGCTCTCTGTGCGTTCTCCCACTTGATCCAGATCCAGTTGGCGCACACGGAGACCACGGTGAGCGAGTAGAAAGCGAACACCAAAGCCACGCCGGTCGGGTAGTTGCGCTTTGCTTCAGCTGTAGGACAGATTTCAGAGGATCAAGGCACGCATTGGGTCTTGAGAGGAACGCAACCTACAGGCAAGGAAGACCCAGGACCCGACGATGCCGCCGAGAGCGCCGAGGGAGATGCAAGTGGCCAGCGCGGTGGTTCGCGTGGTGTAAGGTTGGTTGTTAGCAGCCACTTGCGCCGTGTTGACTTTAGTCGCCTATCAGCTGAAGCCATGTCAAACGCAAAAGCAAAAGACCCACTGCCCACCGCGCCGTAGAGCGACATGACGCACAAGAACGCGCCCGCATACCGAGTGTTGAGCTGGTCGCTATACCCAAACAAGCCAAAGCCGAGGATGCCAACGAAGAGGTTGAGTAGGATGAACGCGCTAAAGTGGCGCGCCCAGTGCGAGAGGAAGCCGAGTACGATGACCCAGCCGCTGGCCGCGAAGAAGCAGTAGCTGGTGTGCAGGTTGGCCGTGTTGCCCTCTGATCATCAGAAACAAGTTAGGCCTTTGGGGTGTTAGAGAGCGAGCGAAAGGCGTACTCCACTGTTTTGCGTGTACGCACCGACATTGAGCGATCTAGGACTTGGGATTAGAATGAAGAGCTCACGCCGAAACCAACCTGATGAGCATCTATAAGCAAAGGAGTCAAGCTGAATGGTCAAAATGGACGTACGAAAATCTCGGGCAGGAAGTAGTTCAGAGAGCCAGACAAAATCTGGCCGCAGAACCAGGGCAGGATCCCTGTACCAAACAGGAGAGGTCAGACACGCAACACACCAAAGAAACATGAACACCCACCAAACCAAGTAGCTGGGTTCTTGAAGGCGCGCCAGACCAGGATTTGGCGGGTGGACTCTTCCGTCGTCACGCCGGCGGTGAGCATCGCTGACTGGCCGAGTAGATAGAGCTTCTCCTGATCGTTGAACAACTTGAAAGTCTGGGGGCCGCGCGGCAGGAGAAGAAAAGCGATCGCGGCGCCTCCAAACGAGATGAATCCGTTGATGAAGAAGATGTTGCGCCAGGAATACACCACGCTGCTGATGGAACCGATGTTGTAGTAAGCGGTGGCGAGGAGGGCGGCAGTTGCAGAAGCCAAGCTGCCGCCAGTAATGAAAATGCCGAAGCGAGAGGCCAGTTGGTCGCGAGTGTAGTACATGCTCAAGTAGCTGAGACGCATTCATTAGCACGAACAATCAATCCGTCTCTAGGCAGTGACTTACTAGACGGCTCCGGGTAGAGTAGCGCCCTCAAACACGCCCAAAAGAACTCGGAGAGTCAAGAAACCGGCTGGATTCTTGACAAATGCCGTGCAAAGTGTGATAATTCCGTACCCAATGGCCGCACAAGGTAGCCAGATGTGTGCGCCGACTTTTTTCATAGCCAAATTACTTGGCACTTCCATGGCAGCATAAGATAGGTAAAATATAGTGACTCCAACGTTGAACAAGTCGCCAGAGACACCCTGTGGAGTTCCCAGATCAGTTCAGGATCAATTTAAACAGTCCAATTGGACGTTGGTAGACGCAAATAGCGACAAGAATGCGACGCAAGGAAGGGGCGAGGCTTACGAGGTCTTTCCGGAAGCCGTAAGCCCCAGCATTTCCGATTGAGGCTCGATCTAAGCAGTTGATGAAGTAGAGCAGCCAGCAGATGGGCAGGATGAAGAGGTCAATCTTCGTGAGCAGTTTGCGCTGTTCTTGCGGGTTCAGGTGAGGCGTGATTTCCGCAATGGCTTTAGCAGCGTCCTGAACAACAGAACACAAGGTGTCAGAGGAATCTGTTCAATTCCAAGTCCAAGCGCGCGTACCACCTCATTGGCATGATGGAGGATGTCGTTGATGCGCTCCTTGACGCCAGCGACGTCTCCAACGACAGGCTGGCGGTCCAGTTCCGAGAAGTCGGCCTTTTCGTAGTCTGTGGCTCCCATGGTCGACGAATCAAGAACAGACGGAGGAGCGAACCGGGAGGAAAGACAGAAACTTGAAGGAGGACATTCAGCCTGTTGAGGGGCTCGGCATGGCGACCCCGCTTCTCCTACGTGCCGTGACAGAGTCAACCATATCTGGAGAAGAAGATGACCATAGCAATATGGGGGTAATTGCTCTAAAAGTCGGTCTGATTGACCGGGGAAGTGGGCTTGGCACACGGCACGGCACGGCAAAATCTGAGCGCAGATCAAGTTGGCCGCCTGCGCCCAAGAAGCGGCCTAGGGCGGGCAGAGGACATTAAATTGTCCCGTGTGGTGATAAAAGGTCAAAGCATGGCCTGAAGGTGGCGAAGACGGAACCGACCAGCGAACCTTTTTCTCACCGGCTGCCGGTGATCGCCCGCTGCCAGCGAGCCTTGAAGGAGTTAATGACAATCTCGACACGACCAAAGACCAAATGAGCCAGACACCAAACTCGCTCGCGGCAGAATCAGGGCATTCAAGGACGGAAGGCAAGCTTCAAGCAGGCAGGCGAGGGCTAGGACGCAGCACTCAGATTCTGGAAGAGGTGAACTCTTGAATTGCCCGGCCGACTCGAGCACAGAAACAAGCACCGACGACGACATCGACGACGCTGTCCAGCTTGTGATTTCTCAAGGTGGCGCAAAAAGTGCAGATGTCACAGCCCCCACCCTCTCGCTCAATCAGCTCGAGTTGCTCCTGCTCAGCGAGCTCTGCTGCTGTATCTTACTTGTGTTGACTTGCCTTGAGCCTTGGTCATCTGTCCTCAATCGCTTTTATCCGAAAATGGCTGCTTCCGACCGCGAAACCCTCTTCATGCTCGGCTATGGCTTCATTGGCGGGGGTGTGCTCAAATTGCTTCTGGAGCTCAACAAGTACGACATCACTATGCTGGCTCGCAACGAGAAGGTCCGTCTAACTTCTCCTCTGAGACAACCCTATGCAGGCCAGTCTAAGATCTGAGAATCACATTGCACAGGACTTTGACAAGCTGAAATCTTTGGGCGTCAAGAAAGTCGTCAAGGGCGACTTGGACTCTTTGGAAGTAATCAAAGAGAATGCGGCCTCCCATGATGTGCGTTGACTTTCGTCCACCATAGTCGGTGACAGCTCCTTGACCGCCTAGCGTCGATGGTCAGATTACCTTGAACTGCACTTTCCCTGACCACACACCGAGTGTGGTGGCCATTCTTGACGGCTTGAAAGCTCGATCTGCCTCAACCAAGCCCGCTTTGTTCATTCACACATCGGTGCGCTTCTGTCCGCCTTTCCCTCTACCGCGTCCGGGGTTTACAGAGCAGCTTAACCCGCAGGGTACCAACGAGATCTCGACACCGGAGTCCAAGAATGTGTTCAGCGACGCAGACCCGGAGAAATTGGACGGCCTGCCCGATTCCGCTCCTCACCGCTGGGTCGATGTTGAGATCTACAAGGCGCTCAAGTCGGGCGAGCTCAAGGACAAGGCTAGAAGTGAGTACTGGACCTTTTTTCCGCACATTGGCACGCTGTGCTGATTGTATGTTGAAACTCCACAGTGGCAATCGTAATGCCGCCGCTCGTTTATGGCCTTGGCCAAGGTCGGCAGCTTTTGTCCCGTCATCAGAACTACCTTTTCTGATAGCTATCTTGTGGGTTGACAGGCGCCTTCAAGACGACGACGTACCAAATCCCGAACCTCATCCGGATCGCTATCAAGAGGGGTTACGCCGGCTACGTGGGCGATGGGCTGGGCGAGCAAACCAACATTTACGTTGGCGACCTGGCGCCTGCCTTCCTCATCGTTTTGGACCAGCTGCATAAGGACCGGGCAGCGCAGCAATCGCCGAACCTCTACTACCTGCCGGAAATGGGGCTGGACAAGACGCACACCTGGAAGAAGTTGGCCGAGCACATTGGCAAGGCGTTGGTAAAGCGGGGTGTGATCAAGACGGAGGAGACCCAGAGCTTCAACGAGACGGTCATCAACGAGGACATGCATGGTGAGGCCGGCCCCCTTTCCGCTCAGATAGCACCCATTGACCGGTTTGGCGTCATTCAGGAGAAAAATGGGCAAAAGCAGTGTGGAGCAACCACTCTCTCAGCTCGGGCGACCGCATTCGCTCGCTGGGCTGGAGCCCCAAAGATCCCAAATCGGTCTACGACTGGCTGGAGATTGAGATGGTGCGTTTGTACACTTCTCATGCTTAATCCACACGTCCTAAAAACCCTCTGACCTCGACAGGACCACATTTTGGAAGTGGAATACAAAAAGTGATCCGGCCAGCCCCTCATCATTTGGAATTTACCCCGGGCAATGTCCATACCAGGGGTGGGGTGAAGCTTTATTTACACATGCACAGAAAAGTCGAAGTCGACACTCTCAACTTGAGCGAGAGCTGGCCGGCGTGAGGAGCACCTCGTCGTAAGACGGCAGCCGGTTGATCTGCCCTCCTGTCGGAAAGCGGCTCGCCTTCTTGTCTATTCGCGCCATGACATAGACCTAAGATCTCTTATTCATGAGGCTCATGATGCCCAATGGTAGAGGAAGCAAAACGAACCGGTAGCTCAGAGTCCTCTGGCGAGGTCTCTTGTTCCAGCAGGTAGTCCTCCAAGAACTGGGCCGGGTTCTCCAGTCCCTTTTGTAAGAGCAAGTCGATGGAAGGCGACAAGTCGAGCATCAAGCAATCCTTCAAGCACTCTTTCAGCTTTGCCCACGGCCCGGTGGCAAATCGCGGGCTCACAAAGCGAATCTTCAAGCACGGGTTGTGATACTCGGCCTTGAACGGCTTTCGCCTCGGCTTGGCCTTCCACCTGATCAGCTGGGAGATCACAGCTGGGTGAAGTTTAAAGAGTTCGCGATTCTCAGTGGGGCTTCCAAGAAAGTGGTGCCTTGTAAAGCCCAAAGAGCTTACAGGACATGAAGATGGCCTGTGGGAGTGCCAAGCATTGTCAGCATTTCTGTTGAGGAACTCGAGATAGAGGGAGAGAAGAACAGACCTGGTCCAGCTTGGAGAGCCAACCTCGAGTGTTCTCCCCTTCTGAAGTGAGCGCGCGGACCATTCGGTGCATCTCGACGTAGACCTTGAGCCATGCTGTCCTGTTTGCGCGTTCGTCCGAATGGATGAGCAATCCCTGCGACGAAGTGCCAGACAGAAGAACGAACGAGAGGAGAGTGAGCTCTTCTTTGCCATAGAGCGGAATCGTGCAGTCGCGCTTCTGCTCTTCACATCGCTCGCACTTGGCCGTGACAGCGCGTCTCATTAAGGCCAGTTGGTCGATTGGGGCCAAGCAGATCTGACCGTAATAAGGTGAGGGGATCTCAAGAGCGTGGAGATGATGGTGAGCCTGGATTGTCGATTCGGACCAGATCCGACGCGGACGCGTTCAGACGTGTCTTTCAAGAGCAGTCCAGAGGCAGCTTACTCTTTGGAGAGCTTGCAGCGTCTCTGACAAGTCCAAGAGGGCACCAAGACGTATTCCAGAGGTCCAGGAGCTGTGCTGGACCATTGACCTCCCACAACTCGCATTTTGCTCCCGTATTTCGAGAGTCCAAGGCTCGCCGGCGAGGAGCTGAGGCAGACCGCCAGCAATGGAGGAGTCTCCCAAGCCCCAGCCAGCGCCGAGGCCAGCTCCAACTGGGCCAGGCAAGCACTTTGTGGATGGCGACGTCGTTCTGGCGCACCTCAAAGGTCAGCGGGTTTCACGAATTGCTTGATGGGCCATGATGCTCAAGATGCCCTGTCAAAGGCTTTCCCGCTTGGCCTGCCCGAGTCAGTCGCCTGCTTCTACTCTAGCTGCTTGTTAGTAGCTTATAGCTCCGATGCATTGACAGGTCGTCGACTGGCGGACCGAGTACGCATCTGAGGACGTGATGAAGGAGCGACGAAAGCAAAAGGCCGACCGCCTGCTCGTCCGCTTCTTTGCCGAGGACAGCTAGTGCGTTTGATCTCCTCTGAGCATCACTGTAGCTGATTCCCTGCTAATGATCGTTGCACAGCGCCTGGGTCTCGCCGTCGGATTGCTTCTTGTTGACCAAAGAGGACATCCAGGCCAACATCACCTCCAGCACGAACAGCAAGAAGAAGGACCCCAACCTGCTCGAAGCCTACCAGATCGCTCTCGGCGACGAGTGGCAGATCACGGACCTGGTGGCCCGGCAGGACCGCCTGGCCGCCCGGATCGAGCTCGCCAAGGAGAAGGCCGCCTTCAAGGCCGCCGCCAAGCGCTTGCCGGACCGCCTGCCCGGGGAGGAGGAGCAACCAGGAGGCCAGGCCAAGCGGAGACGGGTCTCGTTCCCGGAGAACGAGGAGCGCGAGGAGTCGTCCGTCCGCCTGGATCGGTCCCCAGTCGCCTCCACCTCCGCCCCGGCCGCCCTGCCCGGCGTCTACTCCGCCCCACCGCCCAAGTCGCCCGGCTCAGCCCACAGCCTGCGCATCCTCCCGCCCGGCTCGCCCTCCAAGCACTCCCAGTCCACCCTGCTCCCTTACCCTGACCAGCACCCGCCGGCGCTTAGTAAGGATGAAGAGGGCGCGGCCCAGTGCTCCAGGTGGCGCCACCAGCTCCAAAAGTCCTTCTTGTCCTCCAGACCGCTCTCGGAGCTGGACCCTCCCAAGATGGTGCGTGCCTCTGCTGCCTGAACCCCCTCTGTCAGTGTTCACGTCCTTGACCCGTTTTTACAGGACGCTCTCTTTACGGAAATCGAATGCTACGACTTTCGAGCGGACTGGCTGGTCGTGCGTGCCCGTTTACCATCTAGCTCCTACTTGAGCTCACTTTGAATTGCGTGCACAGACTTCGAAGTTGCCCAAAATCTTCAAGCTCGTCTCCGGCATCTCCCAGCCCATCCCTTCTGAAGAGCAGTACCGCTTCCGCCTCCGAGCTCGTGCGCTCGTTGAGAACTGGGCCACCCTGTTCTTCCCATCGTCCTCCTCCTCGTCCGCAGCCCAAACGCAGCAGCAGCAGCAACATCCGCAGCCCTCCGCGATTCGGGTCAAGGCTGAACCACCTCCATCAGCAACCACTGTGACCAACGGCCATCATGACAGCGCAACCCCACCGCCAGCGCGCTTGAACGGCTCTGCTTCGCCGGCGATCGAGAGCACCAAGCAAGCGCCTGAGCCCGCGCCCCCGAGGCCCGCCATTCAGCTGAAGCTCCCTGCCAAGCTGCCCAAAGTCACGCCACCTCTGAACCCGGCTTTCATCCTCAAGAAGCCGCCCACCACATCTTCATCTCTTCCGCCACCGTCCGTGGAACACCACCATCACCACCATCAAGGGGGCTCCTCGTCCGACTCTACGAGGTCGGAGGCCTCGACTATGTCTTCAGCGCGCAATGATGTGCCGCTTTCGGCCACTGTGAGTAAAAGTCTATTGAACGAGTCGCAAATCTCAAGGCACAGTCTTCCCTTTCTACAGACCACCGACACGAACCACACGAACGGCACGGCCTATCCCTCTCCAGCTTTGTCCTACCGCGCCAATTCTACCGAGGCACCCACCCACTCGCTCTCGTCTGGCCTGATTGACTTGCTCAATCGCCACTCCGAAAATTTGGGCGACCGCACTTACGAAGTCCTGTTAGTCTCCACATTCTCCCATTCGGAGAACTAGTATCTAAGTGTGCATGCTATGAGCAGGTACCAGAACGGCATCCACGCCCCGCAAGACATCTACATGTTCTCGGCGGCCTCGTGGAGGAAGTTTGTCGAGGTCCGCCTCCGCCCCCAGCTCAACTCGGCCGCGGTCGAGTTCATGCTCATTGACACGGTCGAGAACTGCTTGGCAGAGAGGGCCAAGCTCAGGGCATCCCAGTCCTTGTCGGCGTGACCCAGAGGGTCTTCCAAATTTTTGCCACCGCGCTTTAATCTTCGTCTTTTGACCTGCCCACTGTCCTGCATCGCAATACTCTTGCAATCACTAGGCTCGCTCTGCCCTCTGCATTACTTACTTGAGCCCCCCGAACCACCTCTGACCTCTCGTTTACACCTTCTCGGTGCCGAGGGCTGTGCGTCTGTTCACTGCGTCGAACACTGCGAATAATGCGTTTTCTTCGCCCGACCCCCTCTCTTGATCATTACCCACCCGATTAGCTATGAGGTTCCTCAAGCGGACGCAGGCCAGGCGGCTCTTGCTTTCGTTGCTCGGCATTGCCATGGTCGGCGTGGTCGTTTCCCAAGTCTTGGCTTCCCAACTCCCTCTCGGCCCACCTCTTGCCGACGAGCTGATCACTTTTGATGCTCAAAGTCGCCGTTTTGCGCTGCGAGGGCACGGCTTCACCTACATCTTCCGGGTTGGCGAAGAGGGCCCGCTTCACGGCCAGCTCATCCACGAGCATTTTGGCGCCGGCGACTTTGGACATGCAGACGTCTTGCCAGTCCTTGATCCTCGTCGAATGGGCTGGAGAACTCCGCAGTCGAATGTAAGCCGGCTGCCGCGGCTTGTTCTCCCAGGGCTCCCTGAAACGCCACGGTGGCAGGTTTTACTCGAATACCCAGACTTGGGACGCGGCGACTTTCGCGCACCGGCATTTAGAGTTCGCAACGAAGACGCCCAGCATTCGATCACTCGGCTTATTTACAAGGACCATTCCATCCAGCACGGCAAACCGGGTATCGAGGGCCTGCCAGCTTCTTTTGCTGGAGACGAGGAGGCGACCACCTTGGTAGTACATCTTGCGGACGACGTAAGCGGCTTGGCGGTCGACCTCCTCTACACTGTCTTTCGCTCGCACGCCGTCATCACTCGTTCGGCCCGCTTCCGGAACCAAGGGAGCGCTCGCTTGACCATCAAGGAGGCCGCTAGCTTCTCTTTGGATCTGGCCCCGGACGACTTAGATCTTGTGACTTTGCATGGCGAGTGGGCTGCTGAGGCGCAAGTGACAAGGCGCCGTGTTGCATACGGCACCCAAGGCTGTGCCTCTCGCAATGGCGCATCTAGCCACCAGCATAACCCTTTCTTTGCTCTCCTTTCACCTCAGGCTTCTGAAGAACAAGGTCGAGCTTTTGGGTTTGGCTTGGTGTATTCGGGCTCCTTTGCGGTAAAAGTAGAGAAGGTTGCGCCTGGCCTTACGAGGGCTACACTTGGGATCAACCCCGACCTTTTCGAATGGCCTCTCGATCCAGGGCAGGAGTTTCGAACGCCAGAAGCCCTCGCTGTCTTTTCTTCTTCAGGCTTGGGCGGCATGAGCCGAGCTTTCCACCGGTTCACCGCCGAGCACCTTTCTAGATCAAAATGGCAGCAAAAGCTCAGGCCAACCGTTCTGAACAGCTGGGAGGCGGTTTACTTTTCGTTCCGAGAGAAGGATTTGCTCGACATAGCGAAGCAAGCGAAGTCTCTTGAGGTCGACGTTCTTGTGATGGACGATGGCTGGTTCGGAAAGAAGTATCCGAGAGACAACGATAGGCAAGGTCTCGGGGACTGGACGCCAAATTCCAGACTGCCTCATGGCCTCGATGGATTGGCGACGCGAGTTCGGTCGCAAGGCTTGGAGTTTGGCTTTTGGGTGCGCAGCCGACTTCCTAGAGTGCTCTCGATCTAAAGAAACCCCCAGGTCGAGCCCGAAATGGTCCAGCGGCGTTCCCAGTTGTATGAAGCCCATCCGGACTGGGTGCAGGTGCGGCTGCTGTGATTAACGCCATGGCGAGCGCTCACTCGTTGGCGTGAAAGATGGCACCTGGCTACAATCAAACCGAGTCGCGCAATCAGTTGCTTTTGAACATAGGCCTGCCCGAAGGTCGGTTGCCCTTGACGTGCGGAGACGCAATCTGACATTGGCTCAGTTCAAGACCATCTGATCGACACGTTCTCCGTGCTGCTCAAGGAGTCTAAAGCGTCCTATTTGAAGTGGGATTACAACCGAGGACTTCATGTGAGCGTCTTATTACGCTCACTGACATGCTCTGAGTCTGACCACCAAACAGGAGTACACCGGCTTCTCGGCGGCCCATGCTCAGATTCTGGGTGTCTACCGCGTGATCGAAGAGCTCACCAGCCGCTTCCCCGATACCCTGATAGAGGGCTGCGCTTCCGGCGGAGGCCGCTTCGATTTGGGCATGCTGTACTATTGGCCACAAAGTTGGACGTCGGACAACACGGATGCCGTGGACAGGCTCTCCATTCAACTTGGCACCAGCCTTCTCTACCCGCTTTCTTCGATGTCAGGCCATATTTCCGCCGTGCCAAACCACCAGACCGGACGAACGACCCCACTCGAATTCCGGGCGCATGTGGCAATGCTGTGTGGCGCCTATGGTCTTGAACTTGACCCCCGCTCTCTTTCGAAAACCGAGGCAAAGCAGGTTAAAGCCTTGGGCGACCTTGCTGCCGAGATTCGGCCTCTTGTGCACCACGGCTCCATGTATAGACTGGGCTGGCCATCGGACACCAATTGGCCGGCGGTGCTGCTGGTAGCTCAAGACCAGAGCTCGGCAGTACTCGCTGTCTTTCAGCTGGCCCAGAAAATAGGGGAGCGGCCGCCAGCTTTCATTCTCCCGGGTCTGGACCCGAATGCCCACTACCGCGACGAGGATACGGACCAACAGTTCAAGAGCAGCCAGCTATCGGGTCCAGGTATCGTGGTCCGGTTTCCGTCAGGAGATTACAGTAGCAAGATCATCCGCTTGCAGAGGGTTTGAGGGTTTGAGTACTTGTACAAATAGAGAATCACAAGGATAGCCAGTTGAGACCCATCGTGACCCAGCCGTCAGCTCCACTGCTGCATGGGACCCGCTTCACGAACCCAGAGTCCTCCAGCTCCGCCAACAACTCCTCGACCTCGACGATGCTAAAGCTCGGCTTCAAGAAGGCCATGATGTTGGTCTGTTGTGCAATGCGTTTGAGCTATCGCAGACAGGTCCATACAGAAAGGCTCACAGTGGTGGGCGCCACGTTCAAATGGATGGCGCCGAGGATGGCGCGCAAGCAGTTCGCGGCCATGTCTTCCAAAAAGTCGCCGTTGATATCAATCCACATGCGAGGGACGAAAAATGCGTCTGGGTTTTGAAGCGTGGGCAGGACCCAGTTGCCGCGGTGGGCCAAAGAAACCAGCAAAGTGGCATCGAAGCCGACTTGCAAGAACGGAGGCGTTTCCAAGGCGCCAACGTTGAGGAGAAGCTTGGACAGCAGAGGATTGGCCTGGTGGAACCTTCAGCCAAATTCACGAACCCAAGAGCCATGACACTCACGTCCAGCGACGCCAGAGCCAATCCATCTTCGCCAGCGGCTTCGACCTGAGCCGTGACCGCGTCCAAAAAGGCTGATTCTTCAGGGTCCAGACCAAGCTGAGCAGCGACGGACTGCGAAGTGGGCGGCTCGTCCAGATCTATCAAGCGAATTTGGCGGCGACTGAGTCTGTCCGGCAATCCCTCGGTAGACACATCAGGAACGTCGAGCAGTATGGCATTCTCGACGGCCTCGTCGTCTAGATCAACGCAGTGAGTTCAGGCGCAGAGCCGCAGGGCAACAAGACGCACCCAGTTTCCGACTCTGGTAGTCGGAGTAGTCGCGTTTGTTGGCGTTGAGGGACGTATCCAGGGCGGTGGCGATCTGTTGGGTCATGTGAGTACTTGAGAAAGCTAGAGATGGAAAGGGAACAGCAAACCTTATCGTCGGACACCAAGTTCAAGAAAGCCAACAGGTCGCCGTCGTTGGGAGACAATGTGATTTGATCGGGTTGCTCGATGACGAACGACTTGGCCTCTTCAAGTGCTGTAGACGGCATGTAGTAGTTGAAGCTTTGGTTCCACCTGTTCCACCGACGATCAGCCCTCGAATGCTTGGAGAAGTGTGGCGACGAACTTGTCCGAGAACAGGTAGTTGCGGCCCGGTGCTCGCCGTTCTTCTTCACTGTAGCGTACAACTGTGCCGAGGCGAACCAGCTCATGGATGCCGTCTTCGATGGGCGTCGGCGGCAACCGGCGCATCATTTGATGGGCTCGTTCTACCGAGTAGATGCGCTGCGGCGTGGCGACCAAGCTCTGAGCAGATCGTCAGCCTAGGAGCCACATCACGGTACGAGCACCTTACTTTGATGGCACACATCGCCGACTGGACATCCAGCGGATTCTCGTCAGGCAGCTGCTGGGCCTGCTGGGCGTGGGAGAAAGCCAGATCCAAGGTCTCTTGTGACTTGGCCGTCACAGACGCATTGGACTCGTAGATGATGGGATAGCGGTCGTCGACGAGAGTCCGCTGGGCTGCGGGTGCGCGGATGGTCCAGCGAGCGTCCACGTCGTTATTGGACAACGGCAAATCCAGCTTGAAGGGCTGATCCAGCGCGGCCCCCATTTGCCTTCGGAAGACAAGTTCAGCCCGATCTTATCAGTGTATGCCATTAGACTCACCCAATGAAAACCTTCGCTCGCATCAAGTCGATCCAGCCGCGCACGTCGTCGGACGCTGGCAGCTGGTCCTGCTCTCCATTCTCGATCATTCGCACATAAGCCTTTTTCCAAGTCTCTGCGAGCGAATCGAGCCACAAAGTGCCTTGGCGGTTGCCACCGGCGACATGGGAGATGAAGTGTGTGCGTAGAGTGTTCGGCTGGTGCGAAGTGAGGACGCCCGAGTCCACCATCAGCTTCCATGGCACCTGCTTAGAGCTGTTGACCAGGCGGTTGCGAGTCGTCATGATGACCCAGAAGTCCCGGAGCAGATCTTCCTCTTCCACGGTCCAACTGCGGCGGGCGCGAGGCGCTTTCTTGCCATCGTTCGCTTGAGATATATCGTCCTCCGCTTGAGCGGACTTTGAACCGGCAGCTGCAGCAGCCGGCTCGTCGCGGCGCTTGGCTTTGCGGTTGGCGGCGGCCGTCGAGGCGGCCTTCTTTTTGGCAGCGGCGCTGGACGCCAGCTCCTCTGTTGCTGGAGCCACCTCCTTCCCACGCGCTGGCGGCGGCTTGGATTTGGCCTTCAGAGCGAGCTGGCCAAACTCGTCTTCGGCGCGGGACTCCCTGAGGCCGCCGGCCAAGAAGAGATTTCGGAGCCGATCCAACCCTGGCGCTTTGTCGAACGACACCTTGTGGAGGTCTGCATACCGATGGACGATCGACATGAACTCCGCTTCTTTGCGATCAGCGGCTTCTTGGGCTTTGCGAGCGAGAATGGCTTCGATGACGGCTGGGTCAATGGCCGCATCTTCTTCCGACTCCTCTTCTTGCTCCTCTTCCTCTCTTCTGGTCTGCGCTGATTTCTTCCCCGTGGAGCGCTTCTGGCGCTTTCGAGGGCGGCCGGTCGCTGCCGCAAAGGACTTCCTAGGCCCGCGCCTGCGATCGATCTCGATTCTGTCGAGGTACTCTGAGACTGCTTGGGGCGGCGCCAACAGGACCTCGCTGAGCCGGGCCACCTCCGCGCTGTGCGCAGCAGAGTCGCCCATCTTTTTCAGCGTCGGCTTCACGCTGTTGAGGAAGCGCTTCTGCTGGGAGAGCAGATAGTATTCTGCCTGCCACTTGTTTGGCACTTTGAGGTGCTTGAGCAGATCGTCTGGTGCGTCGCACTGGATGGGCGGGCTGATCAACGGGGTGCTATCGAATCGAGGCAGCGCCGCAAAGTCGGGTTGACGGTCGACAGCGCTCAGCGCGCGGAGCTGATTCCATAGACCCTGCACATCTTCAGGGCTCTGCAGGTTGTAATGCCCAATGGCGGCCGGCACGGCGGCTCCATAGTCGTAGAGGGGAACTTGATCCGCGAGTAGCCAGGCGTCCGGGCTGATGCGATCCGCTGGAGAGAGTGCACGCAATTGGCTTGGGTCCAGGACGCGGAATTGGAGCCGAGGCACAGAGGCGTCGGCAAAGTTGATGGCGTAGTCCGGGTTATCGCTGGCCTGTTTGAGTGGGATCAGGAAGCGTAGGTTGGCCAGCACCATGAGCAGGTGGTAGATGCCGGTGCGGGCACGATACAGCGAGTTGCCAGACAAATGGAGCGCCGGCGCAAGCTCGGGAAAATCGGCTTTGACCTTGGACAGCGGGGCTTGCCCGTTGGAAGGCACTTCCAAGAAGGAGTCAAGGGCTGGTAGTCGAGAGTAAAGCGGGATGAGCTGCACGTAGTCGGCCACCTTTAGGTCGGCGAAGAGCATGGGCGAGCTGAAGATCTTGACCGCCTTTCCGGTCTTCATGTCCTGGGCCGTCATTTTGGCGGCGCGTCGCTGATGCTCCATCAGCTCGAAGAGCACCAGGTGCAGCTTGGAAGCTCGCGCCATCCGCCCATAGCAGTAGCCGTAGTATTGAGACACCACGTGCCACTCGCCCAAGCAGTAGGCGTGGACCTCGTCTTCGTCGAGGCCCTTTCCGTCAGACATCGAAATGGCCGCGGCGTCAGATTGCGCTCGCTTGTTGGTGTGGGTCGGGCGCTTCGCATTGGCTATCGCCTCAAGGGGCAGGTTGGTCGTTGGGAACTCTCTTGACAGGTAATTCCGACTTGGTGCACCAGAGTAGGACTCGAGATATTGCTTGGCCACTTCGGAATCTAAGGGAACCGAGGGTAGGTGGACCAATTTGACCCGGCGAAAGTTGCCGACGTTATTCGGAACGCTGACGGTGACACGCTGGATGAGGCCCTTTGACGCGAGATTGTTAAGAGCCATCGAGACGGTACGTTTGTCGATGATATGAAGCGGAGCATCGTCGGCGAGGCCTTCGTTCCTGCGCTGGATGATTTGCTGCTGATTCGTCAAGGCCTTGCCTTCGTCTGTGATGCCGCCCAGCTCGCTAATGGCCGCCAATAGCTCGTTTTCCCTCAGCATCTGCGAATGCGATTGTCGTGGTGCGTCGCGGCGACGCTGGATCGCTCGTGAGCCCGGCAGAGCTGCCTTTGCGCGAGCGGTGGACGGCCCGGCGACTGATAGGGGCTTTGAGACTTCGGCGACGCGAGCTTGGAAATCACTGACCTGGCGGCGAAGGCTCGATAACGGTACCAAAAAGGTATGGCGTCGGATCGTTGGTGCTGTATTGGCCGGCGACGTTGTTTGCGGCGGCCTGCAAGAGTGCAGCTGCACGGAAACCCGGCTTCAGACATCGGAAAGCGGCAGAAGCCTTGTAGAAGCACTTACAGTCTGCGGTTGTGGGTTGTATCGACAGCGAGTCACTGTGTGGATGCTGGCGCAAGTATTCCATGATGCTGGGGACCACCGGGTCTGGAGCGGGATCGTCCAAGGGCATGGCGGCGACATTGTCAGAATCATTAGCGGAGGTCATTAGCCGAGGGTCGAGCAAGTGCTCGATGTCGAGGTCCATAGGCCCAGCACTCGACGTCGCCCGCTCTTCGATGGGCTTTGGCATGTGCTGAGGGGCGGAAGCAGCGGCAACATTTGCATTCGGAGCTCCAATTAGCGACATGTCGGTCGAAGTCGAGACCGATTGAGCACTTTGGGAGACGTGAGCTGGTTCTGCTTGGGCGGGCGCCGCCGCGCTGGCCTCGACTTCTGGCAGAGGCCCAGGCTGATCGGATGGCAGAGTCGCTGCAGCCAGCTTGGGCGTCGTAGATTTCTCGGACGTTGTAGGGGCGAATGCGGACGGGCCAGACAGGGGAAGAGCATCTCTTTTGGGCCTGCCGCGGCCACGGCCTCGCTTGGCGGGACTGGGGGCGGACGTCGATGCTCTGGCTGCTGAGTCTGGCGTGGCTGACGCCCGGCGAACATTCAGCACAGCAAATTGCGAGTCAGTTGGCAAAGCGCCAGAAGTACCACGTCGGGCACCAGTTTCTTCCTGTGCTGGCGCCGCCTCTGCCTTTTGGACATCCTCCATTTCTTGGTCCGGGACGAACTCGGCATCCTTGTCGTCCTCTTCAGCAAGCTCGTCGACCTCGTCTTGGCTGTTGTCGACCACGGCGGACTTGTAGGAGCGGCGAGGTCGCTTTTTGGGCGGCTCTTGCGCAGCTTCATCTCCCTCGGACGCCAGGTTCTATCTCAAAGGTGAGTGACCGAGCCATAAACAAGTAGACTTGAGGCTCACGCTGATTTCGCGCGACTTTCGGCGCTTGATCTTTGCTGGGTCGGCACTCATGCCCGGGTGAGGTTTAGCCAGGGTGCCATCCGGTTTGAGCTTGCGAATGTATGGCGACTTGGGAGCATCTGGGTCCTTCTTTGGTCGGCCCCGTGGCTTCTTCGGTATCGGTGGATCCGGGTCTGGGATTGGCGGCAGTTCGGCGGGCGCGCTCGCCTCCCAATCGACGATTCCTAGGGTGTTCAAATCGATGGTGGCGTCCTCGTCCACGGCAGGTTGTTGTTGCTTAGACTTTGGCGGCCGCCCACGAGGCCTGCCCGTGCTCGGTCTGGGCCCTTTGCTGCGAGCGGGCGCTTTGGCGACGGTCTCGCCCTGGACTTTGACGTCCTTGCCCCGCGGCGCGGAGGCGCTCGCGCCTTTTTGGGCGAAGGCATCGAGCTCTTCGATGGCGGTGTAGAACTTGAAGCGCTTCAACGGAGCAAAGTGACCAGCCTGGTCGGCCTTGATCATGCCGAAGAGCTTGGCCGGAGCATCAATGCCGTCCTTGGAGCACCGCTCGAGATATCCTTGAACGGAAAAGAAACGAGCCCGCTTCTCTCTGCCGGCCGTCTCCATGACGGAGTAAATGGCGTTGTCGGACAGGTGCGGCGGAATCGAATCCTGCTCTTTCTCCATTGTCACCAGGTGGTGGTCCAGCGAGCGCACTTCGATTCCTTTGAGGCGGTTGTAGATTTCCTGGTAATGCAGCAGCGTTAGTTGGGTGGGGGCTGAGAGGAGGACATTGTCGGCTCACCCTCTGCGTAATGCCGATGTCACCGGCGCCGTGAATGACGTCCAAGATCTGGCGTTGGAGCGGCAGGGTGTATCGCAGTCGAGACAAGTCCAAGGGTTCGATATCGCTGGCGTCTTCTTGTCCCTGCTCCGCCTGGATGTCTTGTTCGTCATCGTCCAGGGTCTCCTCGCCTTCGGGCGGCACATAGTCTGGGTTGAGCTGGAGCACAGGGATGACACTGCCCTTGGCGTTCTTGCCGACCGTCTTGATGACGGAGCCTTCTTCGGCCATGATCTCAACGATGCGGTTGACCTTGCGCCGCTCGCGCTGCTGAACCGGCGTGCAGTTCTGGTCACCACCCGCGACGTTAGTTCTACAGGGAGTCAAGTGGTCGAATGAGGTAAACGCACGATGGCCAAGATGATGTCGGCGTGGAGGATGTAGTTGTTGGGCCGAGAACGCAACGTCTTCAAGATGCGCGACTTGACCAAGTTCAGATTGGACTCCATGTGGACCATGGTGATGGGAGAGAACTGGGAGGCCGAGGCGTCCTCTTCGTTGGCATTGAACAGCGCCTCGTCTTCGTTCGCGCTTTCGTCCGGATCGGTGGCGGTGTGCGCCTTCCAATGCGCCGAGGTAGCCAAGTAGCGCTTGTGGATGCATCGGTTGGTGTAAGATCCGTGGGCGGTGACTCGAAACTTGACGCTGCACGCAGGCGCAAAGGTTTCAGCAAAAGTGGTAGGCCAGGCGCCCAGCGGACGCACATCAAGTCCAGGCTCAGCAGCGACTTGACAAAGTGGAAGATCGATTTCTGGTCGTGCACGTCGTCTTGGCCGAGCTCAACGACGGTCTTGCCCGCCTCCCGGCCGCGAGCGATGGACTTCAGAATTTGGTAAACAACGTCTGTCAATTTTGAGGGCTTCATCCGCGTTGTCAGGCACTTGTTCAATGGGCAAGCGAGAAAGAGAACGCACGCGGCTGTGGCTTCCAGTGATGGAGAACCAGCAGGTCTCTTCGTCGACGCCGATGCGCAGGTTGTCGCCGTAGAGCTGCTGCAGGTCCTTGGCGCTGGTCGACAGCTTCTCCTGCTCGCCCAGCATCACGAACTGGAATTTGGGCGCCTGGGCGAGCCTCTTGCGCTTCTTCTTGGTGCGCTTCTTGTGCCGCTCCAGCGTGGCGTCCTCCTCGTCGTCGTCGTCGTCCTCGACCGGCGCGGTGTTTTCAATTTGCTGCAAGTAACCGACGCGGACCTCTGGCAACCGGACCAGCTGCTGCCAGACGTACACCGTGTAGTCCTCATCGATGGCTTGGGCCACAGAGCGGCGCTTGAAGAAGGTGGAGATGAACTGCGAGAGGTCGGCCAGCGTCGCCCCTGCAAAGCGGGACAAAAAGCGTTTGAGTCAGAAACTTTTGTGGCTCTAGGGACTCGAACAGGTCGCAAGGCAGGATCAAGCAGTGATGTAGGACGACTCGAACCGGGGCAAGAGGGAGGCAAAGGGCGTGCACAAAGGCAAGGGTTGGAGCTGTTCAAGACGGGAGGTTGGAGGTCCGCACAGGCGCGCAACTCGTCGTCGTCAACAGCGAGCAGTTCGAGAAAGCCTCACCTTCTTCGCCGTTCATGGCCAGCTCCTCCTTGAGGCTCTCGAGCAGCGCGTCGAGCATCTTGAGAGGCGGCCTTCAAATGGCAGTGGGATTCTCGCTCTTGGGGGTGTGGTAAAGTGCCTGCAATGGCGAAAGCCTCTCGTCGCGGCTTCAGTACAGCATGCTCCAAGAGGTTCAAACAGCGCCGTCGAGGTTGAGGTCGTCGTTGTTGCCGTGGAGGCAACGGATGAGTCGAGTGCGCGGCAAAAGGTTTGCCCGAAGGCTCTCTCCTTGTTTTGACTTTCATTTAGCAAGCGCGTCCAAGGCTTCCATTATTGCTCTTGTCTTGCTTGATCCGTCTGCTTCTGTGTCTGCATCCTTGCGCATTCCTCTTGCCTGATCGTGGCACCGGCGAGCGTGTCGCCGTGTCCGGAACTCGATGGATCGCCGCGTTCGCTGAGCAAAACATTTTGTGATCTTCTGTTTGGAATCAACAACTATGTATTTCTGTCATGATGCCCAATCGCTTCCTTTCTCCTAACCACGACGAACGCTGGCGGTCTTTTCGCCAGCAACACTCAAACAATGCCACAGCTTCCCCTCCTCCTGGTTGCCCTATCACTCGCCACCGCTGCATGCAGAGCCGAGTCTCTCTTCTGGAGCGAAAGCCTGAAATACGGCGTCAATCGCGATTGGTTCTGCACGGAATTCCTGTCAACATGCAAGACGTATGCGTTTGGGGCCTTGCCGGTTCCCGTCGAAGGCGGGCAGTCGATTCGCTACTATGCCGGCAGCCATCAACCATTCTGTGACCCCGGCCTTGCTCGATCTCTTCGGAGAGGTTCGTAGCTCTAGCCTTGGTTGAAAGGAAGTAGGCTCACGTTCTTGCCAAGCAGTTGTTCAAGCTTCCTGCACTTCGACTTGGCAGCCGACCAGCATCCACGACCCAGGCACTCAAGACTTGACTCTCGCTGTGGCGACGGCATTAGGGGCATATGTGAAGACGGATGGGGTGGTGGCCAGCTCGCCTGGCCAACGAGGGCAAATGCAGGCGCCGAGTACGTTCTCCCTCTTCTCGCTGCTGCCTGCTCTCATCAGTGCTGGGGAGTCTCAGAAATTTTCAGTGACTCTCTCAACATCAGTTACACTCCAATGTTAGGGCTTGTTCTCCGAGAGCCAGGGCATGTGTGCTGACTTAGAACGCAGCGCCGTGAATCAGCCCTATCTCAGACGGCAGAGCAAATATGTCGATTTCTTCCTCAGAGAAGAGGCAACAGGCAGCAATATCAAGGTGTGTTGATGGGTGCAATCTGCGAAATGTTCACGCTGACCCGCTGAATAGATCGGGGCGTTGAACTTCACACCCGGGTCAACAGCACCGGTGAATGCGCATTTCAGAGTACCCAAGTCATGGTGCAGCAAGAACGGACTCCGTGGGTGTTTCCTCTCTCGCGTGGGGACGCAAACTCAAGCACGAGGGCACAGGGTTGATGGCACACGAGTCGACCGTGCAGTCAGCCGGCAGATGGCCGACTGGATGGACAGACCCGCTGTCTAATGGTGGACGCACTGGGTTTGAACCGATAGGCTTTACTTTTCAGCACGGGATATCGGTGGCGACTACCAGATGCTGAAGAGGGGTGATGAAATTTGGGTTTGGCGCAAGGCGTTGAGTAGGGCTGTATAATGTATTTGTATCTTGCGATCGACGCCATCTTCACTCTGACTTCTCGCCACTGGGCGTGCACGGTTCTTTTGATTCCGCGGCGATGTGGCGAGCTAGCCTGGTCCAGCCCCTCTCTTTCTCGTTCGACCGCTAGACTCTAGGACCTGTTCCCAGCTCGTTGGTCAAGACTTTTGAAGTTGCGAAGCATGGGTGGTGTCCTGTCGTCGTTCAGAAGCGATACAATACGATTGCCGAATATGGCTTTCTCGTTCCCCAATCCAAGTGGTCTCCCGAAGACATGCCGGACCTCGAGGGCAAGACTTTCGTGGTGACTGGATGCAACAGCGGCATTGGCAAGGAGACGGCCAAGCACCTTGTGCGCAAGAACGCCACCCTCATCTTTACCGCTCGGTCAGAAGAGAAGGCGGCTGCCACTTTGGAAGAGCTGAAACGGATTGGTGGCAAAGGTTCTGTCAGATCAGTCGTTATGGATTTAGGTGACCTGGCTTCGGTGGCTGCCGCCGCCGACGTTCTGCTCCAGGAGCCTCGGCTCGATGTTCTCGTAGGTCTCGCACCAACTGTTGAGCTTGACTCGAGCTTCAAACTTTTCCAGATCCTTTCTGCTGGTGTCATGAGTCACACCAAAGGCGCCAAGTCGGCTTCAGGCTACGAGGTGGCGTGGGGAGTGAATGCATGTTGTTCTCCTTCGCCACCATCTCAATAAATCTTCGCTGACGCGGCAAGCCAGGTGATGGGTCACGCCGCGTTGACCTTCAAAGTTCTCCCTCTGCTCGAAAGGACAGCAAAGGGATTGCCGTCATGCAGTGTCAGAGTCGTTACCTTATCGTCCGGAGGTCATTTGGGGGCGACTGGCATTGACTACGACGCGGTGGCCGCCACCACACCAGACTGGGCGGACAAGCACACGCCCTTCCCTGATTTCTACTCGCAATCCAAGCTGGGTAACTTCTTGTTCAGCAACGCTTTGGCCAAGCGGGTCAAAGACAAAGGCATTTTGGCTGTGGCTATCAACCCTGGAAACATCGATACGCAGCTAGCTCGCGAGATGAGTCCCGCCATGCATTTCCTGGTCAGTCGCTTGGTGTACCCATTGGAGCTTGTGAGTCCCCAAATCGAGAGGGCGAAGGCGTGATTGAGCCCACGATAGGGCGCTCTGACTCCGCTGTACGCCGCCACGTCATCGGAGTTGCATCTTGACGACTCTTTTGTCATCCCTTGGTGTGTTAAGTGGCGTTCACGCTCGAAAATTGTCCGCTCTTTTCTGTCCATCTGTGTTTATTCCGACGTTCGCTGACCAGATACGCAGGTCTATGACGAAGCAAAATACGAAGAGCTGTGGGCATTCTGCGAAAAAGAGATCGCAGCCAAGCTGCCAAAATAGACGGGTGCTTGGGGGTATGCAGCCAAATGAGATAGTTGGAAATGCCCCCGAACCAGAGACCAGACACTCAGCCCGTCACCCCTGGAACCAGGCCTGAACCCCCAGCAGGCCGTCCAAGCTGGACCACTCTTGATCCAGCGCCGTGAAGTCGAAGGAACTGGAGCCAAAGAGAGCGCCCCATTGATCAACTGGCGCTTGGACGGGCAGCGCCTTTTCGAGTGGCGGGAACGGCTCGGAGCCGAACATGTGCACTGTGTCTGCTCTGCAATGCTCAGGGTCTGGACAAGAAAAGAATTTGGTAGCGCACCCCATTTGAGCTGCGTTTCCGCCACGATGGTTTCAAGCTTGGCCAGCAAGTCTTCGTCGACGGGCCAAGAGTAAGCAAGAATGTTCATGCTGGCCGTGAGCGTTCTGAGGGGGCGGTCAGACGGAGAACTTCCGCTCGAAAATGCTACAATCTGGTGTGCTCACTTGAAGTCTTCAAACTTGGCGGCAAGCGTCCACTCCGCGTCATCCCCGCCCTCTTCCTGCGTGGTATAGGAGTTCAAGTCCCATATCGCCGCTGGCGAGACGAGCTGATTTGCCAGAGAAAGCATGGCCATATTGTGGCACGAGAATCGAGCGGTCAGTTGGCGCTCGCGAGCCAGCACGAAACGCAAGAGCTGGCGGCGACGAGTGCAAAGATTGAGATGGATCTTGCGCAGAGACTCGCCAGGAGTTTTGTCTGGGCCAGGACTTGGATCGCGGACAAGCAAAACCTTGGCGCCGACATCTTCGCACAACACGTCGATGATGCGCAAGCCCCAGTAAGCTACTGTGCGCATCCAAAGAATGATGAGGGAGACACTGGAGGCCTCGTAGTCCTGCGGCTGGTGATCCGCTCAGGCTCAGGAATCAATTGCGTTACGCGGCGACTGACCACGCTGCCAATGCGGTCGACAATCTCGCGCAGGAATTCGTCGCCCCGATCTATTCTTGCAATAATGGCGTTGATCTGGTCGGTTAGATCGTTCCGTTTCAACGGCGCTGCAAAAGAGGGTTAGCGAAGCGGAGGGTCATATAAACGAACGAACGCGAGGCTTTGAGGTCTAGCAGCAATCTTCCAGCGGAGACGTAGTTGGCGACAAGTCGGGAACGTCGGCTAGGTTGAAAGGACACATTCGAGACACCATCAACAGCCAAAGGCTTCCATTCGGCCAGCGGAGGCAAAGAGACATTGGTCATGGTGTCAGGACCCAGCAATTCCTCTGGACAAAGTCGCATATCCGAGTCGGTCAAACAAGGTGGTAGGCCGGAGTTCAAGCTCGAGATCGAATCGGCGATGGCAAGCGCCCAGAATAAGCGTTGGGCTTCGCTCTGCACGAACTGCTCTTTTAGACCGCCAATGTTGCACAACCGAGCGTGCACTCACTTGAAGTGCAGAATGGTCGTTGTTGGTGGCATCGGCGGGGCGGAGCCTGGCGAAGAGCAAGCGCAAGAGGCCGACTGCTTGCATGCGCAGGAGATAGGCTGTTTCGACGTCATTGGGACGTGTAGCTGCACAAAGGAGCCAGAGCAGCGTCGTGGTCCAAATAGCGTGCGTGCTGACTGACAAAGAGATGCCGAGCCGGTGGTACAGGACAAGCGCGTGCTCCAAGAGCTGCTCGCACACAGAGGCCCTGGCTCTTCCAATTTGACTCCAGCTCTGTAATGCGGTCAATTCGGTGGTAGGCGGACAGCTGTCCACTCCGACCACATCGACGTGGTTGGTCTGTGCAAAGTCTGAGCAAGGCCCCACCAAAGAGGATCTAGAATACCAACGGATCTGCAAGCCCAAGCCTGGACAACAACGGAAAGGACCCTAAATTCAGGCGACAGTGCAGCGAGGTCCTGGTTGGCAGCCCGCCAGGCTCCCTGAAGTTCTGGCCAAAGGATGATTGGAAGTTCTACAATGGGCTCAGCGCAGGTAATTATCCCTTTCCAATTACGCACGAAAGTGGACAGTCCTGAAGTAGAGACTCATGAGCTCTTCTTGAAGCTCCGAAGACAGCGGATGGACGTCCGGCGCGCTTGCTGGAGTTGAGGTAGGCGAGCCAATGACTCCGAACATACTTCTACGCCTCCAAGCTCAATTCAGAGGGTATCATCATCAGGAAAGGGGGCTCTGACCTTGCCGCATCTATTCGGTTCTGGAATCCTGCGTGAGTGGCAACGCGGAATGATCAGTCCAAAGACTAGCCCACCGATCGCGACGGCTTCACCATCCTTTGCTGTATTCTCCGCACATTAGCGTCCCTTCGTTTGGATGAGAGGGAAAGATCGATACAGTCGCAACTGGTTGCAACCTCAACGTTAAGACGCGTAAATGCTGCAACGCAAGAGCGCACTCACATTGGTAGGAGCACTGGATGTTCTTATCCGTGCATGATACACACGCTGTACTGCTGTCATCTGGCGGCCGGATGCACTTTATTCTTCGCAGCCGGCAGGCATCGCAGGCTGAGAACTGCTTTCGCTCGGTCTTGCGACCCTTTTTCGGAGGCGCACCCTGCTGAGAGCTGCTTGTACTGGCATTGAGATCGCTTTGCATCGCGAAGGCCGCCGTTTGGTCACAGTTGGGGGCCAGTTGAAGAGGTTCAGGCAAAAAGTCTCTTGGAAGAGCGAAGGCCCTGGCAGGTGTCGTTGTGCTCGGGACTGCCTTTCGATCACGCCGCAAGCCAGATCTTCTGGATACGAGGTCGCTGAAAGGCCTTCGACGTGAAAGCAGGAAGCGAAAGCGAGCCGAGAAAGCTCGAAGTCGATCGTCGCCGTCGCCGGAAGAGCTGCAGCATCTGCCTCCGCGCCTTTTGTTGCCTGCATGTAGCTGTAGCATGTATTTCAAGGGACAGTCATTTTGCCCAAGCGTGTTGAAAGGAACCAGCTCCGCAAGATCGATGCCCCCGATTGCCACCCAGCTTGTGCGGTGCCTCTTTGTTCTGCTCGCGGCGACCAAGTCGCTTTCAGACCACATGTTCTTGTCGCTCGGCCGTTCTTCTCTTTCTCCAATGACGCCTCTTGATTGTGGTTGCCACTTGTTTGCAGAGAAACCAGACGCGAGCCCTTCTTAATTAAACACTTCGGCCGCGCTCAATCTCCCCCTTCTTCCTCGACCTGCTCCGGTTCACGGACGCTCAGGATCAGAATGGGAGCCAGGGATCCGAAGTGAACCGAATGCGAAGCGAATGAATGCGGGTGGGGAGTCCTGATTGCCCGCTTGCCACATCTTGGCCGGGCAACTCTTCTCCGCACTCTGCATCTTCCTCAATGGCGTTCACGGTTGCGTTTGGTGATAAGGAAGAAGGGACCCAGAAAGCAGTGGTCGGAGGCAAGGCCTGCAACCTGGGACTGTTGACCCAAGGTGGCGAGCCTTCACCTGTGCTCCTTCGACCGTTTTGCTGAAGGCTCGTGAAGCTGGCTTCGTCGTTCCACAAGGTTTTACTGCATCTACTCGCGCCTACACGACCTTCATACAGGCTTCAGGCCTAGATAGCAAGATCTCGACAATTTTGGCGACTTGTAAGGCTGCCGGGCTAAATGCCGCAGAGAGCTCTGAGGCCAATTTTGCTGTTGCAGTAAACTACGACATTGCGGATGATCTGGAAGCAAAGACCGATGCGATTCGATCTTTACTGCTCAATGCTCCGATTCCGCCCAAGGTGGCGAACGCCATCACTGAAAACTACAACAGCTTGGGAACCAGCGTCTATGTCGCGGTACGGAGCAGTGGAACTGCTGAGGATCTAGCCGAAGCTTCCTTCGCCGGTCTTCATGACACGATTCTGGACGTCCGGGGCGCCGATGCTTTGCTCAATGCGGTCCGCGAGTGCTGGGCTTCTTTATGGTCTTCTCGTGCCGTCAGCTACCGCCACCGAAACGGTTTCCAACACGAGGAGGCCCAGTTGGCGGTCGTGATTCAACGGATGGTTGCCTCTGAATTCAGCGGCGTCCTATTCACGGCCAACCCATTGTGCGTCCATTCTATTGAATGCAGGTCATCTTCGTCCAGGTCATCTTCATCCTTAACTCAATAGGTCTGCTGCTACAAACGAGTGTGTGATCAATTCATCCTTTGGGCTGGGCGAGTCGGTCGTCAGCGGTGTGGTCGAGCCCGATACATACTTTGTCAAGAACGACCAATTGCGTGTTCGAGCGAAAACCGTGAGCTTTCCTTGTCTCTAAGACTGACGACAGAGGTTCAACGCATCTGCACATTTAGCTGGGTGCCAAAGAGACGACAATCTCACGCGACCCAGCCAGTGCTTTTGGCACAGTCACCCGTGAGACGCCAACAGCTGACCGCGCCCGGTTCACCATGTCGGACCAGCAGGCCATGGAGCTTGTACGGTTGGGCATGCGCGTCCAGGCTCACTACGACGGATTCCCTCAAGACATCGAGTGGGGCTACGAAGCCGGGCAGTTCTATCTTCTGCAGTCGCGCTTCATCACTGCTATCGACTTCACTTGGGACATTGACTGCGAAGACTACCAAATCTACAAAGAAAAGGACGACGTTGTCTGGACCAGAACGCAGGCCGACGAGTCTTGGAGCGGCGCCATCAGCCCTCTCTTCTACAGCTGCCGAGCCAACAGCTGGGATGCAGGCCACCAAGCTGCCGCAAAGATGTGGGGCTTTGAATCGCTGAAAGGGCATCGGTATTGGAAGTTCCACCATTCCACAGCGTACTACAAGTGAGTTTCAGATGCGAAGATTCGGAATTTTGCTGACCCTCCACAAAAGTTGCGAGATCGAGAGAGGGCTTTTGGAGCACTCTGTCCTTCCCATGCTTCGGGGTGACCTTATGGCCCACATCCCACCGGTCTGGCGCGCAGACGTGGCGAAAGAGCCCTTCAGCTATTTCAATTATGCGAAGATGGTGCGGTGTCCTCGCAATCGAGCGAGCGATCGCTGAGCTTGAACACAGTACGCTCGGGTTGAATCCTATCTACCTCAGCTGTACGGCGCTTTCACCTCCATCAACGTCAAGTGGCGCAACACGTTCAAAACCGAGGGCAAGGGCATGCCTCCAGAGGAGCTGAAGGAGCTGTCCGATGATGCGTTAAAGCGCTACTTGGAGTACTTCATCCAAATGGAGTGCGAATGGAACATCGACACATGGACCTTCTGGTTCGTCTACTGCAGAGTAAGTGTTGCTTTCGACTCGGCGAAATGTGGCTCATATGTCATTGGGGTCCAGGACATGTTAACGCTTTTGAACTGGATGGTCATTAACTGGTACGGCAACGAGCCAAGCGTCTCTCAAGCTCTCCTCAGTGGCAGCAAAGAGCGCACCGAGACCATCAAAGCCAACCGTGAGTTCACTCCTTGATACAGCTGCAGACTTAACCCAGAGGCTCTCAACAGACATGCTCTACGACATGTCGATGATCATTCGCAAGTCTAAGACGCTCTCCCAAGTTTTTGAAGAGAAGCCGAACGCCGCGTTCTTCGAAGCCTGCAAAGAGTCAGAGGACGGCCGGGCACTCTTGAAGATCTACGCAGAGTTCATCGATCTCTATGGTCAAGTAAGTTGCCGCCTTGCCTCATCTCCTAGGCGACGGTTGATGGGTTTTCGACGCCGACAGCGCGGAATGCCGGACCGTGACATGTCGTTCAAGCGGCGGTGCGAAGACCCCAGCATTGACTATCGTGCATTGGCATCTATGCTCTCGGGATCAGATGAGCACCCCGAAGTCAAGGAGAAGGCGGTCGACAAGATGCGAGAGGAGACGGGCGCCAAGGTCATCGCTAAGATCCAATCCGGCGTCCTTGGGCTCTTCAAGGCAGAGTTCTTCAAGATTGTGTGGGATTGGTGTGTGATCCTTGATCGTCATTTGTTCTGTTCCGGCTAACTGGGTGCGCCATAGGTGCCTCACCTTCATTTGCACGCGAGACGACGAGCGCAACTACCTCGACAACCTGACCTTGACCTGGCGCTTTGGCTTCTTGGAGATCGGCCGGCGCCTGACGGAGCGCGGTGTCTTCCAAACTCCCGACGACGTGTGGTGGTTGTGCCGCCAAGAGCTTTGGCCTGTCTTTTTCGGTGCGCCACTGACACCGCTTCTCAAGGCCAAGATGGCAGCTCGTCGCAAGAGCTTCCGACAGATGGAAGCGCGAGAGGTGGAGCAGCCCATGTACCTGTGCAACGGCCAGGGCGTGGATTTGGAAGACCACTCGAACGACGAGCCCGGCTTACTTCGCGGATCTGGGTCGGCTCGAGGCACAACCACTGGCAAGGTAAGACTTTGTTTTCATCACTCTCAGCCGAAAGTCAAAGTTGACTGGCGCGCGTTTAATCACACCAGGCCTGTGTCGTCCGCCAGCTCAAAGACATCGGCAAGGTCAAGCCGGGCGACATCCTGGTCGTCAATGCAACGGACCCAGGTGTGTCTACTTGACCTTTGCCGCTGTCTCTTGAATGCGGTTATTGATGCTCCAAGCTCGTCAGGTTGGACGCCAGTCTTCCACATCATTTCCGGCATCGTCCTCGAGACCGGCGGGATCCTCTCACACGGCGCGTGCCTTGCAAGAGAGTACGGTCTGCCCGGGGTGCAGCTCACCAGCGCGATGGCCCGAATCCCTGACGGCGCCACCATCGAGATCAATGGCGAGCGAGGCGTGGTCAGGATCGTCTCTACCGAGGGCACTTCCAATGGCGTTCATTAGAGTCCATGTTGTAAATAATCCCTATCAATTCGACAACCCATAAAGCCAGCAGCTGTGCAAACGCAAGTTGGCTAACCCGGGTCAAGACGACCTTGCTCCGCGACCATCGCCGAGGAAAATGGCCCAGACCTCGCCAAGCAAGGTGTCGCCATTTGCGTCGTTCACCTCGCCGACGTTCTCAGCGCGGGAGGAGGAGGACCAGAAGAGGCTCGCGGCGCAGAGGGCGCAGTTCATCGCGCCGGCTTCGGGCAGCGAGGAAGGGATTGTCAATGTTCCCACCGTCCGGCTGGCGGCTCGATCGCAGACGCTGGATGTGCGTTTTACGGCTTCTTAAGATCTGTTTGATGCTGGCGCTGAACTTGCGGCGGCGTTGGATTCGAGCAGGAGATGGTGCGCTTGGCCCTTCAACTTCTTGCCCTCTTTGCCTTTTGATGGCTTACGTTCAATGGCTTTGCGCAGTACGCAGCGCCAGAGAGCGGCCTCGAGATCGAAGTCAGGGATGCGCAGACGCACGGTCAGTGGCCCCGAGTCGAGAGGAGAACAGGGGCAGCAAGCTGAAGCCCAGCGAGCACAGACTTTGGCCGAAAGATGTACACCGACTACGAGATCATTTGCAGGGTGCGTAGCTGTCTCTCATCATTCCAACAGAATCGTTCCATACTTACCGTCTCACAGACAAACATTCCAGCTTTCAAAGTGCCATACTCCAGCGTCCGGCGGCGATAGTGAGTCGCGAGATGGCCATGTTGCTCATTGCTAAGAGCTCCACGACGCTGTCGCCTTCACAGTTCTGACTTCGAAGCCTTTCGAGAGATCCTAGAGCGGGAATCGACCAGGGTCAACATCCCGCCTCTGCCGGGCAAGGTCTTTACGAATAGGTTGGGCCCTCTCCCCTTATTCACTTGTGGACCGAGCTCAAGAGAATCACCACAGATTCACAGATGAAGTCATCGAATCGCGCCGGGAAGGGTTGGAACGGTTCTTGCAGATTGTCGCCGGCCATCCATTACTGCAGGTGAGCGGACCTTTCCTTTCTGCCCTATTGAGCTACGGCTGATATCGTCATGCCACAGACGGGAAGCAAAGTGCTCTGTGCCTTTCTCCAAGACCCGCAATGGGATAAGCACAACTACTAAACACCTCCGCCACCACTGTACGAATCTGCTCCTCGCAATCGGCCCTATTCCCCTCACTTTGCACACAACATGTTCTCGCTCGCTCGCTCCCTTTCCCTTCTCTCTGCCGCTGCTGTTGCTCTTCTGCAAAAGGTCAGGACCTATAGATTCTGGGTTTGTGGGATGGTCACTCTTGGGATCAACTTTCGCCACCTTGTGTAAAGCCCTGGTTGCTTTTCTCCCTTCCTACTCTTAACCTGCAAGCCTTTTGCGATTGTACACTATCTCCTGTCAGCTGTCCTGCAAAGCACCACTTGACACGCCGCTTGTTGTCCCTCCCTCCATCTCCCCTAGCATCAAGACGGCGACTTCTCTTTAAGCTTTCCTTGTGACGTTGCTGGCCTCTGCCGCTTCCCTCCGCCATCTTAGCTATCACAAGATCCACATGCTGCTTTGCCTCGCCGTCGGAGTGTTGAAACTTTACGACGCCCAGGGCGCGTTTCGGTCTTGCGCTTTGGATTCACATGCCACGTTGACGCTTTGACGAGCTCCTGTTGTTGGTGCTGAATAAGTCCTATTATCACGTCGTAGCTGCTGTTGCTGTCGTGCTGGTGGATTGAAGGCAGCAAACGACTCTGGAGCCGAGAAAAGGTGGCGGCGAGCAGCGTCGAGCCGTTCCTCCGAACCTTCGAAAACCATCGAGTCTTTCGCTGCTAGGGCCAATCCAAGCGATCTCCTGCTTGTCTCAGCAATGTTGATTCCGCGCTGAAAACTGTGCAAGGTCCCCCTTTTTGTGGCGCCCTGAAGGCTTCCTTCCGTCCGACCACCGTTCTCGCTATGAGCTGGGCCTGTTGCGGCGGCCGCCCAAGGGACAGCTACACCCTTGATGGCGGGGAGTCCGAAGCGAGCTTGCAGTCGCGCAGGATCGACGAGGAGCTCAAGCGCCACCGCGACGAGGAAAAACGCATGACGAGGGTCCTCATGCTGGGGTCCGGCGAGGTGCGCACTCGGTCTCTACTGACAGAGGTGTAGTTGAGCATCAGATGAAACCAGACGGGCAAGAGCACCATCGTCAAACAGCTCAAGATGCTGTACCAAGGGACTTATGCCGATCGTACGTCCGCCTTTTTGTTACTTGGCTTCTGTCTTGGGCGGGTTGCAAGCTCAATACTTTCGTAGACGAGCGGCAGAGATTCATTACTATCATCATGATCAACACCACCGAAGCCATGCTCTCCGTCATCCAAGCGTTGCCGGACTTGGGGCTGACGCTGGACGGCGACTTGGCGGTTGACGCTTCTTGGCTGGAGCACGCGGAGGCACACGACGATCGGGAGTACTTCTGCAAGTACTTGGCGGCGCCGATCACCCGGTTGGCGCAGAGCAGAGTCATCCGGCAAGCGCTCTCGCGGCGGAACGAGTTCCAAGTGGTGCGCCCTCTTTCTCTACCACCCTGGGGCAGTCGTTGAGCTGATATAAACCACTGTACTGTAGAGCGACAGCGCAGAGTACTTCTTTTCGGCGGTCCCGCGCGTCATCGAGGACGACTTTGTGCCGACGGACGATGACATTCTCAGGGCGCGGGTGAAAACGAAAGGAGTGGTGGACCACTTCATCTCGGTGCAGAACAGGGTGTTTAGAGTGACAGATGTTGGTGCGGGTTTTCCGTTTCTGTCAAGGTGGCGGCTTCGGCTGATGCACCTTCTGCGCAGGTGGCCAGCGGTCAGAGCGGAAAAAGGTCCGCTATCCCCTGATGTGCTCTTGATCCTACTTATAGCTTGGCTGTAGTGGATACATGCGTTCTCGGGTGAGATCCAGCCTTCTGGAACGGCACAGTACTTGAGCTGAAATTCTGCCAGGGATTGATGTGTTACTCTTTGTCGTCGCGCTCTCGGAGTACGATCAAGTAAGTATTATGAAGCAGATCGCGGTAAACTTAAGCTGAAATCGGGACCAGGTACTCCGCGAGGCCGAATCGGTGTCGAGGATCAAGGAATCGTTCGGGCTGGCGGAGAGGATCTTCAACTCGCCATGGTTCGCGAGGAGTACGATCATGCTGCTATTAAACAAGTCAGTTCGTCATATGACCGAGATAGGAAGGCTTCTAATGCGAAAGTTGTAGGATGGACCTGGTGAGCGGGCATCACGCCACCACGCAGTGCCGTGGCTGAGGAGCGAGCAGTTCGTGGCCAAGCTGCAAACCAACCCGATCGAGCAGTACTTTCCAGACTTTCCGGCTGGGCGGGGGATGGAACCCGCCTTCGCGGCCAAGTGGCTGCGGCAGTGCTTCTTAGCCCTACGTTTTGACCGGACTCGCCAAATCTACTGCCACTTCACGACGTACGCTTTCTTAACAATTTTTCAACGAGATATGGCTGATCAAAAGATCGTCTGACCCCTCCAGTGCAACGTGAGTAACAAGTCTGCTGAGGCGGAGAGTTACGCACTCATCTTGGCCTCATGCAGCGACACTCGTGTGATGGCATTCGTCCTCAAGAGCATCACCAACTCCCTGATCAAAGGAAACCTCGAGGCGACAGGCTTAATTGTGAGCGCTTGATGCACTTCCCGCCAAAGTCTGCGATTTCTGACTGCAGATCGGCCAGTGATGTCGAACAAGGTTTGATCACGGCTTACGACAATAGTGAGCGACATGCCGCCGCTCGTAGTTCGAAGGGAGAGCCGGCGCGACGACAGCAGAAACCGTCCCGGTTGACGGTGGCGCGGTCGTCTTCCAGCCGCAACATGGCGTGGACCGCAATCCTCCTTTTCGACAAAGGGGCCCCATCGCACACACCTACTGTAGACTTCCATGTATAGTAAAACAATCCCTGTACTTAATACCACGTCCGCGCACCGCGCCCAGCTCAGCTCGGAAAGAACTCGGCGCGTCTCCTGAGGTCTGCCAACCAGCCAGCTGGGAGTGTCAGGCACAGCAAATGTCGGCGCGTCTGCTTGGCAACTTAAAGCGACGTCCGTGCATAATGAAGACTCAATACGAGGAGGGCGGAAGAAGCCAGACTGCCATCCGCTTCCGCCACTTTCGGTCCTCGAGCGTCTTCCCAATCAAGTCATGCGGGCGTTGCCGATGTCATGGGAATTGTACCGGCTTGTTATTCTGGTCCAGTTGTGCTCGGCTTGATCCCCAACGGCCGCGTTCCTCTCCTCCTTGACCAAGAGTTCTTGCACGATGGGCTGCGCACAATCTTCAACCCAAGGAGTCCTACTGGAAGACCGCTCATCTGATGGCACTGGATCGTCCGTGTCTTTGAGGATCGACGGCGAGCTCAAGGCGGCCAGGGAGCTACAGAAGCGGACGGTGAAGGTGAGGCCCACTTTCTCTCTTTCCAGCCATTAGCACCGGCTGACTCCGGATGGTTTCCGAACAGGTGCTCTTACTGGGAGCTGGCGAGAGTGGCAAGAGCACGGTGGTCAAATCGATGAAGCTCATCTATGGTCAAGGCTACTCGATGGTGGAGCGGCAGTCCTTCGTCGATGTGATCATGGTCAACTGTCTTCAATCAATGCAGGCACTGGTGTGAGTCCGTTTGGTCGATCCATGGGCCACTTTGGCACTGGAGGCTCAAGGAAGTTGGCAGAAATGCTTTGCCACGACTGGGGCTGACTCTCGAAGACCAGCACCGAGACGCCGCATCCATCGTTGTCTTTGCCGACCCTGCTCTCAATGCATACACCTTTCGAGAATCCCTGGCGCCGGCCATCTCTCGGCTGTACTCGTCCCGGGCCATCCAGTCAGCGCTTCTTCGGAGGTCCGAATTTCAACTCGTTCGTTGCTCACCCCACGGAGACAAAGTTGACGATGTGGCTGACGCCGAATGTGCAGAATGACTCGGCGACTTACTTCTTCGATGCGATTCCGCGAGTGGTCGAAACTGGCTACAGCCCAACAGACGACGACATTCTGCGCTCGAGGGTTAAAACCAGCGGCGTGGTCGAGACGACGATCAACATCAAGAACCGAGTCTTCAAGATCACCGATGTCGGCGGACAGCGAAGCGAGCGGCGGAAGTGGCTCAACGTCTTCGAAGACGTGCAAGTGTTGATCTTTGTAACTGCCCTCTCGGAGTTCGATCAGCAACTAGCCGAAGACGAGTCGGTGGTAAGTCCATGTGGAGTAGTTGGTCTGGAACGAAAAGCTGACAGTGTCGCCCAGACGAGGTTCGGCGAATCGCTGGGGCTGTTCGACAAAGTCGTCAACTCGTCCTGGTTCGCGAAATCGACCATCATCTTGTTCCTCAACAAAGTCGACCTCTTCACCCAGAAGCTAAAAGTCAGCCCTATCGAGAAAGCGATCCCTGTCTTCCCCGCTGGACGTGGCCTGGAGCCCGAGTTTGCGTGCGTGTTCGCTGGCCTAGCCCACTTGAGTGCTCCCTGGCTGAGTCTGAGCGAGACGTGCACAGCGCAAAGTGGATACGGCAACAGTTTCTCGACGTCTGCAACAACAAGAGCAAGCCGGTCTACTCTCACCTCACCCAAGCCACCGACACCAAAGTCATGCAGCATGTGCTGGCCGCAGTGACCGACTCCATTCTCAGGACCAACCTCCAAAACACAGGCTTGATTGTATGTCTCTCAGTCATGACAATGCGCCTGCCTTCCTAATTTGGTGCCCCGCAGTGATTTGATCCATTTTCCATTTTTGTGAAACGGCCGCTCTCATTCGGAGGCCCTTCTTATTCTTCGCGAGTGTAACAGAGGTTGTACGTTGTTGTCAAGGGCCGCGGTGCAAAGAACAGCTCAACTCTGTGCTGATGTCTAATTTACCTTTCGCGTTCGATGTTCACAAGTTTCAAAAGTTCTCTCTTGGGGCCCCTTGGGGCTTTATCTCTTGGACAAGGCTCCAAACATCTAAGCGTTCTTGCTCTGGTCGGTGGCCTTGTTCGCCCCGTCGCCTTGCTGGTCCGCAGCCGAGTCGTCGGCGTCGTTCGCGTCCTTGCTCTTGTCCTTGTCACCGCTGCCCGAAAACACGTTAGCGGCTGGTCAAACGGCGTCTTCTTGGTTCTCACTCGAAGTTGGTGTCAGACGTCTGGTCCCCAAGATGATCAGCCAAAAGATAAGGCACCATGACATGACGACACCAACCTTTTCGCCAATATGCTCGAAGCCCGGGATCTTGGAGCCATCAGCAGGTCTGGAAGGCAGCGAGTCAGCTGGAGCATCTTGAGGCGTGGTTCAAGGCAGAGGGAACTCGCTGCTTGGCGTCCCAGTCTGGTCGCGTTTCGTGAGCGTTGTTCGCACTGGGGCAGGGCAAGCCGGGCTTACTCTTGGACAAGTCCAAATTCGGGTGGGGGTCGCTCATAGAGGCTCCTTGTTCTTCGGACATGTTGTAGACTTGGCTGTGTGAGGAGGAGCACTGGAGAGACCGAAGGCTTGAAAATCCGGGGACGTCATGCACATGACCTGTCGGCCATTGTCGCTGAATTTTGCTTGCATGAGGAGGTGTAGCGCCCCCTCTCCGCTTCCCGTCATTTGGTCTAACCTATCTTATCTTGACGTTTGCTTGGACGAACTCTTCCACGATCCACCACGATCCTAATTTATTCTATTCGCCTGTTTAAAAACTTCGCTGTCCAAAGCCGGCCCAGGAGGCGCAAAAAGTAAACAGGAGAGCTGCTCGCTCAAGCATTCCCGACCTCCTGTCCTCTCGGGCGCCCCTTACAAGACATTCCCACACCTCGGAGCGCACGGCCAACACACAAGCAAGGGGGACCAAAGCGGTTGGATGGATGCTGCAGATGCAAGACGGCCGCTCATCGCAAATCTACACCGGTAGCCGGTCCGATGTGCTGCTCGTCTCCGACACGCTGGCCCTCGCTGGTGGCCGGGACAGGGAAGCGGCGCTAAATGGTGAGCTTCCGTCTTACCAGGCAGCCGCAGCGCATGAACGAAGGTGGGCGCTCAACAGAGATTCGCCGGATTCACAATGCAGAGGGAGTGCAGAAGCGGCGCACGGCAGCGGTCGTTGTAAGTCCCAATTCTGACTTTCATACATCACAAAGGAGGTCTGGGTGGGCTCACCAATGGTTGCAACAGGCCGGCTTCTTCTCCTTGCTGGTCTTGGGCGGCTCCGGCTTCATGCTCGCCTACTCGATCATGTCCGTCATCCGGATGGTCAAGGCCACCACCGTGCCAGTGTCAAGACAGATTGTCGCCTACGTCGAGCTCGTCGTCTTTGCCTTCTCGGCCCTCGTCGCCGCCGCCACCATCCCGTGGCTCCGATTGCGCCGGCCGTCCAAGTTCAGCAGGACCATCCTCGTCCTCGCTTTTCTGGTCTTCTTGTCCGAGCTCGCAGTGGCACTGGTCAACATGGTGCTGATCTGGGTGTGGAAGCCCAACATCCAGCAGCGCTGCCTCAAGTGGAACGTCGATGTGGCGTGGTGGCAAAACCCGGACGCTTGCGAGGCGGACCCCAAAGGCTCAACGGACGCTTTCATGATCGCTGCCGGGTTGCGCCTGGTCGTTGCCATCGTCCTCGGGGTGCGTTCCTACCCTTCCCTCATCTCATCTGGAGATGCTTGAACTGAGGTGAGAGACACAGGCATTCTGGGTCGCCTTGCTCCACCTGTTCTCCCGCACCTTGCCATTCTCAGCAAAGCAAATGTCGACTGCCACCGCCGAGTCGCTTTCGGCCTCTGAAGACATCCAGGCCGTGCTGGCGCAGTACGGCACCCAGCTCATCAACCTGCCCGCTGGCAGCGTCGCTCATGTGGAAGAGGGCGGCTTGCCGTTCATGCCTCAAGAGCGGACCGTGAGATCGGCAGAGCTGCAAAAGGAGGACGAGCCGCAATCGACGGCCGGCTGGCTGTGGTCGAATGTACAGTGGCTCTTCGGGTGGTCCAAGCCAGAGCCGGCGACGGTCGACATCGAGCACAAGGACCAAGCCTCGCCTTTGTTGGTCGCCGAGCCCGAGCCCAAGCCTTTGCCGCCCGCCACGCTCAACCCGCACCAGACCACCCGGTACAGCAACAACCCGCTGCACCCTGATTACTCGCCCTTCCAATCCCCTCGTGCTCGACCCCTCCCGCAACCCGGTTTGCCACCTGGTGCCCTCCGACCCGGCTCAGGGGCGCCGATCCCCGCGGCACCCATGGCCGAGCGCTCGCGCTACGTCCCACCCTTCTTCAAGGGCCACCAAAGGTCGGAGAGCGACCAGGCCGCTTCCGTCCCTCTGGTAGCTTCCACCTCGCGCCAGTCGCAGCCCGAGCCAGACCACCACCAGCCGGCGGCCGACCTGTACGACGGCGTGGACAACTCTTGGGAGGAGTACGACAGCCAGCACTCGGACGACTACGCCATGGAGCGGTTGGACGACTTCCCGCAGCCGCAACCTCGCAAGGACTCGAGCGGGTCCATTGGCGAAAGCCCGTCGTCTCGCGGGGGGCCGCCGGCGCCGGAGAAGCAGATCATCTACATCCAGATGGGCGACGGCCGGCTGGTGCGCAAGCTGAGCACCATCCACTCGGAGGCGACGGGCGAGATGTCGAGGTCGGGCAGCGTGGCTTCCACCATCCCGCCTTCCCTGGTCAGCCACGGCCACGACTTCCCCGGAGCGTGGCGCCGCAGCATGGAGTAAAACCAACCCTCCCCTCCCCTTTTTCCTTTCTCGACGACTTCTTTTCTGTACGACCTTCACGAGAAAAACGGCCTTTTAACGACCTCTCTTTAACGTCTGTAAAAACACCCAAAGTCGCATTTCCCCTCCTCTCTTGTTGTTCGGTTCTTGTCTCCCCTTTTGGACAATCTTATAGAGTCTCGCCGCCCAACGAAATCCGAGGTCCCTTTCTGTACCTCTTTCTTTCATTTAGAGTTGGATCCCACAACAGTTCACACACGAAATTCTTTTTGGTGTCCATAAGTTCCTTGTATTTAAAATAAGCCCCCGCAACGCCATGCAAGAATCTCTTTCTCAAAGTGTTTCCTTATTATTGCACGAGAAACTCAAGACTCGTCCATCGCGTCTTCCTCCACTTCTTCGGGTAAAGGCACTTCCAACTTGAACGTGCCATCCACCACGCCTTGCCACAGGGCGTCGTTGAGCTTCAACATCTTGTCCACCTGCGCCTTCAACTTCAAGTTCTCCTGCGCCAGCAAGTCCGCTTGGGTGGTGGGCTCCAAAGTGATCTTGTCCTCCCCTCCTCTAGGTCTCGTCGGTGGTGGGGCTGGAGCTATTTGCGTCGGCGTGGAAGAAGAAGAAGCCAAGAGTTTCCTGTTGGCGAACCAAGAAGGAGGCGCGCCCAGGCCGACGTCGTAGATGTCGTCGGCGTTGGGGACTTGGGCGTGGAGGGCGCGGTGGGAGTTCCTTCTGGATTCCTTGGTCTCTTTTGTATGCGACAAGGTTTTGACCCTAGGTTCGACTTGTTCAGTGGGGGCTTGGCGGCGGAGGCCGGCGGAGGCGATTTCGGAGGGGCGGAGGAAGGTGGTGAGGAAGGACAAGGGGGAGGTCGAGGTGGTGGGGATGGTGCGGATCAATTGGAGGGAAGGGCGGGAGAGGATCAAGACGGAAGTCGAGGTGGACAAAAGCAAGTGGGAGGAGAAAGAGGACAAGTGCATGGCGTGCAGTTCCTCCCTGTCCGAAACCACTTTGGTAGTCAGCATTTTGAAAAGCGGACTAAAAGGTAGGGAGGGAACGAACGAGGACTTGTACACCTCGTCGTCGTCCAACAAAGACGGGACGGCGTTGCTCGACCTCTGGTTCCAAAACGAATCGGCGACCTTGACCTCTGCAGCCGAGTAGGTGGGCAAGGTCTTATACAGATCGACCCTCTTAACAACCCAGGCGCTCTTCTCTTTATCGCTCTTAGGCGTCAACTCGACCAAAGCGTAAAAGTAGCGCTCGCAAGGGTCCAAAACGACCTTAACCGCGGTCGCGGCGTGGGATGGGGTTTGGGGGAGGTTGAAGGAGATTTGCCGGGGCGCCGAGTCGGAGAGGGACCAGAGCTTGACCGTGCCGTCTTTACTGGCTGACAAGACGCGCAAGTCCCGGCCTAGGCCCGAGCCGAGGGAGAGGGAGGTCAGGTCCTGCGCGTGCTCCCTGAGCGTCTCGAAGGGTTTCAAAGGGTCGTAAGGGTCTTCCAACTCCAATATTCTATCATCGAACACTTTCAGTTTTCATGGGCGCGGAGAGAGAGAGGGAAGAGGACACGGACGAGGATAAGTGCCAGAGGTGGATGGAAGCGTCGGCCGAGCCGGAGACCAGCACGTTGTCGTCCGCCGCCCAAGCCAAAGCGGTGACGGGTCGAAAGTGGGCGTCGAACACGTTGTGCAGCGTGCCGTTCGATAACTATTGCCACACTCACTCTCAACATTCAAAATATTCAAAACTTGGCAAAAGGGGGACTCACGCTCCAGAGGAAGATCTTGCCAGTCTCTTCTCCGCCGGCTAGGAACTCGCCAGAAGGGGAAACGGCCATGCTGGTTAGTCGGACGGGCATTTGGGTTTTACTGAGCGCCGCTTCCTTCGAGTGTCCACCTGCCCTAGTCAGACTTCGTGAACGTCTATTTGCAAAGTATAGGGAGACTCGCCTTTGACAAGGAGAACGCATTGAGAGTTCCTTTAGCTGGCCCAGAGAGGTGGACGATGGTGTTGGGCGAGCCATTCGCTGCGACCAAAAATGCCGCTTGGGCTTTCGCACTCGTCCCTGTTACAGAGGGAGGCAGCTTGAAAGCGATGAGCTGTTGACCTGTGGCCAAGTCGTTGATTTGCAAAGTCGAGGCTGAGGCGAGGAGGACCACTTCTGCCGGGAGCGTGTCCATCTTTGACCTTGGTTGGAGTAGAACAACCTTGTGTGTGGCTACAGTGATGAGGTTGGCGTGGTGGTTAGGGTTGGCAGTGGCGCCTTGGTTGGTGAAGAGCAAGAGCAGCTCGGGCGACAAGTTGTTAGTCGTCTGCCCGACCGAGGAACAAGGCAGCTTCTCCCAACTCTGGGCTTCCCTCCGCCGTGCGTCTCCTTCTTCTCTCTGTGGACCCTGGATCTATCACTGATTGTTTGTGACTTGTCTGTGACATAGAACGAGGCTTCGACTTGACCCTGCGCACTGCTCAAACTGGCCCGGGCTTGTTCGAGTTTGATGCGCCCGCGTTCGACCATTTGATCCTCTTCTCCCCTCAATCCAAAGGTTCGTCGTCTTACACATGGTATCAGTGATCATGCTGATAGTTATCACAACAAAGCATTCTCGGCCGATCTCAACCCGCAATCGCTCTTCCACTTCCTCTCCTCCAACCGCAACATCCTCCTCGCCTTGACGCCCAACTCGGACTCGCTCGTCTCCTTCGCGCGAGAGTTCAACTTGGAGTTCGACTTGAAATCCCACTCGATCATCGACCACCACCTTCCTTTGGTTCAAGGCCAGGTCGAACTGCCTTGGGGCGAAGACCGGGTGCTTTACTCTGGCCTTGCCCACGCTTTACCTACGCACTACCCTCTGGCCTACCCTTTCTTAAAAGGTGCACCCACGTCTTACTCGTACGACGGGAGCACCGTCGAATCCGACCTCGACGGCTCTTCCACCTTACTGCAAGGCGACAAAGCGCATTTGGTCACCGGCGTTCAAACCTTGGTCAATTCCCGAATCACCTTTTCAGGCTCGCTGGAGATGTTCAAAGATGATTATTGGCACGTCAACCAGGACTTTGTGGAGAGGGTCACCAAGTGGACTTTCTTAGAGGATCAAGTGTTGAGGATCGACGGGGTGGAACATAAGCGAGTAGGCCACGGGCAACAGGAGGAGTATCAGATTCGACAAGACTTGGTTCGTCCTCTTCACTTTCATTTTGGGGGGAATGGGGGCTGACGATTGGAATGGGGCGAACCAGGTCTACTCGGTTGCTATTTCCCAGTTCCGAGGGGATCACTGGCAACCTATCCACCTGCCCGATTTGATGCTCGAAGTCCGAATGTTGGACCCCTACCTCCGCCTTCCCTTGATCCCCTCTCTCCTCCCTTCCTCCTCCTCCCAGGGAGGGCAAAACACCTCGACGCTCTACTCGGCCTCGTTCAAATTACCAGATCAACACGGCGTGTTCACCCTCTTGACTTCTTACCATCGCCCCGGGTGGACTGGGTTGGAGGAAAGGAGGACGGTGGCGGTCACTCCGCTAAGGCATGATGAGTACCCTCGGTGGATCGACTCCGCTTGGCCGTATTACGCCAGCGCGCTGCTTACGGTGTGCGGGTTCGTCGGGTTCGTAGGGGCGTGGTTATCGCTGGCGCCACCGGAGAAGTCCAAGGTTCAGTAACCACCCCTTGATTGCGCCGCTCGCAGTTCTTTTGGGCCCGAGAGACTAGAAACAATGACAAATGACAAATGACAAACGAAACTGCGTAGAACACGCAGCCGCAAGAACTGGGAGAACCACCACCCGCAGAGGAGAGACGCGCAGCACGAGACGGACGAGACACTGCGCATGAACGCCTTCTTGGACTTGGACAACGATGAAGTTGACAGCTGCAGTCCTAGGTGCGTGCCTCACTATATATAGAGACAGAAGGGCTGAACAGAAGCGAAGGGCTGCTGTTCGCCAGCCAAGCGGTTTCGGTCCCGTTGGTCGACGTGGAGCATACGACTTTAGCCTTGGATAAGACTCGGTCGACTTTGGACGAGGGCTTGTTGGCTTTACATTTAACCCGAGTCGTAGGTTCTCCTCCCCTTGGAGTCTGTCAAGGATGAAGGTTGAACGGGGTGGCAAAAAAGGATGATCTCATTGACGACGCCGCCTCAGGGGAGGACGCTCTGCTCTTGGAGCGCATCACCCACGTCGCCCTCAACTTGCAGGTCAACGTCCAAGATGGCTCAGTCACTATCAACGGCCAGCGCATCCCCTTGCTCTTGCCTCAAGACCAAGGCTTGAAGGTGGAAGTCGTCCAGGCGGAGGTTCGCATTCTCAATCCTTCTCAAGCCGTCGTTATCAGTGGCTTAAAGGAAGTGTGGCGAACAGGCTTATAGATTGGCAGGAGACTTACCCGCTGCGTTTTATGAGCCGGAGCATATCCAAGAGTTGGTCGACCAGCTCTCGACCGGTTCGTCCTTTGCCCTCATACCATCAGTTCCTTCGATTCTGATTTCATGTTGGGTGTACCGAACAGGCATCGTCTCGGTCGAGGTCCGATTGGAGAGCCAGACCATCCCCGTGGACGCGGTCGCCACCGAGCTGGCCGAGGAGGACGCGGTGCTCATCTCCGCCGTGGACAACGTCTCCTTGAGGAGGATTGGCATCTTCGTCACTGTTCGTCGTCCTTAAACCTATTACTTAGAGAGCATCTCTGACGGACATGGGACGGCAACAGATCAACGAGATTGAAGGCAAAGACTTTCATCATTCCAAGACGTGAGTTTTTTGGCCACTCACTCCAGAAAGAAATGTCCTTTTTAAGCTTGCGGACGTCCATCTCACAGAGTATACACGCCCATCGTGCAACTGCTCGTGGCTGCTCAAGACGTGGACGACGGCCACCGGATCACCAAGATCTCCACCCTGTCCGTCGGCGGCGAGCCCGTCTCCGCCCAATCCCTGCCTTCCACCTCGGACTTCCTCCCTGACCTTTCTGGCATGCTCCCTCCCACCATCGAGGAGCAGGCGGCGGACTTGCAGCAGGCGGCCGAGAACCTGCTCCAGGACGCGCAGGACGGCGTGGCCGAGGCGAAAGCGCAATTGCACCAGCTCTGGACGGAGCACCGGTCCGAGGCGTCCAAGTTCTGGGACGCCTTGGCGCACATGTTTGGCGGCCAGCCGAAGTACATCGATTCCCCACCGCCGTTCTACAAACCGGACTTGGCGGCTGGACCTTATGCTGGCTCGAAGGGCGGGAGGAAAGGCTTGGCTTTGGGTCCTCATCCTCCTTCTTTCACCGAGGAAGAAGAGGAGGATGACTCGAGGCATGATGAAGAAGGCCACCACCATGGGCACCATATGAAGCACAAGAAGGCGTGCTTGATGCGCAAGATCGTCCATGGCTTGCAGTTCATCTTCGCCGCCCTGGCTTTGGCGCTCACCTCCACCCTGCCCGGCGTCCTCCTCCTCGGCCTCCTCACTGGCGCCTTGACCTTCAAGCTCACCCGCGCCCTCGTCCGCCGCCACCGACAAAGACTGGCGCTGAGGGAGGAATCCCTGCCCCAGTATGCCGGGGAGGGGTTCGGCGAGGAGGAGAAGGTCCAGCAGCCCCCAGCTTATGCCGATTCCCCCGCCGCGGCCGCGGTCACCATCATCTTTGACGCGGACGCACCGGAAGAGAAGGCCTAAGAACCTTTCTTGGGTGGGATTCCGGGTTGTACTAGGACACTCTCTCTTTTTACTCATTGACTTCCAAGCAAAAAGCATTGTACGACGACGACCTCTCGTTTCTGTTCTCTCTTCCCCCCTATGCATTGATCGTTAGAAATTTCATTGTGATTTACTCGTTGTTTTGGCGCTGTCGACTTGAGAGTAACTCTCAGCTGTTGATTTCGTCTCAAAGGGATGTGGACAACTCTTCATTCTCTGAATTCCACGCTCAACCCATTCCCACTCTAGAGTATTGTGCGCTTTTCTTCAAAAGTAGAGGGTGCGCCAAAGAGAGCGACGGCGTCTTGGTGGTTATAGTGCTTGATGGTCACCGTCGAAGTGGGCTTGTTATCTGGCGTAGGCTGGATCAAGAGACCGCCGGAGAAGACAGCGGCGAATTCCTCGGCGGAGAAGTGGTCCTCGATCTTGAGAGTGCGGGTGACGCTTTGGAACTTGATGTCGCTCTTCTTGGCCGCTCGCTTCACCTGGTCGAAGAGAGACTTGGTCCGGGCCTTGACGGTCTTAGCATTGACCGTTGCAGCCGCAGGCGCTGGGGCGGCCGAGATGGACGCGGTGGACGACGAGGGCCCAGCGAACGGCAGCGTCGATTGCACTGTCTCTGCATGTCAGCGAGCACTGACAAGGCTACATTAAGATGCAGACACACCTTTGGCCTTCTTGGGAGCAGGCGCAGCGGCGACTTGCTTCTCGAGCTGCGCTCAAATCGCAATCAAAACAAAGTAAACAAGCCCTCGGAATGACGCGTTGAAGCTTACTTCGAGGATGCGTTGGCGCATCAGCTCAACGGTGTGAGCATCAAAAGTGGCCAAGGGCTCTGCAGGGCCAAGGTCAGCACTGAAAATTTTGCACGAGAAAGACGAGAAGCAACAGACTTGAGAGGTCCAGATCCTGGAGCGTCAAAGGCGACTCGTCCTCGCGCTCGCGCTTGCCGAGGACAGAGGAGGTGACGGGAGAGGATTCAACTTGGGCGGACATGATCTTGAGTGCTCGTTGGTGCAGTGCAAGGAGAGCGAGGCGCGTCGCCACCGCCGATCTTTCATTTAGCGACCAAGTTGTGGCGTGTGGGCATCGCAATCTCAAAGGTGGCAGGAAGCGGGTGCGATGTTAGAGCCAAAAGTGAACAGACAACATCGAGCCTTCCAAAAATTTCAATCCCAAAACCGAAAGCTCTGGCTTCGAACGCTTGCCACTCCTACCCACTTCGTTCCTTGAAACAGCCGCCGTTCATGGGATCATAGGTCCAGACTCGAGCCAGACTTGGCGGACGATGGGGTTATTGATCTCGTAGAGAGGACCGATGATGCCAGGGTTTTCGTTGTCAGGAATGCCCAAGCGTCGGCCTTCCTCTTGAGCGACGACTTGGCGTTCAGGGATGCTGAGTTGAGCATTTTTGATGCGTTCCACCTCTTCATCGGAGGCGCCGAAGAACTTGATCACCTCGATCACCACCTTCCTCTCCACCTTCAACCCCAAGGCGGCCCCAGATCCAATGCTGAACAGAATGCCGCTGTCGAGGTCCGTCAAGCGTCCAGAGTCGTTTTCGAACGAGAACATCTTCTTGATCAGCTTCTTATCGCAGTTGTGGGCCACAGAGAACCTGTCGCCAATCCGGCGGTGCTCGATGGTGAGGAAGGCGCCGGTGATGTGATCGTTGCCGTAGCGATAGAGGAGAGGTCCATCGGTTCGCTTGAAAGCAAAGGTTCTATTGCTACTCGCAGCTTTAGCGGTTGGAATATGTTGACAGGGAATGTATCTACTTTGGTAGTTCCAATGCCATGAAGATTCTTGGGCTTGTTCCAATTGCGGGTTGTAGGTCAACGAGGCTTGGATATCAGCACAGACTTGGATGAGACTGGACTTTCGCTGGTGGTGGAAAGAGCACAAGAGCTGACAGTGCGGCCTGAAGGTTGACAGACGTAAGTCTCCGACTTCCGCATCTTGACAGGATGTCATCCACGCTAGCCTCACATTCACTTACAGGTTCTCATCGTCCACACTCGCGTGGCACAAACTCAAGAGCCGACAGAAGAGAGAGAAAGCCTCAAGAGCCATGGAAACCGGTTTTGGACCAAGAAGAGCATGAGCTGGAAAGGTAGGTTTTTATTGCCTTTGAATCGATTTGTATACAGGCTGGCGAGCAACAGCGCGAGGCAAAGAACCAAGTGCTGGCGCCCTATTGCCATTTTGAGTCCACTGAACGGTCAAGAGGCAGCATGAGGCACAACACGCTTCAACGCAGCCGCAAGGTGTATATGAAGGCATATCAACAGAGAAAGAAGGGTGCGCATGGCGGACAAGGAGACTGGAGACAGGAGAGCATCAGTAAAAATCAGACGGACGCCACCGTCGCGGACGCCTACCGACGAGAGCAAGCTCGGGCCAGTTACTCGACCTCTTGAAAAGCGGAAGGGGCGTCCTTGATGCGCTGCACCTCTTCCTCCGAACCGCCGTAGAACTTGACCAGCTCCGCCACCACGTCTTTGCCAACCTTTGTGACCAAAGCCGAGCCAGAGCTGACGGAAATGTAGGTGCCCTTGACGAGGCCAGAGTCCTCCCAAAACGTGTCCAAGCCATCACCCTTGGGGCTACCGCTCGGGCTGTCCTGTCGGGCCACAATGCGAGTGTCGGTCACAGTCAAGAACGCGCCCGTAATGTCGTCCCATCCGTATTCGTACAAGAGGGGGCCATCTTTGCGCTCGAAACGGAAAGGAGCGTTCCTATCCCAGTCGTTAGTACCGCTATCGACAATAAGACGGGGAAGACGGCTCACTCCGAGGGAAAGCCGACGTGCATGATCGTGTTCGTGTGCGGGTTCGCTTGCTTCGAAAGGAGTAAGGCGATTTGAGAGCAGGACGATGAGGTGGTGGAGCAGAAGAAAAGAATTGATAACGAGAACGCCAGGTGAAGACGTAAGAAAGAGATGTCATCGTGAACAGCATATGATAGCGCCGCGGACTGAGACGAACGGTCCGAATCTTTAAAGTGGTAACCCTCAGGTGTGAAGATCAGCGTGAGCAGGTGTATGACGTCTGCGCACGCGGAACACATCGCTGACGACCTGAACAGTTCAGGCAAACAGAGAGCGTTTTCAAACACAATAATCCAAAGAGCGTCATCGTCAAAACTAATCCGCATTGTGCGAACACAAATCAATATAAAGTAGCAATGCGCGAGATTTCAGCTAGACTGAAAGGGCAAAGAACGGAAGGGCGCAAGCGAAAAACGTAGAAGTGGCCACGCTTGAACTCGAAAAGAAGGATGGGAAGCCATCAGATCAGAGGACTGATGGAGCTCTGAGAATCGAGGCTATTCGATCGCGAGCGAATGCGATAGCCTTGGCTGTTCGAACGCATTCTCAGCTTTGGGCAAAGACCTACGGGAAGGGGAGCAACGCACACAGGGTCGCCCAGCGACTTGTAGTCCTCGACGTGCCTGGCTGCAGCTTCCTGAGCTCTTCGAAGGCGATCGGAAAGCACGTCGGGTTGGATGTAGCCCAGCTGGACCTCGGGAAGGACTTCGTAGCTCTTGGCCGGCAAGAAGAGGAAAGATCGTAATTTGACCGCCTTGGCCAGCGAGGACTTGGTCGCTTGCTTGGACCTCAATTTGAAGGAAGCAAAGCGCGAGAAGGGTTTGCTGTCGCGGTAGAAGGAGACCGGGTCGACTTCGTCGATCGATTGTCGACCGAAGTGACGGACTTGCTCCCAGAGCGACTGGGTCAACTGGACTCTTGTTTCTGGATTCAGAGTGACCGCTTTATAGTGCATCTTTCGTCAGCGACTGCCTCTGCCTGAGGAAGACCTTGTCAGAACTCACGAACGCCGTCAATGCCACGACTCAAATGGTGGTCTGTGCCGCGCTTCTTGAGCACCGAGATCTGAAAGATATGAAAAGGTGCTACCGCACTGATATCGTCCAAGTCCTGGACCTGGTGAGACGTAGAGCCAACTTCGAGTTCCCAGACCGGCGTTAGGCTTGGAGAAGAAGAGAGCCTGAATGGCTTGCTGGCAGGATGGCCAGGGAGTTGGTAAATGAATGACGCAGTAGGATGCACTGGCGGCTTTCATCTCAGAGGAGGGCGTGACCGGACGTATAAAGATCAAGCTCACCGGAGCAGACGGAAGATAGGTGCACGAGGAGGCGGCCTTCGCTGTTGAAGCCCATTTCTTTTCTATACAGGGCTCTGGATGAGGAGCAAGAGGGCAACCCAGCCCGTTAGAACCGGCAGACAAAGAGCAGGGCATGTCCAGCAGGGCTTCGACAGAAGGGCGTTTCATCCGTCTCGACTCGGACTGGGGCATTCAACTTGGGTGCGGACAGAAGCTCTGATTACGAACGTGCTCGTCCAACGAGACGATCACGAAGCTCATTGAGGGACAAAGAGGGCAGCAGAGGTAAAGCGGCCAGCTTGTCGCGGGTCTGCTCCAAGAGCCAAAAATCGGCCACTTAGGAAGCACGGCAAAGGCAGCAAGCGGTAGATAAAAACGATGGTGTCTAGTAGTGTTCTATGTATCGTACAAGAAGGGGTATAAGGCCAGGTGGGTCAGAACTACCTTGATCGCCTTTTTGGTTTGCCACTCTCGAGTTCCCCAGCCACTTCAAGCCAGCGTTTGGTTGCCACCTTGCGAGGCAGCGTAGGCGCATTGATCTGATAGTTGCTTGGGCATCGCTCCGTAAGGGATGTTCTGGGGTTGAACGACCAGTTGCATGAGCAGACCCTGGAAAGCAGGTATCAGCCAAGCCGTCAGAGACTTAGAACACTTTTCGAGTCGCATATCTCACCTTGGACATGTGCCACGAAATGTGGCAATGAAGAGCCCAGTACCCTGGGTTGTCGGTCACAATGCGCAGGACGACGTAGGAGTAGAGGGGGATCAAGACGGCTTTCATTCGTGATCAGTCTCGCACTTCCTGGGTCAGAACATCAAACTCACTGTCTCGTCTCATCGGATTAGTCGGCATCATGTGACTGGTGTCTCCGTAGTAGAACTGGCACTGAGAGTCAGCCTATCGCTTGAACAACTTCAAAGCGGAGCACCCACCCCGGCTCCTGAACCAACGATCTGGAACTTGTAGCCGTGCAAGTGGAACGGATGAGTGCCGTCGTCGCCATTGATGAGAATGAGGTCGACGGTTTGCGTGGTTGGCACATGTAGCATGAGCTGGCCTTGCGGGGCACTGAGGCCTTGAGTAGCGTTCGACGGCAGGGTCTTGGATACTAAAGTCGCTGCCGTGGCCAGTGGTGTCCAAGACGTTTGATTCATGAATGCGATATATTCGTAGTCCCTATCAACGCAAGTCGAAAGTCAGCGGATGGGATAGGTGACTAGTCAAAGCCTGCACTCACGTCGAGTACTGGAAGGAAAAGTAAATCGGATATGTCACATCGGGCACCAGAGGCGGCATTGGGTCGGCGGGAACGAGCAGGTCTGTGTTCATGTCGGCCAAACCCGCGCTGATTGTGGCATTGGTCGATCCAGGCATGGAATCGGCTGGTGCATTCGTATACGAAATGACGCCCCGCTGGTCATAGTTCGATCCATCGACGGTATAACCAAACATGCTGGATGGCGGCCCATGTGAGCATTCGGAGAGCGGCCGAGCAAAACCCTCAATGGACAGAGAAAGCAACCCACCCATCATCGACCGTGCCATACATATAGTACTGGCCAGCAGTGGCGTTGGTGGTGATCAAAACCGAGTAGCGTTGGGCCACTGCGATCGAGAGACTGGCTACCGGGTACGGCTCGACAGCGACACCATCGGCCTCGATGACCGTGAGGCCATGTCCATCGATACTGAAGAGAACTGGCGCAAAAGAGCCAGCGTTGATGAGGCGCAGTCGATATGTCTGATTGGGCTCGAGGTGCAATGTTGAATAGTTGGACGAGTCACCCCACTGGCCAACACCGTTTATGAGGCCGGCGTCTGGAACTGGCTCGTTGGCAGGGTCGCCGTCAACTAGCCCTCCGATGCCGTACGGCGAAAAGTAGTCGGTCAGCAGCGAGTAGGAGAACGTGTGATACCTGGAGAAGTCCTCTGGGTCCCAGGTCAATGTGCAAGCAGACAGGCTTTGGACATACCAGTCATTCATGACCAGAGCATAGTCACCATCGTAGGCAGGAACAGTTTCGTTGGCAGAATGCACGATCAAGGGCCCAAAAATGCCATCACTGATCCCAAAGGTGTGAGGTGACAAGTGGCTAGATAAGTATTTTGGCCTTACCTGTACTGAGTTCCAGCATGCGCATGCCACCAAGTGGTCCCTACCCAGTCGGAGAGGGTGAAGTTGTAGGTGAAAGACTGGCCGGGAGGAATCCCGCATTGGGTAATCGCTGTTGTCCCGTCATACCACGGCGTAGAGTTCTGATAGAGACCATGAAAGTGTATTGCTGTGGAATTGGCGAGCTGGTTGATCACTGTGAGGACAATTCGGTCGCCAGTGTTGCCTTCAATTGCTGGCCCCGGCAGCTGTGGCGCTGGCTTTCAGCCTCCTTATCAGCAGCGCTCGCAAGCTCATAAACGAACCTGATCATTGACAACCAAGACCGGTACTGACGCTCCTGCATTTCACGGGGAGCCAATCAAAATCGGCGATCGCCACTGCTGCTTTTGGAACCGAGCGGCCAACACACCATCAGGAGACGCTGTGGACTGTGTGACTGTGAAGCTGTTGTCCTTCAGCCTCTGCCCTTGTGCCAAAGCGGTCCAATTGCTCACTTGTAGTACCGAGTGGTTGACGACGAAAGCTGGTCGAAAGTCGACAAGGTGTAATTTGCTGGTGTCGACACTGCCCACGCCGCTCTTGCGCCTGCGAGCAGCAATGCCACAGCCTTCGAAGCGCCTTTCATTGTTGGTCGGACGACAGAGCGCTGCCCGCCTGCTTGCCTTGTCGGAAGGAAGCCGCCATGCGGATGCCCCTCGCCGCACAGACACGTTCTCAGTTTATAATGAAGTCGCGCTTGAAGTTTTGCTAGCGTTCTATTATTAGCGCTCCTTGCGAAATCAGCGTCTCCCATGAACGAACGTGTTGTCTTACCTTGCTGGACCTTGCGGTGCATTAGGCGCCATTTCTCAAGATTTTTTCGTCCAATCAACTCTTGCCCATTTGTCTCGTCCGCCAGTCCAATCGCCAAGCGTCTTGCCAAGAGCCTTTCTGCCCCATCCCTCTAATCCAGCCTTATCAGCTCGCTTAAGATGCTGACAGCCGTCGCTTCTCTCGTTTTTGCCGCTCAGGCTTTGGCCCAGTCTGCCCAAACTTTCAAGGCGCCCTGCTCCGGTCCTTTGGATTTGGCCTGCCCCAATTATGCCGGCCCCTCCAACGGCTCTCTTCCCATCCAGAAGCAAGTCGAAGGCTTTGCGTTCAACCGCATCATCCAGATTTGGTTCGAGAAGTAAGTGGCACGCACTCTGACCGTCGAGGCTTTCGGGTCGTCTGACTTGACTTTCCGCATAGCACCAACTTCGCCACTGCCAATTCGACTTCCCAGTTCTCGTCGCTCGCCAGCAAGGGCATTCTTTTGAACTCTTCGTACGGAGTCACTCATCCTTCTCAGCCCAACTGTGCGCTTTCCTACCTCCGGTCTTATGCAAACTTCGCTGACACCTTGCTGTTATAGACCTGGCTTCTGTGGCCGGCGACTTCTTTGGAAATCATGACGACGCCAACACTGCCGTCCCGTCGAACATCTCCTCCATCATTGACCTGCTTGAAGCCAAAGACATCTCGTGGGCATCGTACCAAGAAAACATGCCTACTGATGGCTACACTGGCTTCAACTACACCGAGCCCAACTACGTTACTGGTTGGTTCTGCTCTGAGCTCGAAAATTTGTCCGATTCTCACGGCATTCTGCAGGCAACGGCACCTACACCTACTACGTCCGCAAGCACAGCCCCACCACTCTCATGGACAACATCTCGCTCAACGCCACTCGGGCTTTGCGCAACCGCAACTTCAACGACTTTGCGCACGACGTTGTTGCTGGTGCCTTGCCACAATGGGTGTTCATCACCCCCAACCTGGTCAATGATGCTCATGACACCACTGCCTCTGTGAGTTCCGACTTGGTCTAAGGTGAGGAAGACCCCGCTGACTCCGAACGTGCAGTTCGCTGGCGACTTCTTGGACTACTTTTTGACTCCTTTGCTCGAGGAGGGCAACTTCAACGGCGAGAAGACCCTCATCCTGGTCACTTTCGATGAGAACGAGGACTACACCGTCAACAACCAGGTGAGCTTAGCGTCTTATCTCAGCTCAGAGTTGGGACTGACGGTCTCTCTTGCCAAGATCTTCTCCGTCCTCTTGGGCAATGCTGTCCCCGCTGACAAGGTCGGCACCGTCGACAACACCTACTACACCCATTACTCGATCTTGTCTTCCATCGAGGCGTGAGTCCACGCCCCATTGGCCGAATTCATGGGCTGAGTCGGTTTTCAGTAACTGGGGACTGGGCTCTCTCGGCCGTGGCGACACTAACAAGACCATGTCCAACGTGTGGGACATGATGGCTTCTACTGTTAACTGTGAGTTGGCCTTTACTCGCGCCAGAATGCCCAGCTCAAGCCGAGCCCAGACACCAACGTCGAGGTGTCCGACTTGCCCTTGACCAATGAGACTGGTACCATCCCTGGCCCACTGAATGCTGGCCTCTGGTACACTTGGCTCGCCCCTAAGTGAGCTATTTCGTTCTCGCGGCTGGTTGCGCACTTTCTAATCGAGCGCTCTTTGCAGCACCTCTGCCGTCGGTGCCGGCAAGGGCCCCGTGTTCGTCTCTCCCGGAACTGACATGTCTCTCGTTCGTTTTGTTTTCTCTCTCTCTCTCTCTTGCCGTATCTAAGCTCATCTGTTGCAACGCCTCAGACCTCCGTCCCAGCGCCGGTCAACCTGACCGCTCTGTACAACGAGACCACCACCCCTGCCAACAAAGACCCCGCGCTCTCGTCCGTTTACAGCGGCAACCTTATCCTCTCTGGCGTCTCCACCGCTGGCGCTTCAGCCGCCTCGGGCGCCCACTTCTCTGTCGTCGGCAAATAAGCGTCAACACTCCAACACCAGTCTCCACAGCATTCCGCATATGACTTTATAGAACTAAACTTAAACACAAAATGGCCGAGTGAGCCAAAATCTAAGGGGTCGTTATTTTCGCAAGCAAAACTAGACGGGGACTTTGAAGAGGTATGGAGGGACAGTACCCTGTTGCAACTTTGGTGCTTCCTTTATCAAAAACAATTGGATAGCGATGAACGCTCTATGGGGACCAAAGGTGTGACTAGGACCTTTGGAGGCATCTGAAGTCGTCACCAAACTCATATTGTCCTGAGACTTTGTCGAAGCGCTTGCCAGCCTTTCTGACTTCAGCTACGTGGAGGCGCGCTAGCTCGAAAGAAGGACCATAAGGGTAGCAATAAAGAGCATCCAGTCTGACACAGTAGCTGTGAAGCAAGATGGTGGCGGTCTATCGAGGGGAATGATGTGAGGCCACAGCGAAAGCGAAGGCAACAGTTTCCTTACTTGTTGCACAAAAGACAAGGCGAGCCTCCAAGCCATCTCTCCTCGAGCGGCTATCTCTTTGAGCTCGAAAGGAAGTTGCAACTGTGGCATCTGGCCTGCTAGAGTGAGCACTGCTTGACATGGTCGACAAGCGGAAGCCGCACAAACTTGGTCGTCCAGATATAGAGTTCTAGAGCATGTGCGGTGAACTGTGGAGTGTATGAGGTTGAAAGCCTGTCGAGCGCGGACGGTGTTCAACTTACCTCAGAGTGATTCCAGGCGAAAGTTGCCGGCTTGTTGTAACTTTCGCCGCGAGCGAACAGTTCTCGTAGATGCTGGATCGTGTCCATCAAAAGCGTAGGGCATCCACTCTGGAGATCAATGCTTACCAAAAAAGCATCGCGCAAGTGTCCGCAATGTGTCTTGACCACTTCAATAGCTCGTGATATCCCTGCTTCTGCTGTTCTCCCTCCTTTCATAGCATTACCACAAGAACTGATGATGCCCTCAAGGTGTGCAAGCTGTCACTGGCTCAAAGTCATAAACACAGCGCAGGACGTCCGACAAACCTGGTTTGAGAACGCCGTCCCAGCTTGGCGGACCTGTTCGAAAGGCAATTTTTGGACGGAGCCAAATAATTGAACATCGGCTAGTCGCAATCCGCTAAAGCCAAGAACGCTGGCGACAATTTGCGAGGTGTGACTGATCAACATGCTTCAGAAGACCATACAGTGTGACCTACTGGGCAACAGTGTGAAGCTTAGCTCGGTCAATTTGTCCGTTGGATCCTGGAGATGTCCAGAAGGCAAACTCCAGCGTATCGAGCTGAGACGCAAAGTACGATGGGTAGGTGTCCAAGAAGATGTCAATGTACGGAGTGTCTGTATAGTGTTGGGACCAATACAGCACTCGGGTGAGGCTGCATTCACTAGCGCCTTTTAGCCAGTACTTTGCCACAGCCGATTTGGCTGCGCTGCAATCCACGTCCTTGATCTGAATGCGAGCTTGGTCCAAGATGCCCCTCATGCAAGATCCTTCTGAATGGAGTGCATAAAAAGGCTGTCCTGCATCGTGCTCTGCACAAAAAACCGCCAGCAGGATCTGCACGGCTGTGAGGGCCCAATTGAACCGGGTGTTGTGCGATGTGGGGTTTTCGTGTTCACCCCAAGCGCGAAAATTCTCGTGGAAGGGCGGATGCCCATCGTTTGATGGTTTCGGAGGGGGCATAGGGAAGTACTTCGTCAGATTCTGGAATGTAATGAGGTGATGGTGACTGGCAAAAAGTCCGGCCAGGTTTTTTCGCAAGACGACAACCCGCGCAGCGTAATCCTGATCCCAGGTCAGGAAAGGAGAGTTTTTGACCAGAGTGAGGAGGAACCCGTTAAAGAAGCGGACAGGGTCTAGGGTCTCGCTCTCCTCTCTCTTGGAGCACCTTTCGAGGTTGGCGTGTACAAAGTCTCTCGTTTCGATGCGCCATTTGAGGGTCTTTTGCCACTGCTCATGCCAGGGCTTGGATATATGGTAATCGTCCTTGGACGGGAGATTGTCCATTGAGCAGAGCGGAGGCAATTGGGGAAGACCGCCAACAAAAGGTCAAGGGACGGAGCAAGGTCAGGAGCAAGAGAGTCCGAGCGGTTCATGCGTATGCTCGACGCCGGGCAAGACTTGCTCAGCCACTGTCTCTCTTCTGTTCACGGCCTGGCCTCGGAGCGATCATCATGAGCCTCCCCTTCTTCTGACCGATCGCCAGAGAGGACGGGAGGCATTACCAACTGACTGGTAGACACAGCAGATGGGCAGCTCGAAAGCGCAAGCCAGACCAGAGCAGTCAGAGCCGCCGACTAGGAGCAAGCCGGGGACGTGGAGGGAGCTCCGAGGGAGAGACCGAGGCGGTTCCTTTGTCCTAAACTGGCTGAGGAGATGTCTTGCTCATTCAGAACCACCGCTGAAAGATCAAAGCGCCAGCTCGAAGAGCCAGCAAGCCCATTATCCACGTCCAGTTTCAACTCGCATGAACAGCGATTTTAGAGCAGCAGGCGGCGGCACCGTGGGTAGCGGCTCGACCAGTCTCTGGAGGCCATCTTCTTCAGAATACGATGTCACACAGAAACATCAAGGCAGGCAGCACGAGTAGAGATCCGAGATTCGCCGTCTCTCTCCAAAACGAGCGGAAGTTGCCACCTTCCTTCCTGGCGCCCCTTCAAAGCCGACGAGTGGTTCCCGGCTCATGCTATGGCTAGGGAAACAAAATGACGACTCAAGAGCGCCAGCAGTGAGCTCCTTGCCGCCGCCCGGCAACTTCCTCGTCCATCAAACGGGGTAGTAGGTTTCAAGATGGGGGGTCAAGAGTAAGTGGTGTTACTTGTAAAAACAATTCCCGATGGTGTCTCTTTCCATATTGCGGGCGTGTGTGGTGGTAGTCTTGAGTCTAAAGCAGGTGATCGCCGAGAGGGTATTGCAATTAGGGCTTGGGCACTTTGAGCGACTTGGAGACGAAAGCCATTGCCCATCTGTGCATGCAACAAAGCTTGCCCGTGAGCTCCAATAGGCAAGAGCAAAAGGGGAGAGGAGAGCGCACCCTAAAGGCAGCATGGCGAACCAATGGATGTCGAGCACGCCCTTGAGCGGCCCTTGGATCAACCCGCCCGGCAAGCCCTGCCCGATCCCGCCTGGCCCTTCGATCCAATCCCACTTCGCACAACAGCTCATGATGGCCACGAACCCGAGGGAGGTGGGGATGGGCAGGCCCTCGAAGAACTTGGTCTTGCCGGTGGCGTCCTTGGGGGCGGAGGCGACGGTGGCGTTGAAGCGGGCTAAGCGGGCGATGCCGCAGCAGATGAAGACGACGAGGATCCACATGTCCGCGTTGGTGCGCAGGCCCAAGCAGAAAGCGACCAGAGCTGGCGCCACGCCGAATGAGAGCTGTTCGTTCCGCAGAGTCTTGAGTCATCAGCACCCAGTGATAGTGTTGATGGGGTATAGGGACGAGAACGAACGGAGTCGGCGAGCGAGTCGAGCTCCTGGCCCAACATTGAAGCCTCGTTCCTCCACCGGGCCACCTTGCCGTCGAACAGGTCAAACACCATTCCAGCCAGCGGGTAGGCCATTGCTTTCCTGTTCGTTCATACGCCAAGATCTGAGCACACTGGTCTAGTGCTATCAAGGGGTGAACGGGGACGAACCAGAGGTAATCCTTGTCAGACGTCAAGCAGTACTTGGCCGAGCTGAACACGGACAGCGAGCCGCAAACGCCGTTCATGATCGTCACCAAATCCGCCAACCGAAAGTTCCTAGTCGGTCGCCCCACAGCGTCAACACACAGCGGCGGGCAAAGGCCAAGGGAACAGCATTTACCTGCGAGAACGAGACCCGAATCAGCCTCCTAGTGACCGGCTATGGGTTGGGGCTCGAGAGGCTCACCTGACCATTGAGAAGTGCCTGTCATCCTCGACGAACGCCTTGAGCTGGATCTTCTCGGCCTCGGACAGCTTTTGGCTCTCCTTGCGCGGGTGCAAAGGGGCCGCCTTCTCGGGCAGGATGGGCTTGATGGTCGCCTCCGACGAGTCGCTCAGCGCCAAAGCGGGGATCTCAGACGTCGTCCCTGGCATGGCTTCACTTGGGTTCTTGTTGGGGGGATGGACGAGCGAAGGCAACGAAATTCGTGCGATGACGCTCGCCGCGCTGGCTCCTCCCCGACTTTCTTTTCACGTTCGTGGGACCCTGCACCCGTTGAAAGCTGGGGTTTCTAGCTTTGTTCGTGCAATTGCAGGCCTTTTAGGAGATCGTTTAGTCTAGTGGTCGTGCCCGTCGTGGCCGCCCTCCTGAGGTTGGTCGGGTGGCACAACTGTGCATTCGGGCCAGCGAGGTGAGCAACAAAGTTCAAAGCTCAAAAGGGAGGGGCCAAACGCACCGATAGAATCGTCAATCCTGAGGAGCGAAGTGGCGGCCTCCAAAGCGCTCTTCAAGCTCCGCACCTTGCTCATGGCCGGCTCCAGCACGCCCGCCTTGACGTTGTCCCTCACCGTGCCCTCGAACAGGTCCAGCCCGTAGAACCGCAGTTCGCGCTTGGGCGATTCGACGGGCGCGGACTGCGCGGCGTTGTGGTACGCGCGGAGCTTGGCCACCAGGTCGGTCGAGTCCTTGGCAGCGTTCACCGCGAGCACCTTGGGGATGACCAGCAGGGCCTGGGCGAATTCAGCGATTGCCAGTTGCTCCCTTGATCCCTGTGCGATGGGGAAACCACCTGGTAAGCACAAGGAAAGCAAGTGCTGAAAGGGTAGGAGTCAACGCACGAGTGTGGTGGCAAAGTTTTCGAGGTAGATGGACAGGGCAGTCTCGACCGCCCCTCCGCCAGGCACGACCGAGCCAGACTCCAGAGTGCGCTTGATGACGGATAGCACGTCGTGCAAAGACCGCTCCATCTCGTCCAGCATGTATTCTGTCAGCATCACAACTGCAAGATCAGGAAACTGATCAAGGGCAAGGGTTGGCACTGACCATTAGCGCCTCTGAGGATGATAGAGGCAGAAGAGACCGTCTTGGTGCCTTTGACCAAGATGAGCTCGTCGTCTCCCAATCGCTCCTGCACCACCTCTTCCGCCGCTCCCAAGCTCGACGCCTCAAAAGTCTCCTCCCCTTCCAGATTCGCCAAGCTCGCGACCAAAGTGGCTCCCGTGGCGCGGGCGATGCGCTTGAGGTCTTCCTTCTTGCACCTCCGCACGGCCAGAGCGCCGGCCTCCACAAACTCCTTCAAGCACAGGTCGTCGATGCCCTTGGTGGTCAAGATGACGTTGGCGCCTGCCGCTAGGATCTTGCGGACCCGCTCCAAGGTGATCTCCGACTCGCGCGCCCGGATCTTCTCCAGCTGCTCCGGGTCGTCGATGGTGATGTGCACGCCCAGGTTCATGCGCGTCTTTTGGAGGTTGATGTCCAGGCAGGCGATCTTCGCATTCGTGATTCGAAGCTTCATGGCTGCGGAGAGCCGAGCAAACATATAAGTTCCGGTGGAAAATTATGGAGGAAGGAGGCAACCCACCTTGGGAAGCCGCAGTGCAGTTCAAAGCGTAGCCTTTGACAAAGATGGACTCCGTGGCCGACTTGCCGTGCGCCTTGAGGATGTTGACCGCCTTGACCGGGTACTTGATCTCGCCGCGAGGGTTGATCGTCTTGACAGCGAGCATGGCGTCGACAGCCATGTTGGCGAAAAAGTCGTCGTCTCTGTGACCATCCCGAAGAGGAACAGATGGGCATTGACAATACCAAATCTGAAGAGGGGAGGGGACAACGCACGAGCCGATGATTTTGGAGGACATTGAGGTTTTGGCCACATTGATGAGCGAGTCCTTGCCGAGCGTGTCCGTCTTGACGGCCAGCTGGTCCTGCAAGTGCCGGAGCGCCTCCTTACACGCCAACCGGTAGCCGGTGATCACCGTGGTCGGGTGGATCTTGTGCTTGACCAGGTCGTTGGCCCGCCTGAGCAGCTCGGCGGCCAGGATGACCACCGACGTCGTGCCGTCGCCCACCTCCTTGTCCTGCTGCTGCGCCAGCTCGACTAATATCCGCCCTGCTGGGTGCTCCACGTCCAAGAGGTTGCTGTAGGTAACGAGAACTCAGAAACTGTCCATTTTGGCCAGAGTGGTGGGCTCGGCGACCTACAGGATGGTAGCGCCGTCGTTGCTGATGACAACGTCGCCCACTGGGTCAACCATCATCTTGTCCAAGCCGACCGGCCCCAAAGACGACTTGACGACGTTGGCAATCGCTGTGGAACGGGCCCTCGACTGAGCAATTGCGCTTTTGCTCAAAGCATAGGCCAGCGCACCTTGAGCCGCTGTGACGCATGAATCCCTGACTTCTTGTCCGTTCTGTCTCTCGCCTGTACGGCCCACAACACCACCTAGAGTCAGTAAATTGAGCCTCAAGCTTGGAGGGTTGCCCGCACCTGTCAAAACAGTCATGCGCTTTGAGCTCCTCATCCCACAGCGACGCCATCAGGCTTAGAGGGATTGGACTGACCTGTGCCCAGCAGCATGCCCTGCCGCGGGTCTCGAGCAAACATGGACGTCGACATTTTTGAGGCGAGCAGGTCGAAGTGCGAGCGCAAGGAAAATGTTGCGCCGCGTGGGCGATGTGCACAGTCCTTGGCTTGTGGCTCTCTCGACTCTCGCTTATGCCTCAGAATGGTGCTTTATGCACAAATGACAGGGACTGCAATCGAAGGGAGCAGCAAGGGGCGGCAGGGGCAGCTCAAAGTCGCCAATGGCTCAAGTCGACGACGCGAGCGCAGTCCACAAACTTTGAAGCAGATCCTCTCCTTGCACAATTCCATAGCCGCTATATACACCATTAGGCAAAATCATTGAACGGGGCGAGTTGAGCAGACAGTTTTTTGAGAACGAGCTTGGGCTCAGGTGGCGAAAGTCAGACGACTGGCTTCTCCGACACACGGTCGATAGCGTGGACGCCAGTGCCGTCGTAGACGATGTCTTTGGCGAAGACGGCCACGTCGCCATCGCCTGTCATGCCATCCGTCTGCTTCAGCGATCGCAGCATTTGCTCTTTAACGAGGAGCACGCACCGTAGAGAGCCGCAATCTCTTCCAAAGGCACACCCTTGGTCTCCTTAACCAAGGGGTATTGCGCGATGGAGTAGAAAACTCCCAGACAGACGAAGACCAGAAAGTACTTGTAGCCGATAGTGGCCGTTCCCACCGGCGCGGAGAGGGTGAGCCAGAGGCCAGTGAGCAGGAAGGAGCTCATGCCAAGGCACACTCCTTTGATGCGTAGGTGGCTGGGGAAAACTGCTCGGCATCGCTGTCAGCCAGGTGTTTCAAGGCCGGCGGAGTGGCAAACTTTCTTTCCGCAATGTACATGTAGACCGCGGGTTCTTCACTGTAGATCAAGCAGAGTCAGATGCGGTGGAAAGAGAGAATATGGAGGAGGCAGATGCGATGGAAATAGGGGAGACTGAGGAGGCATCAACACTTGCCTTGAGAATACCACTAAGAAGATGAACAGGAACGCGACGATGGCCCTCAAGCCAGCCAAATTATCACCGCCAAAGAAGTTGGCGTAAAGAGCGGTGATGATGGACATGGTCACCGTGCACATGACGGGCGCGGCCAAGATGAGCGGTCGCCGGCCGACGTTGTCCAGCAAGAAGGAGTAGAATAGATCCGACAGCAGGGCTAAAGTGAGCCAGCAAGCTTGGATGATGAGGCCGGTTACGTTGACGTAGCCCAGGCTGGTCATCAGAGGAGGTTTAGTTCCCCAATGCTCAAGTCGCGGCTTGAGACTCACGCATTGAAGAGCACCACGTTGTAGTTCGTACCTGTGCGATCGAATCAGAAGAGGGAACACGAAATAGAGCTAAGAAGCCTACAGAACTGGATGCCAGTTGATTGATTGGCAGCTAGGATCAGCAAGGCAGCGAGACTGCGCTGAAGGAAGGAAGACAGCGGACCGTCAGCACGACTAGGTGGATGAGTTTAAAGGAGCTCACCTTGCGATATTTTTTGAACATGACGAGCCACGAAGAATCCATGGTCCTATCCACCGCGGCTTGGGCCACTGAATGAGCCGGTGAGCAACAATCCAAGGTTAGTTCGGCAAGAGTCAGGCAAGACTGACGAATTTGATAGGCTTCTTCTTGAGCCAAGATGTCGTCAGGATCAGAGTCAGAATGGTGCATATGCTTCAAGACGGCCAGGGTCTCTTCTTGACGATCTTGCAGGGCCAGCCACCGCGGGCTTTCGGGCACAAAGGGATAGCCAGCACACAATACCAAGGGGTATATCAACTGTACCATGCGGAGTCATTGAAGCTCAGGATGTCCTCGAGGGAGAAAAATGAAGCGACGTGAGCTGACCTGGATAATGAAAGGAGCACGCCAGTTCACCGCGCTCAGGCTGCAGCAGGTCGTCAGTACTTCTCAAAGTACTCGAGAACAGGAGGAAGGCGTACCAGTAAAAGAAGCCAACAGTTACCCATCCGGCCGTGGTGTAGCCGAGCGTGATCGCCACACCGCAGGCGCCCGCCAAGACGCCTCGTCGCCCAGACTGCACTTATCAAAGTCAAGGCATACATAGGAGTGGAGTGATGCAAAGATCTCACTGTAGCAATCTCCTGTAAAGGAATTGGGTGGATCCGACAGAGGCAAGCCTGTCCTGGGAACGAAAGCTCACGCTGCTGTACATGATGGAAGCGACCATTCCCGCCCAACCTCCCCAACCTCAGCCCGCAGTTAGCCAAACAAGCCGTAAGAAAGGCGTAATTGGACGAACCTGCAAATGGGGTCAACAGCAGAACAGTGTGATGTCTGATTTACCCGCAAGGGGTGCCAATGCACGCACCTGCAAAGAGACGTCCAAAACAGAACATAGTGATGTCGGTGGCGCCGGCTTCAAGAGCAGTGCCCAAGACGTAGAAGATGCTGTTAAAGAGAAACGCCTTCTTGCGACCATCTGCCAAATGTGAATCAGTCTAGCTCTCTGAGAGAGGGTGTTAGAGCACGCACATTTGTCTGCAATGTAGACTTGGACTGTTGCCCACTTCCTTCAAAAACAGCATCAATGGTGGCAAGGTAGCACCCACCGATCAAGCCAATGACACCGCCTGTAGGGCAAAGTAAGCTCGCTTCATCCTATGTAAGAGCCTACACACCAATGTTGCCGCAGCCGACCATAGCGCCAATCAACTGGGTTGAGTTGCTGCGATTGGCCAGATTGAAATCTGCGACCGCGACGTCAGTCGGATCCAAGCGAGTGTGCAAAGGACCCTACGTTCGCTAAAAGAGGCCTGGCCAAGAGAAGACGCAATGACAGCGGCGGCTGTAGTTGCATCGTGATGAGATGATGGTCGGCGATTAGAACCAAGGAAAGATTGACATACCAAAGCCGGCGCTCTGAGCACCGAACATGGACCATATCAGACTGCCGTATGCTTCTTAGTACGTCCCCGGCAGTGGATTGAGCGCAAAAGGACCCACGCAAACATGAGCCTTTTGGTCAGGCGCTTGGAATTTGCCACACTGAAGGCGTGCTGTTGAGCACTCTGGCCATCTTTATCAAGGACGTCGAGATGTTGTGGAGCTTCGTCTGATTTCATGTTGATGCGTTGGAGGACAAGAGAGGAAGGGGGATGCAAAGTTCGAAAATAGATCAAAGTGGAGGAGGTTGTCTTCGCCGTTTGTCGGGGAGCCCCTCAGCCACCCACCACAGCAAAACGGCACTTCCACGATGTGCCCCACTGGAGCAAATAGCTCTCAAGCACGATCAAAGCAAGGATAAATGAAGCTCTCGGCATCCTCCCCAGCCTTACCGCCGATCGTGCCCCGTGAAAATCACTTCGGCACGGCATGTCAAGCAGCACAAGTCTTTAGCTCATTGATCATGGACCAGGTCATCGTAGATCCGCCGCTTGAGAGCGACGACTTTGCGAGGCCCCACAGAGGGCCACCGAAACCGGCGCCACCCGAGCAAGGGGCAAGAGAATAGCCTGCTGCATAGGCCGCGTGTGGCAGTGACGGGGAGCCGACCAGGCAACGTACGAAGCTCGCAAGCTAAGACCATCTAGTTAAGTGGGGATCTTCCTACACAAATTTGGGATTAGGCAGCGCCAGAAGGGCAATCTCTTGCCACAGAGCTCTCTCGCTCATCTATGCAGGACCAAGTGACCGACGAACAAAAGCTGCAAAGCGATATTAGGGAAACCGGTGACAAAGACGTCCAGAAACGCGCTCTTAGCGTTGAGAGCTGGCAAGCGAAAGGGCCGGTCTTTGTGAGGTCGAGGGCGCAGGCCTGACAAGTCGGGAGAACGGAGCAGCACGAGAAGAGCCGCCTTGAACAGCATAAGTGAAGTGACTGCTGAGAGCCACGAAACCTCGGGACAGCTGCATTCGAGAGTCGAGCGGGTGATTGTCGCGTGGCCATGGCACGTCCTGTCCAACCGCAGAGCTGGCCGCCATACAACAGTGCGGACCAGTTCATGCTCTACAGGCCAAATACATTCGAATCAAAGCAGCGAGATGGCGCAAAGGTGTCAACCCTTTCTTTCCGCAGCGAAGTCCGATTGGGCTTGGTGGCGTCGCTTTGCCTCGGCCAACTCGGTCAACCAGAAAAGGGTGGAAGTGCTTGACATCGTCTTCAACGCAAATAAGATGACAGTGTAATTGCAAGGGGACACGAAGAAAGGACAAAAGCCTAGCCAGTGCGATTTACAAGCGAAGAGTTGGCTCGAACGCCAGATGCTGGCGGAAGTGGGCTTCTTTCAGCAATTTTCCAGGGGTCCACTTTCCCATCTCCGCTTGCAGCTCAAGGAAGGCAGCTCTCAGAGCCCGATCCTTCGTCACCGCCTCTTTGATGACCGGCATCAACAGGACGGCAAGCTTTGCTCGGTTCGCCCCCCATGGCTTGGCCACATCTGCGCCCAGGCTGAAAATCATGTGCATGCCGTCGTTGTAGCGGCGAACCAGGTCTTCGAAGTGCAAAGTCACCGGCAGGAAAGGCGGCCGACCTGCGCTTTGACAAATCGCGCCAATCCTTTTGCATAGATTGCCTTGAACAGAAACAAGTTGGTCAAAGGTCATTACATAGCCGCCGTGTATGGCTTGTCGATGGAAGCAGGCTTTGGCATGCTCGTTATACGCTTCAACCAATTCTTCGGTTTTCCACTGTCCAGAGTGAGAGTTCCGGAGGCCAGCAACAAGGAACAAGACCGTGTCTATGTGAACGGATAGGTTGGTTCGATGAGGTAACGCAATGCCCGAGTCGCCAGCCAGGAATAAGGGTATTCGATGGGGGCCAACAATAGCGAAATTGGAGGCACACCGAACCCACAGGGGAAAGCTGACAATTTTGTAATCTTGCCTCAGGACAACTGGCATGTCCGCTTTGGATGCGGTCTCTGTTTTGATGATTTTGTCATCGACGACGACAACTTCTTCAAAGCGAGAATGCCGGAGGTTAAGGACGCGCTGAACGTCCTGGGCAAAGTGCCAGTCGCTCGATTCTGCTTTGGCGGTGTGAAATTGAGACAAATATGCTGGTGCACCAAAGGTCGCTCTCTGTACCATGGGTGGACGCATGTCGTCCTTCTTCGTCTTGGCTTCGCGAGTAAAAAACAGCAGGCGGACCCTAGCGTGGCCGTTTTGCTTTACATCTATCTCTTGGGTTACGAAATAGAATCGGCCAGACGTGTGAGAGAGACACTCGACCAAGTCGGTGGGCTCCAGTTGGAACCGATGCTGGAGCTTCTCGTCGTAATTGGAGATTTCGTATTCGATGAGAACGTTGAACCGAAGAAGATCTTCACGCTCAGTGCCTTGGCCTATGTACCTGCTCCGCCAAATCGATCCTGTACCATCGGCCGCAATGATAGATAAGGGGCTGTGTTCGAGGCAAGTTCCTGCGTCGCCCTTGAATGCCTGCCGTTCCATGCGAGATGGATTGGCCGCGACACCGAACTCCAGATAAATGCAAGCCCTGCTTAGACTATCGTTTTGAGAGTGAAAATTTGCTCTGGCGAAGGCGATGAGGTGCTTCTGGAGAGCATTGATGGCTATAGGGCGCTGTTGGTAGAAGCGATCCGCAAAGGTCAGACCTTCCGGGTCGCCTTTGAAATGAGAGCCCGAGAGTCTACTGCCCCAGTACTTGGGAGATGGCAGGGCGGAACGGAAGGGTTCCACAACTTGATCTCGGCTGAGAGCCATGTCTGAGTAGAAGACCGGGTCACCGACAACCTTCATACTCGACATGGGCCTTGACAGAGGGCCCTTACCTTCGCTTCGCTTTTCCATGACTCGAGACGAGATGCCCATCTCGGCGAGCGTGACGGCAGCCAGTAGCCCAGTCGGACCAGCGCCGACGATTAGGACGTATGGTTGGCGCATCATAAGTGCAGGAGGGGAGGACCGAGAGACAAGACCCAAGCGAGATGCTCAGTATATTCGACGAGCAGGTCGAAAGGCACAGGAGGAAACTGGTGAGATACCAGAAGATAAAGGCACAAAGGGAAGCATTTCTGCCCAGCAGCGGGATGAGAGGCTTTGAGAGCAGCAAGGATGATCATATAGTCTTCAACACTTTAGCAGGGCAAAGAAGTACAAAATCACCAAGTCGGACAGTGTTGCCGCCCCAAGACTCGAGAGTGAATCCAGACACTCGCTCGAGGACTCCGAGGAGACTGGCGACATGCCATTCCGAGGCGCTCTATTCATGACGAGCTCACCACGTACTTGGGTTGCGTCAATATGCAATGAAGGTAGCAACGAAGGAACTCGCCCAGTCGACGCCCATGGACTGAGACCTTCGACGTCAAGTCAACAATCTAGAATTCTGGCAGTGGCGACCGAGCCCAATCTGAGGTAGGGCGTCAAAAGAACCGAGCGCATCAGAAGGTAGCGATATACATGCAGGGACGTGGTCATTGCAACAACAGAACAGACAAAGCCCTTGGTATGCCCACCAACGAGACGGAGAAATGCGAAGTCATAAATAGGTCTACACGGCGAGGCCGACGTCATTTGCCACCTTTGCGGGAGCTGGGCCTCTGGGGCTGGAGGAAAGCGAGGAAGGCGTCGGTCGAAGGGGAGATGCCCTTGGTGCCGATGGTCGGCGTCAGGACCGCGATAGACTTGCCATAGGACACGATGAGGTGCTGCTGGTCCGGGCTGTGAACGCTGCAGCGGATGCGAGTGAAAGGCAGGGTGTCAATTTTCCGAGTTGATGGCATCAAAGGTGGCGGGAGGGAGGGATTGATGGAGTGAGGAGCCGTCCGCCGCCGCCGAAGGTGCTGCTCGCCATCTGCTGTCGACTCTTCCAGAGAGTTGTCAGCTTTTGCAGGAGATGCCGAGGCCACGCCGCGGCCAGACATGGTCATGGTGAGGCACATAAGCGGGCCTTGGATGGAAGTGAGGTCGACCGAGAAGATCTCCCACTTGGCGCCCGAGTTCCACGTCGAGCGGCGCAAGCCGGCCAGCGTGTAATTGCCTGCCACATCCCAGACGCCATCCGGATCCACCTCCACATCGCCGAAGTCGACAATGCGCAGGTCGCCCGCCCACGACGTCCCCGAGGCATCCGACAGTTCGCCGGGGGTGCGCGGTGCAGAGAGGACCGAGCCATCGCTGGTGCTGTAGCTCGACGGAATCGAGAGGCGCTCCCACTGTAAGTCTTCGCTATCCGCTGGTCGCGTGTGGTTCATGCGCCGGTCTTGGCTTTGATTGACGCGGCGAATGCTGTGCGGAGAGATGGGGTATTCGTGCTGGCCGTCGGACGACGCTGGCCGATGCTCGGACGACGCGCCGGAAGATTTGCTTTCGACACTGCCGGCAGATTTGTTGATGGACGCGGACGAGCTGGAATGAGCGAGCTCCTCCGACCGCCTGGCAACTGGCGGGCACAGACACAAGCGAGCGTCCGCTGGCAAGTGCAAGCGCTTGACAAACGCTTTGTCCGAGGTGGCGTAGATAAAGAGGAAGGAGTCGCAGATGCCCTCGGCGGCGCAGGCGCAGCGGGAGCGGGAACACGGCAGCAGGCGCATCTTGGTGATGCTCGACTCAGTGGAGTCAATCTCGGCCAGCAGCTGCTCGCTTTCGCCGTCCCAGAGGGAGACTCGGCCAGACTGGGTGCCGAGAGCGATGATCGTCCGCTTGTCCGTGTCGAAAGTGACGGGCGCAAACGCGAGCGAAGAGACGACCCGGCTGCCCTTGGCGATGGTGCAGGTGAGGGCCCACTCTGTGCGGTTGCGGCAGGTCCAGATTTCCACCACCTCATCGAGCACGCGGGCGATGGCTGGCCAGGCGTGGTGCGTCGTCGGTGGTGGCTGCAGCAAGATAACTTGGACTGTCGAGACGAGTTCGTCGGCCACCGGGGCGATCAGCAAGGAGACAGATCGCCTGGAGCAGTCCCATGTCAGGAGGGCCCCGTCGGAGTAGGCGGCAAAGAAGTGGGCATTTTCGACAATGCGCGCTTCGAGGCTGCGGCCAGGCTTGGGAGGGGTGCCAGTGCCGTTGCGAGGGTCTGAGAAGAGGCCCACAACATGGCGGCGGGCGTGACCGGCGGCGGGCTCGGTGGCCTCTGGCGGAAATTCAAGCTGCTCCTTTTCGACCAAGCTCCAGACGGTGACCTCGCCGTTGGCAGTAGCGACGGCACAGACGCGCGCTTCGTGGTCGATTGAGAGCAGGCGAATGGCGGACTTGAGGCCCGTGAGTGGGATCGAGGTGCTCTTGACCGTTTCGCGCTCGTCTAGCTCCTTGCTCAGCCCGCCCAACCTCGACAAGTGCAGCGAGTCATCCAGAATCGACCAGCTGAGGACCGCCGCGTTGTTGCTGACGGCCAGAGCCTCCACGTCGGAGAAAGACGGCACGTCCACCACTTGCCCGGTCATCCTGGGCCCCACTTGCTTGGACAGAGCCTGGTCCTTGAGCCGCTGCCTCTCCTTGGCCGCCCGTTCCTTCTCAGCGGCCAACAGGTCGCCATCTTTGAGCATGTGCAAAAGCAGGACGTAGACGGAACCGGTAACGAAGGCGACCGGGAGGATGACGGATTTGGCCAAGTGGAAGAGTCCGCTGCCGAGCATTGCTGCGTAGGAAGGAGGCAAGGGCTGGCCACCAAAAGCGTGAGGCCAGAAGTAAATGGGGGCCTCGACGATGACATGGACAACCGAGCGGCTTTGAGGGTTCATGAGCTTCCACAGCGGGCTGTCTGGCTGGCCAATCGGGTCGCGCATGACCGCTGTGCCAGAAGCGCCCGAGCAGAAGGCTGGCATAAAATATTGCCGGCCATGGCGGGCGTAGGCATAAAACGTCGCGCCAGTGACCTGCCCGCACGAATCGCCGAATAAGCCCCGAAGTCGAAGGGCAAGCCCAAAAACGCACCAAGACAAAGGTCACCGAACGGGCTACGCGCTCCTTGCACCCTGCTATGATATTGTGGACCAGGACGGTGTATGTGGTTGCTTCATGGGGCAGCCTTAGGTTGAGCTTTTTCTTGGCGGCCGCTTGGCTAACGCTCGAAGGGCTTCCCTGCTTGAGCAAGTCGGCGAGCTAGGAGTCAGAAGCAGACTCAATGCATCAGCAAGCAGCTCGGCCAAAGACAGGATGCAGAAGATCGACCCACCTCGAGGCGCTGGATATCAATGCTGAGGATGGTCAAGAACAGGGTGACCTGCATGACTGCATCCGCTTTCAATGCCACTGCTGCCAAGAGGGCCATCTCTCGGACCGCGCGGACCGGAATCAAGAGGTAGAAGACGAGCAGGAGAATGTGCTCGACGACGAGGGCCATGAGGATGGACGGCCCCACTTCCGCCAAGCCCTCGCCGATTCGGTCTGGGATGGGCAGTTCGACCGAGGTGGAGATGACGGACTCGGTGAGCATCATCATGTTGTCCGATGCCAGCACCATGACGAGGAGCGGAACGAGCTTCCAAGGGATCGAGTCCACGCTGAAGCGGAGCAGCTTGCAGACGGACAAAGACAGCAGGCCAGAGGCGGTCATACTGATCATTGCGGTGAAGAGCAGGCCGGAGCGAGAGTGGACGCGGTCGAGGCGGCGCAGCCTGTAGCCGATGTAGATGGCGACAAAGCTGTAGCCCAGGATATAGAGCGTCAGCTCGTTTTGGTCGCCAAACACGGTCTTGTTGGACCCGGCAGCCTGTTTGGTGGCCCATGAGCACGTCAATTTAGCTCGCTTGCCAACCGTGAAAAAATAGCCGCATTCAGGACGCACCTTAAGAACGAGCCTTTTGGGCTTGCCCTTGGCCGCTTGGATGTGCCCGCTCTCTGATAGAGCGTCGGAGATGGACGCCAGCCAGGTGTCCCTAGCCGAGTTCGACTTTTGCTCCACCCGCCGTTTCCTGGCTGACGTGCTGGCGTCGTCTTGCATTAGCCACGTTACGACCAATTCCTTGGCGCTGTAGACTGAGAACCCTGGGCCGGGCTGCGTCTGGGTTATAACGGCCTGGAGGGGCAGGGCGAAGCCAGAGTCGGAGGTGAGCGGCTGCTGGACGCTGGAGAGGGTGTGGAGGAGGTGGCGGTCGGACAGCAGATCCGCCTCGTCGTTTTGCCAGACTTGTAGTGGCGACGACACCAAGCAGGAGGTGCTATCAGTGGCCACGCAGGACCAGTTGGCGTTGGCCGGCTCGGCGAACATGGGCGAGAGCGTCTGCTCCATCTGCCAGGCCGAGTGGAGGAGGCCGCGATCCAGGACGCCGTGCTCGTGGCCAGAATCGGTGCCGATCTTGACCTGCAGGAGGCGCAAGGTGCGCTCGTTGGGGAGGGCCTTGAGGCAGATCGGGTTGCTCGACGCATCGAGGCTCGGGTCGACGGTCCACCAGCTAGGAATGTCCCGCGAGCGCCAGGGCAGAAGCTGGAAGGGGTCGAGGGCGAGCAAGATGGAGCAGAGGCAGACGCAGTTCCATAGCAGCACCTTGGTCTGGTTCTTGGCGCAATAAGAGCCAAACTGCTTTAGCTTGGCCTCCACTCGCAAAGTCAGCGGCGCGAGCTGGGAGTCGGACATGGCGCTAGGCAGTGGGTGGAAGTATTGTTAGGCACAGGGCGCGATCATAGTACAGCTGCGATACCAAAGGAGCTTCGTTGCGAGGGTGCAGGTTGCAGAGATGTGAGTTTGGGGCTGGCGCCGAAGGTCCCGGCCCTCCCTCGTGGCAAAGCCGAAGATCCTTTCTCATGCAACTGCTCCATTTATGCTGCGACCACACTCCCAAGAATGCGGGAAACTGGCTAAAAGATTTGGATCGCGAGAAGCAAAGGAAGAGTTAACTATGCAACGGAGCTTCGGCTTTGAGAAAAGACCTCCTCGTCTCTTGTAACAGAAGGTTTTGTTCTCTTGCGCGTTGGAGAAGAGGTCGTGTGTGTTAGTCGGGGTCGGCCAGTAAGTCGTTAAAAAGCGAGAGCTCGTTTCATGTCTTGATTAACGAGGCATCGGCCGATCCTGACTCGATGCTTGCCGTTTCGTTTTTGCCTTATCTCATGCAGAGGGTCGTGCTGTTTATTCCTTGGGCTGGGCAGAGTGGCCTTGGGTCAAGAGCTCGTCGAGCGGCTTGTGAGACGCCAGCTCGCGAAGAACGTCTGTGCGCGACGATAAGTTCACTCAATTTGTCTGAAATCTGCAGAAGGCCAACGCACCTGGCGACACTGGGATGACAGACTTGCGGCGGACGTGCGATCCGGGAGCGCCACCGGCGGCCGGTGCTTGTTGCCGCGCTGCAGTGTTGGGAAATGACTTCTGTTGCCACAATCGCTTCTGCATCAACATTCTGTCATTGGTAAGTATCAGGTAGGGAGACCAACCAGTTCGCCATGCTCGTCCTCGGCCGCTTCCGAGGTGACAGTGATCTCGTCGCCCAAGTCGCCGCCCGCGCCCGGTAGGAGGCCACCCTCGGCCGCCGACATGTTCTGCAGCACGGTGCTGTCTATTGAGAAGTCCTCTTCCATCGACTCGTTGTAGTCGAAGGGCGACATCAGCCGCGGCGGAGCGGGCTTGAGCATCGAGGCCGGCAGCGAGCCGTGGATCTGGCCTTGATTCTTGAGCGCCGCTTCCCGTAGCGTTTCCCACTCGGCCTCTCGGTCCACGGCCTTTTGCCGTATTCTGCGTAGCCAAGAAAAGTCCCATAAGATCAAATCTAATGGAGGCAAAGGGAAGGACGCACGCTGCTCGAGTCTCGCTGTATTTGGCTGCTTGCTCGTCGAACACTGGCGGGTTGATTTCCATGAACAGCTTGAGAGCATTGAAGACCAGGTTGTGGATCTGCCGGTTCCAGTGGGACTGCGAGATCTTGTGCAGGGCCGGGTAGACGATGGGCAGGATGGCCTGCACGTTTTCACCGATGAGGTTGACCACGTACTCGTTGTTGAAGTCTGTGTGCGGATTACCCAGAAAAGTATGAGAAGGGAGCAACTGATAGGGTCAAGGAACCGGCGCACAGTATAGAGCTCGTTCCGCCACCTGGAAGTGCTGGCTGGAGAAGCACCTCGAGAGCTGCTTGAAGAGGGGCTCCATAATCTTTTGGAACTCGATGGGCTCGATGACGTCCAAGATCTCCTCCACCTCATTCAAAAACATGACCTCCTTCGGGCTGTTGACCTTGGGCCAGTACTTGAGCAGGCCGTGCACCACATCCTCCGTTAAAGTCGAGTCCTTCTCCAAAAACTGCACCACGCAGTACGCCAGCTGGGGGTGATAAAGGGCCAGACCCTTGACCTTGTGCAAGGGCAAGAGGACGCGGGTCAGGAAGATCTTGTGCTCTTCCTTCAGAGGCAGGGCGAAGCCGTTGATGATGGAGCCGAGGATCTCGAGCAGCTCGGCGATTCCGTTGTGTCGCTCGGTGTCGTACACGAAGTGGAAGAAGACGTAGTTGATGGACCGCCGGATGAAGGCGCGCAGGTTGAGGAACTTGCCATAGATGCGGTGCAGCGTCGTCTTGAGGAAATCTCGCTCGCGCGGATCTTCACTGTCAAAAAGCTCCAATAGCTGTGCGATCATCACACCATGGAGGTTCAGAATCGACTGATACAAGTAGACGGCCTAGAGCGCACCTGAAGAACGAAAGAGGTGTCGATGTAGCGCTTGGCAATGTTGGTGTTGAAGTCTGGGCTCTCGACGAAACGGAGGAAGAACTCGTAGACAATTTGGAGGTGCGGCCAAGCCAGTTCGAGCACCGGCTCGTCCTCTTCCGGGTCGTAAGCGTCACCCGTCGGATTAACCGGGGGCGGGATGGCGCGAAACAGGTTCGAGGCAAACTGTGGGCCAAATGGCTCAATGATAGTGCCCAATGGCACGCGATAGAGCAAGAACGCACCATGTGAACAACTTCTGGGTAGACGGCCTCGGTGATGACTCCTCTTTGGGAGGTGATCCACTCGAGAAGCTCAGTCAGGGTGTTGGCCTTGATCTGCTTGCCGGCCAGGTCGGTGGAAGCGTCGTTGAAGTCGAACACGACAGAGGTCTGCCTTAGCTTTTGCAGGAACAGCTCGTGGCGGTCGCTAAAGGGGACGTCTGTGCCAAGGATCAGATCCAAATGGACGGCTCAGAGAGGGGCAGGCCAACGCACCCATAAAGGCCGGCAACCGCTGAATTTCAGGCCTCTCGGTGACGTGGAACCTGCTGCTCCGCTGCTTCCTGGGCGTTTTGGCGATGGGAATGGTATCCTTTGGCGTGCCGGAGGGGCTGCCCACTGGCGAGCCTGGCCCGCCGGCGCCGCCGCTGTTGCTGCGAATCTTTGCGATGGGCCCGGATTTGGGCGGGGTGGCTTGAGCGCCGTGGGAGGGGCCGGAGGGAGGGGTGCCCATGGGGTGGTGAGGCGAGGCGGAAGGGTGAGGGAGCGGGTCTGAGGGCATGACTGCCTGTGCGCCCTCCTGGCTCGCCCTCAGCTTTTCGACCGAGGTCTTAGTATGAGCCAATGCGCACCTGCTCAGCGCTGACAACGACGATGGGCGGCGTGGCTGACGGGGCCGGCGCGGAATTCGAGTTGTTGGACCTCGAGCTGCCCCCGAACAGGAAGCCAGAGCGCGGCGCCGAGCTGCTGTTGGCGCTGCCGCCGCTGCTACTGCTACCTGCTGAGGACGCGGCGCCTGACTGGCTGTTCGAGCCTGCAGCGAGAGACAAACATTAGGGCTCGATAGACTTTTGGGGCTGCCTGCCCTCCCAAGCCGGTTTGGGAAGCAACTCACCGCCGCTGTTGCTGCTGCTGCCCTTGCCGCTGGACGTCGCGGTGCCGTTGTTGGCCGTAGAGCTGGGCTCCTTGTCCTTCTTGCTCGTCAACTGCGGGAATCACCTGGGTGGTCAGCACAGCAGGCCAGGACGCATGAAGCTGGCAGCCGCTCACAAACTGCTTTTGTAACTTCTTCATCGTTATCGTTCAAGTGTGGCCGTGAGTGAGCAAGAGGGAGATGCAGCTGGGAAGAGGCCGGCCGCGTGATTTGGGCAAATCAAAGGAAGCAAGGCTGGTCAAGGGTGCGTGCTCGCTTTGTTGTGCTCGCTTCGGGGGAACGGGCTCGCGCTCCCAGGCTTCCAGCGACTGTGAGCCTTCGATCGACGAAGCTATCAGAGCGCGAAGCAGGGGCTTCGGCGTGGCGGATGCTCCTGCCCTCGCGCTCTCCTTTCGAGAGGAGGCGGGCCTGAAACTCTTTAAGTTGTGGTGTGCATTTGGTGTGCATTCAGAGCACATGCTTCGGCCCAGAGACCCAGCTTTCTAAACTTCTTTATGGCTAGACACAGAGGCAAGGCCATCGAGAAGCCGGAGACCAGAGCGCGTCCGAGGCCAGGTGGCACGAAGCGTACATACACGCATGCTCTCAGTCCCAAGCCTTTCAGTCATCGTCGTGCTTGTGCCTCATAGTCGTCATGTTGGCCGTTCTGTGAGTGCTCCCGATGAACATCAGGTGATGTCCAAAGACTGATGAAGGCGATGGAAGGTGTACTCACGCCTGCTCTGATTCTCCGAACAGCTCCAGCTTATGGATTTTGGTGGTCTCGGCATCGCCTTGGTTGCTGGCCACAAAGATCGTGAGGTGCGAGACCTGACGGCTCGTGTTGGTAGAGTCGAGACAAGAAGCCGCGGAGAAGAGGGCGCTCACCTTGACGAAGCGGACCAGCTTCAGGGGGATGACCTCCTTGCCGCTTGCTGTATGATAGCATTCAGTCTCAAGACGAGGAAGCTAAAAGAGTCTGGGCGGTGGGACGCACCCTGATCCTCAGTGAGTTCCATCTCTTGAACGGCTTCCAAACTCTGCAACGGCAATTCCAAATTAGCAACAGCATCCGGATAGTCCTAAGGCCTTGCGAACCTCGGCATCGTCAAAGCCCATGTTGATCTGCGCATGGATCGAGTGCATCAGACGTGCACGCTGCAAGACCGGAGATCTCGGAATGCTCTACCTTGTCCACAAACAGCCTGATCTTTTTGGGTGCCTGGTCGGCATCAGTCGAGGACAGCTTGAGGCCTTTGAGCTTGAGTATTTGCTGCGTCTGTCACCGGCACGAGTGTCAGAACATGCGAGTTGCCGAATTCAGATAGGACGAGTCGTGGCATACAGGCAATGAAATCAAGAGCTACAGAAGCGTATCACGTTCAGTGTTTCATGTTCTCAACGCAGAAGCAGAGTTGGTACCTGCTCGTCGGCGTCCGACTCCAAGTAGCCACCAGATCCATTCAGAAGTGAGCGGAGCGTTCGGTCGCCAGCTTCGTTCAGGCAGGCTACATTGCTTTTGTCGATGTAGGCCGCCAATGAAGAACCAAAAGCGGCCGTGGACGAGCTAGCGCCGGAGGAGGAAGACGACGAGGTGGTGGCCGCGCCAGCGTGTTTGCGGACGAGCTCTTGCAGCGCTTGCGAGTTGGCACCCTTGAGCTCGTCGATCACTCGACCGTTCTTGACGAACTTGAACGTAGGCATGGCGCTGATGTTGTACTGTGTTCCATCGAATCGGCATTCTCAAAACCTGCTTCCAGCTCAATCACGCGGGGAGACGACCGACCTTCCGAGCAACCTCAGGCGCAGCATCGACGTCTGGGTTCATTTAGATGAGAAGGGCTTCGTCTCTTTACAGATTCGGGTCCATTTGGGGCTCACCAACGTCGGCAAAGTGGACATGAGGATATTGCTTCTCCAACGCTTCAAAAGCAGGCCGGATCACACGACAAGGTCCACACCAGACGGCCTTAAAGTCAATGACGACCAGGCCATCCCCAGCAGAGCTCAAGAAACTGCTTTCGTCGGCCAAACTCTTCAAACCGTAAACCATACTGCCAGGCCGCGAGAGGAACGGTGGGACGCCGCGAGAAGGCGAGCAAAGCGAAACCTGTCGCGTCGAAGGCGCCTGAAGATCACCAGGCTGTTATTGAAACGCGGAAGGCGTCCCAAGTGGCGAGAGTCGACGTCGCTGTCCAAGCCGCTATGCAAGCTCCTGCGCTCAGTCGGCCAGCATGCGGCCGCCCCTGGTTCATCTCTACAGTCTTTCTGCATAGCCCTTGTTATGGCTGCGACGCGAATGCAAGGCCATCGTGTTCTCGGACGTCTTCTAGCCTGCCTTCCTGCGTCTCAGGCCTCTGTGTTTCTGCCCGAGAGATCGCCTGACAAGTACGGTGCCGACAGAGTACATGTCTCTGAGTACGCATTCTGACCTTCTGTATGCCACTTTCGAGCATCCGGTACGCCTTCCAGACCAGAGTGTTTGAGGCCGGGCTCGGTTCCCCTTGCCAGCTGGATTCCTGGCGACTCTCACCCGAGGCACGCGAAAGAAACAGAAGCCGCATCTGGACCATTCTTGCAACTTGAAGCCATCCTGTCTGTCAGTTTCTGTTGCCTCCCAACCACCAGCCCTGGCACGCAAAAGCGCCGTTTTTGCTCAGCTTGCCATGTCGCCCCTCTCTGCTAGAGCTGCTCGTTACTCGCCGTATCCCGCCAGCCCATCTGTGCGCCACGACCGCGGCCCCCGTCACCCCAATCTTGCCGATGCTCCCGACATCGAGACCATTCCCTCCCTTTGCGCTCTGGCTTCCCCAGATTTGGAGCCCAACTGCGCCATCAAGTCGCCGTCTCAAGGAATGGCCCTGCCCTACGGTCGCCACTTTTCTGCCCTCGAGCCTGTCACCGAAACCGCTACCCCGCCCACTACGGCAGCAGAGGCACTTTCGCCTGCCGACAAAGTCAAGCAGCAAGACGGCGATGTCAATATGACCGACGCAACCCCAAATCTTGCTGCGGTTCTGATGCCGCATGGCATCAAGGCAGAAGAGGAGGAGCACGATGCCGCACCTTTGGTTCCAGAGCGAGCCCAGAGCGAGCCAGTCCCTCAAACGCCTCGCTTGTTTGAAGAGCACGAAGCTCCCGAGGCACTCGTCCAGCTCAAGGCTCCCAAGTTTGAAGACGAACCGCGGGAGAATGTTCCCGTTGCGAACAATGGACAGCCCTCGGGCGGCGAGAATGTAAGCTGGCAAAGCTCTGTGTCCAGAGCGGAGCTCTAGCTCACTGCTGCGCCTCTAGACATTGGACCTTCTGGCAGGAGTCGCGCACCTTATGCACCAGCGACCGCCTCAAGATCACGCGGGGATGGACCTGGACGACAACCGAGGTCGCTCTCCGGCTTCTTCTTCCCATTCCACCTCCAGCCTCCGCTCTCGCAGCCCAATCTATATGGATCGTGGCAGGCGCCCTCCTCACTTGAATCTCGCGTCTAGCAACTCGCCTTCAGGTGGCAACAACTCGATGTACCCCTCGCTACCCAACCCCACCCAGCCTCGAGGCCACATTCCTTCTTCTGTCGATTCTTCCTCCCAAACGGGCCTCAACAGCCGTGCTGCTCAGGCTCTGAGCAGGTTTGGGATCCAGTCGCAGCAGGTTCAGGCTGGCCAAAGGCGGCTCATGATGTTGGCGCCCAACAGCAAACCCCAAGCCGATGGCACCGAGCACCGCGCCAACAATGGTCGCGCCTACATCCTGGAGAGCCAGCACAACACCTCCGATGCACCCAATATTCCTCGCTCCTTGCCGCCGTTGATTGCAACGCCATCTTCCAGCGCTTCGACGGGCGGTTCCAGTCTTTCAGGCATTCCATCTTCCAACCGCTCGTTATCACGTCAAAGCTCCATGAGCTCTGTGCTGAGTGCGCCAGATCAGCAATCGCACCCCCGTGGTCGCCCTCGCTCGCAGACTGTCAACCTGCCGTCCATCTCTCATCTGTACAAGGACGTTCCCGTGGCGCCCAAGCCACAGCGCCTCAACGAGCTCACTGTTCCACGGGAGCCCCAGCAACAAAACCGCCCCCGCTCCCTTAGCGACGTTGTCTTCCCTCAAAATCGCCAGTCCATGAATCAGGCGCCTCAATCGCGCCCCGGGCCGCTGCCGCACCAAAGCCTTACTAGGCCCCATCCAGGCCCCCCAGGCCCCCCTCCTCCTTCTATGCAGAATCGCCCTATGGACCGAAGACCTGTCAACGGCCCCAAGCTGCACCTCTCGCACGCCCACAACAGCGCGCTGCAACGCTTTCGCTGTCCTTTGTACAACTGCGGCGGTCGTCTGCTCTCCCACCAATCAAAGGTTAAAGTGAGTTCACCGTTACCATCGTCAGTGTAAACGAATGTTTCTCAAAGTTTGGACCAGGCGGCCTTGCTCAAGTGCGAGGAGTGCGATAAAGTTTACTGGCAAGACGACGACAAGGTTCCGATGGAGCCATCGCTATGCCCCTGTTACGGCTGTGCTGGCCGTACTGTCATCTTTGATGACCTCAAAAGCGACCAACGTGAGCTTTCGCTGTTCAAGTTCCAGCCAGAGTTCTGACGAATTTTCCAGGCCTGCACGGATGCAACGAATGCCGGCTGGTGTTTGTCGTGGAGTCGATCCCGGCTAGAGTCAAGGCGGCCATGACGCACAACCGCCCTTGATAGACTGGGGAAAAGAGCTGTCACCCTTTATGTTGCTGAACGGACCGTCATCGATTGCTTTATTGGCTTGGGATCATCGCCATCGTGCATTGTAGCATTACAAATACCCCCTCCGTCGTTACATTTTCAAACTCAAATAGGTGTGCATGTCGGTCGCATTCATTCGCCAGCCAGGACTGGAGATGAGGTCGTTAACGTCCTCCTGCTGCATCGCACGCTGAGCATGTTGTCCGTCATTTGACAAACGATGATCACGTACAGAGGCATTCAGTAGCGTTGCAATCTGCTGGAGTCGTGCGAAAGCCTCCTTCAAGGCGGGCGTGCCAAGCGGCGTCTGATTGGAGAGGAAAGCGATCACATTTCGCAAATCGCGGTCAAATCGCAGGGCCCCCAGCTGCTCCAACACATGAGGCTGATGAAAGAAAGAGAAGGAGAATAAAAAGTGGCGGACCTCGGTGAATCTGAGGCCTTTGATGGCGGCTTCCCACGGCCGGACCAAGACGCTCACACAAAGACTGAAGAAGCTCCGGTAGTTGGTTTCAGTCAAAAGCGACTAGATTCTAGTCCATTAGATTTGGCATCAGCGAGGTGTAGGGAAAGGCGAACCCGATAGCTGGCGGTTAAGTCTTCCCAGACTTTGGAGAAGCGCTTGCGCACCACGTCGCTTTCCGTGGCGTCCGCGTACATGTCTTCGTCCAAGGCGTAGCTAACATCCTTGTAGCAGTCGATGATGAGCGAGCGCAGCTTTGGGCGAACCAGCTGATTGAACATTTGCTCCAAGCAGCTCTGGGGTAAAGTGTCAACGTCCGCTTAAAAGTTGGCACTCGGTCAGACTGACTCGTAGAATGGTCTTGAAAGCTTCACCAGCAGAAGCCAAGTCTTTAATTGCCAGGGTTGCGCTCGCCAGCTCGTCGTCTTGAAAGAAAGCGTTTGCCAGCGACCCGTCGTCGAGAGCATTCTGAGTAAGCCGACTGAGATATTCGGTGCCCATGTCGAGGTTGTTGAGGTAAGCGATGTAGATCGCCCGCGCTTCACGCTCCTTCCGCTGGTCCTCCGCCCGATAGCTCGGTTGGGAAGGCAGGCTTTGGGCGGCAAACTCCATCCGCCGCCGGAGGATCAACGCCCAGTCCCTTTCGAGGCAGGTCTTCATAGCCGAGCACATAGAAGTCAAAGTTTGAATGTCGGCTGTGGCCATCGTCCGCCCGAGGACCTTTTTGAAGACGAAGAAGGTATCGTCCAAGGCCGAGGTGAGGACGGGGCGCGCCGCCAGATCTGGCGTGTCCAGCGAATGGACTTTTTCGATGGACGTTTTGAAATAGAAGGATTCGAAAGCGGAGTAGGATTTGAGGTGGGATTTGAGCGACGATTGGAAGGACGAGTTTTCGACCATGTCCAAGCCGACAGGCTCGGCAGGCAACAAGATCTTTGTTTCATTGGCAGTGATCGATTGGTCTTCCGTACCGGCGAGTACTTGTAAGTCATCGTCTGGTTCGTCCTATTGCGCCTGGTCAGTCTAGCTTGGAGCGGAAGCCCTGACGGCAACTCACTGTGAGCCGGGCGTAAAGGAACTTCCGGAAGAGCTGCCAGCGGCTGCTGATCTGTGCCATCTCTGCTAAGATGGCATCGATCTCTTTGGTGTCGGCCAGCTCGTCTTCCGGGCCGGTCTGGGATGGGACGGGCGAAGGCGCAGTGGAGACGGCCTGGCGAATGGAGGCGTTCAGCGCGCGCATGTTGATATTTGGGGCGCCTGGAAACGGACTGCCAGTGCCTTGCTGATTGGAAATCGGAGCGGAGATGAGGGAGTTGAGGAAGTGGAACCGGTAGGCCTTGACGTCCAGCATCCGCCGGTCGATCCTTCGGTCCTCCTCCCACTGAGCCAAGATGGCGAGCGACAAACGGTCCACCTCTTTCAACAACGGCGTGATGACCTGAGCCAGGAACTTTGGGCGACCGTAGTACTTCTCAATCACGCCTTGGTGGTTAGCGACGATGAGGGCAATCTGCTCGAACAGGCCCGTCACGGCGAACGCAAAGTGCATAGAGCTCTGAGCGACTGTCCGACTGGGCGCGGGCAGGAGGGTCGCAATGAACCGGGAGTAGGCTTTGAGACCTTGATCGGCATGCTGGATGGTCGGGAACAGCTTGAAGTACCTGGAAAGCGCCGCCTCGTCCCTCGCTAATGAGGCTTTGTCGAACTCGGCCAAAAAGCGATCGAGCATCTTTTGCCGCAGCTCTTCGATAGTCTGGGCGGGCGGCAGAGGCAGGTCGCTCGTTGGCTGCTTGGCGTTAAGTCCCTTGTTCCCTTGGATTTGAACATGAAGACTCACTATTACTGCTTCTGCAAACTCGGAATTGACCACGCTGGGGTCCACCGACAGCGCCTTGGCCATGTGCCGGGTCGCCGCCTCCCAGTCCTCCTTTTCGAAAGTCGCATTCATATTGAAGATGGCGGTCTGCGCTCTGCGTCAGCATACTTTTGAGATACTTCGAAGAGGATGAAGCCCACCTTGAGGTCTTGGACGGCCTGCAGCATGTCGATGGACTCTTTGACGCGCGACTGCTCCTCGTCGAGTTGGCGAACCTGGCCTGAGATCCGTTCTGCGACCTGCGCCGTGTTGTCAATGCGGATACTGAGCTCCCTTGCGTCCAGCTGCACATGGGAGACGACGGGCGCGAGGTTGTCGAGCTGGTTCAGCAGGTTTTCGAGCTGTTGCTTTTGGGAGAGGTAGCCGTCGAGGGCCGCGTCGATGCCAGACTCGAGGCCGCTGAAGAAGCGGAGGGCCTCCAGAATCTCATGGTGGGACTTGAGGCTCTGTGGATCAGGCCAGTCCTCTCCACTCATTCTGGGCGGGCGCCTGGCTGAGGTCGACGAGCCGGTGCGAGAGTTGTTTGGCGCCTCAACTAGGCGCTGCTGCAACGCGTAGCCCCGCCGCAGCTTCCTTTTGCTTCGTAATTGATTGCCCAGAAGCAGCAACGTCGGCTGCAAGGCGGTTGGCAGCTTTGGGGCAAGCTTGGAGCTTGGACCAACGACGAGCTGCCCAAACAATGTTTGTCCCTCATCCGCGGCTGCCCTGTAACTACCTGATCATGGGCCATCGAGGTGCTCAGCATGGCACACGACAAGGCGCTCAGCTTGGAAGGCTTGGGCTTTGACATACATCAAGAAATCGCGTCCCACCTCTGCGGCGACGTCGCCCGTCCGTCTCTCCGTCGGCCTGTCGCCCAATGGCACGACCGTCGACCTCAGAATGCCCAGCGGCAACGTTGGCATCTTGCTGGCCTCGAAGCGGCTGTCCGCATGGCTCTACCCGCTGCTTGTGGCAACGATTAATGACCATCGTGGCTAAGGGGCCCCGTCCGGCTGCACCCTTCAATGTTGGCATGCAGGAGCTCATGCGGGGATTTATGGCGGTGCACACCAGCAGGATCCGGGATCTGTGCCATCGCTACCAGCGACCCTTGAGTTATGTGCGTGAAGCGGAGATGGCGTTCCCTGCTTCTGTCTTGGACCGCGATTTTGGCTTCTTGCTGTTCTGTCTGTCCTTTCTGTTCCGTTGTGCTCCCTTTCGCGAAGACATCAACGTCTCCCTCTCGCTGGACCAATCTTTGTTGCCGGGCGCCACACAGATCTTGACCAAGCCATCCACCGTGAATCCTTCGTCCATCACCTATCTCTTGGAGATCGAGGCTCGCCGACCACCACCCCGCTGGGTGCCCTGGATCGCTTAACTTATCGCCGCTGTGGTTGTCGGATTCGGTGCTGTTTGGTATCAGGGTTGCAGGACTTTGACGGGCGTTCTCGCCGGTTGTAGAATTTGTTTACAGGGTTGCCTTATTAACATCTCTTTCATCGTTCTGACCCGTGAAATGCGCTATTGCCCTGCCTGTAAGCTCGATGTCTTGCTGGCGTCCACCATCCCGGAGTTCTGACTCCATTTCGTCAGCCTGTTATCAACGGAAGGAAAACTGCCAACCATACCCGCTTTGTGTAGAATTGGTACATCCAAGACGTCACCATCCACAGGCCAATGTACGCCATCAACCAGGGCATACTGAGCTGCCCTGCAGTAATAAAAAATCCTATCTCCACCGTCATTTGATATTTGTCCTGGAGTCATGCTGAGGAAGGCCCTCTGAGGTTGGAGGGAAACAAACAAACCTTGCGCGACATCTTGTCAAAAGGCATGAGCTCGTGCAGCAGGCCGGCCAAGCGGACCCAGATGAACGCATCCATTTGCAGAATCGAGGCCTTGTAGTACTCGCGCCCTAAGATTGGGTGGGCAGCATGGCGCCAGGCCAGAAATGACAGTGGCAATCGTATCAGAGCTCCTGTTACAAACAGGGCACGAAGCGGTACCAGGTGGCCGACTTTGACTTCGGGCAGGATGTAAAGCGACGAAGCCACAAAGAGGCAGGTCCTGGCCGCAACTTGAGCTCTTCGTAAGACATTTAGCAACGCATGCGTCACAAACAGGGCAAAAGCATCCCCAGAGGGAGGAAAGCCGCGATAGTACACAACGAGCTCCAGGCAAGCCAGCAGGATGTGAACAGCGATTTTAGGAGGGAATTTGGGCCGCGCTTTGACGTTGAGCGCGGCAAACGTCAAGTAATTCACTATTTGAAGTCTATCCATTTATCTGCTTGGCGGTCCAGGAGGAACGAGCGAGTATCCCGATGCCGCGGCGCCTTGAAGAATGACGATGTTCCGCGGAAGGCCGGCATGGTCTGGTGGCGTTTTGTTGACGAGAAGCGACAAGCCCAGCTCTCAACAGAAGATGGGGGCCTGCCGATGGAAGAGGCGCACGCAGATGCCCGGCGACAGCTCGAATTTGCCACTCAGAGAGGGAAGCTGGAATCACTAAAGATGGGCTAATATTGCACAGTATGTGCCACAGAGTTAGAATCAATGCCTTATGCTGTATGTTGTTATATGCGAAGGTTACGGGGTAGGATGATGGCGTTGGTGCTGACCTCGGGCAAGTTGCTTGACCAACTTTGTGCGAAGCGGAGAAGACTAGCGGGATGTGACAGATGGCTTGCGAGTGAGTAGAAAGCCGCTCAGTCGCTTGAACGGATTCCGGGTACTGCGTAGAGTAGATGCAGGCGTCGCTGAAAGGCTTCGCTGGGGCAGGAAGGACACTCCTTTCCCGTAGCGCCTTGCACGCCAATTCGCTTGGTGGTTCTCGTCTGAGTATCATTTTAGATCAGCAAGTCGAGAGTCTAAAGAAGACTGGCTGACCTAGGCAGGTCTGTCCCAAAGGCCGATGAGGAGATGGGGGCACCTCGTCCGCCGGGAGCACCAATGCCATTACTCCTCGACAATCCTCTTCTAAATACGTATAGCCCCAACCCTTGTAGGGGTTAGCGTCGTTGGGTTTCGCAGGCACTCGACATCCCACTTGCCGAATGTCGCCCCACGTTAGGTGCGTGTAGGTGACAGCCCAGATGTGGAAGAGATCTAGGAGCACACCAAACATGGACAAGGTCGGCTTATAAGCGGGGTGGAAGACACCCGAGGCCGGGCGACCCCACGACCACCGAACGCTTTCGTACTCTGGCGCCACCCACACCACCGAGGTACAGAACTCTAGACACGCAGGCCAGCTCCACCGTACTTTGCGGATTGCACGATAGTGCCACTGAGAGTAGCCGACGACTTGGTACCCGATATCCGGATCCGGGTGGCGTAAGACAATGAAAGCGAAGACAGCAGTGTCGACATCAGGAATGGCCGGTGGCGTTTTCGTCTTTAGGCGCTTTATCTAAAAGTTCCCTTAATACGCATGTCATTTCTATGACCTGAAGAAGCCCACCTTGGTAGGGAAGACCTTTGCTGCCGCCCACGCCCATTCGCCACTTGCATTTTCAGATAGGCATCCACCTGCAGGAGGCTGGCGGTCATCGCTGGGCAAAAAAGGAGCCAGTTCTAGATAGTGTGGAGCGTGAATGGCCCGATAAAGATGGAGCTCGAAGGTGGCAAATTTCACGCTGCGTGCTGACTCGAGCGCTTGAACCAGCCAAAGCCACTCTGCTTTCAAGTCCACCAACAATGAGTCGTCCATGTTGGACGTCTCTTGCAGAGAGATAGAGAGAGCTTTCTCCTCAAGCAGTCCGTGGGGAATCAAGACTTGGGGTCCCTCGTCGGCGGCCACAAAGGGAGAGTCGAACCCCGAAAATCATGGCACAGACTGGTAATGTATGACAGTAAAACACGATACAGTTTGTTTGTAACACGATCTGGACCGCGGAACTGGAGAGACGGCGAATGCAATCTTGGAAATCCGGCCCTCGCATGCCCAGTCCGAGAACTTCGAAGCAGCTGGCCGCGCGGGAAATACCGACGAAGAAGCCGCCAAAGCCGCAGGCTTCGAGCTTTCTGGATGTCTGATCACTACCGAAACAAGAAGGCGGCGAACGGCAGAGACATGCACATTCTTGTCCGCGCGCACAAGTGGCAAGAATTTCGATCTGAACGCGGAAGGGCAAGTTCAAAGACCTCTGCGATTAACTCAGGCATCCACAGGAGTCACTCTTCTCAAAAAAAGCAACCCGAACCACTTGGTTCCTAGGCAGGACCGTCGCAGCCTTCGATTTTGAGGTTCACCCGTCGGAGATGCTGCACTGGTGGTTGGTGGCAACGCAGCGAATGCGAAGCCCTCGGGATTCCGATAAGCTCAATGAAGATATAGCAAGCTAAAACAGCTCATAATCCGAGGCGGGTGGGAGTGCCAGCAGGGAATGTACAACCTTGAATCGAAGAACAGCTACATAGCTACCAGCTACCTCAACGTGGTCGGGATAACCGCAAAACAAACGTCCCTTCAAGCCCCGACTCGAGTCATGACAAAAGGACCTGGGTGACCAGCCCAAAAGTGTGAGCTTGAACTCAAAATGGCGCGGAAGGGTAGCCGACCTTCGTATCCCGCTTGGTCGGCAGAACTGAACGTATCTCTCCAGCGACCAATGAGAGTCCTTCCAGTGACCGAAGAGTGGCCTCTGTATAGCCATCGCCCTCGGCCTCCCGGCGTGTATTCTTGCGCCAACGTTAACAGACCGTCCCATGTCCTAATCGCCGCTGGTAAGGCCACCGTCAAAAGCGCAGAGAGAATTAAGGAAAGCTTGCCTGACCCTGCCATGTAGAACGAAAGACCCCCAGGAAGAGTGCCCGGAGCCCGTTACCAGAATTTCGTACCGCTGCGAAGGATCCAGCTCCTCGTTTTCTCCAAGAACAATCAGAGGTCGAGACGCTTTAGGCGGTTGTTTGATCCGAAAAGGGTCTGATCCGACGCCCGTGTTCTCAATGAACGGGCTATCTGAGAGGAAGCCAGCGTTCAGCACGGGCCTAAATGTGACTCCATGTCAACTGATGCAAATGCGTCTCCTGGTAAAGAATACACTTGCCCTGAACCTCCAGGCTCTTCATCGGCAGCCAGTCTCACAATCACCTCTTCGATCTTCCACACTTGAGGCTGAGCCCGGAATGGCCCCTCAAACAAACTTCTCTCCCGGCCCTCGAGCATCTCCCGGTACGAGTCGAAATCCAAAAAGCTGAAGCGACCTTCCCACGTCCCGGTGTAAGTACCGCGAAGAAGGGCAACCGAGAGACCAGGGGAGTTGGGAGTCGGAAGGCAACGCGTGAGTCGAAGGAGCGGAAGATCGTGAGCCAGAGATTTGGTCGGTGGAAGTGGGCTCTTTGGAAGCTGGGCCGAGAATACGCGGAGATGATGGGCAGAACCGCCATCCTCGGCTTCGACGCTGAAGTGACGAGGACGACGGGTCTGGTACTGCTCGAAAGGCGGAGGTGAAGCACCGCCTTCGGAGCCGTTCCCTGGGCGTATAGCATCTGCCGAGGAGATATCTGGATCGCGATCAACACGCAGCGAGAAGCTGATGCAGGTGGCGTTGAAGAGAGGGGGCGCCCGAATCGACAACGGTGCCCCAAAATAGTCATCAAGGCAAAATACCGGCATCTCCTTCTCCTTCGTAGAAGCCAGAGCACCAGGAAGCGTTTTTAAAGTCCAATCCGAATAGAACGCTGTGTACTGGTGAGCCGCAAAGACGTAGCTCTTCAAGACGAAGAATTTTTCGTCGGCCTCCTGAGTAGATTCCGCCGCCAAAGTGTCTGGGTCAAGTATATGCTGTTAAAAACAATGTACAACCACTACTGCAGAGCTAGTCTTTACCTGGCGAATGGAAATAATAATCGAGGTGGGCACCAAGGCTGCGAACTTGCGTCTCTGGAGCGTAGCCTGGCTCTAACGCTGGTGCTAAAAGGAACGTTCTATAGAATAATTTGATGAACTGGCCCTTACGAGGTCAGACAAAACGGCAAGAGGGAAGCAAGGAAAGTGCTCGCACATTCAAAATGTCGGCGTGCCGCAGCAATTGAATCTTGTTCTTTTCGTCTGCAAGTAGGATCACTTTAGAAAGCCAGCTAATGAATTGTCAAGCAGGGATCTGACCATGCTCAAAGACCATTAGGAATGCGATCCAAAGATCCAGAGTCATCAATCCGTTCCCTCCCTCTGCAGAGACTCCGCTGTAGGGCAATGCTGTAGCATTCTTCATCCGTGTCATGCTGGTCATACGGCGAAGGAACTCAGTAGCCAGGTCACTTGCTGGCACTGGACGGCCGCCTCTTCGTCTGACGATGGCTGCCTCGTCGAAGCGATGCCGGAACAGCTGTGCATACAAGCCCGAGTTTCTTTGAGGCGCCACAGCATGGTTGAGAGCCTTTGAACATAGCGAAAGCGACAACAAATCAACAGGCGTGGCATAGGGCGTCAAGTCAGCCAGCTCAAACGCGATTTTTTGCTGGATCTCGGCGGGCAACCTGCTCAGAGCTGCAGCCCGCGGCTCGCAGAATGGCATAGACATTGCTTCTTTTCTGCTGTCGACGCTGCAGAGCAAGGAGAGTTGAGGATGAAATCCATGAGTGCGGGGTTTTGGCACGGGACAAAAGTCTCCGTGCGGAACACGACGAGCTCGGAAGACATAGAGCTCTTTTGTACTAACGGACTGGCAAAAGATACGATGGAGTAGTAGGATGGTACAACAATGAGGCGCGTCATTCGCGTACAAGAGAAGAAACTAGACGAAGCAGGCCCAGACAAAGCTCTCCTTCCTTGCTCACCAGGTTCTGCTCTGAAATCCTTTGATGAGCTTGACAATCCCGCTGTTCCTTTTGTTGCTTGGAGAAACAGGGAGCTCGGCAACGACAGCCTGGACTTTGACGCGTTCGCCAGGGGGACCTTGAAGTGAAAGGTCCAAGTGCATAGGCGGACAGCCCAAGAGAGAGACGCCAGAGGGCAGAAATCCCAAATTGGAAAGAGAGAGGACATTTTCCTCACTAGCTGTTGAGACGAGGCAGCGAAAGTGCTTCGTTTTGTGCTCATTATGCTCGCTGCACACGACTCGGGCGGCATGACAAGCTGAGTTGCAAAACGCAATCACCATCACGTCGAAGATCGTAGTGAATTGGGGAGGGGAGAAGCCCTGGAGAGGGTGGTTGTAAAAGACCGAACGCAACGAGATGCCGGAATCGCGATCCTCCTTCCGGACGGCAATGGGGCGGCTTCGAAAGATGCCAGTAGCGGCTTTAGACTCTGAGGTAGGTGGTGATACGCCTTGGAAATCCCAGACCGCATGGGCCATCAGTCCGCGAGACTGGCCTGCCGGCGCCACCAGGAGAGCCACTCGCAGATGAGGCTCGGCGGCAAGATTGTTGCCAGGCGTCATTCCATGAGTATGAGCGCCCAGAACGTCAGAGAATCCAGCCCGTTTGATCTGAAGGAACGGTTGCTCAAGCCTCGCTCTTGCGCTCTGACTCAACCCAGGGCTCACCTTGCCTTTGAAAGCAGGGTTTACAGCAGCCTTCCATTCCATCTTTGGTGACATTGCATTGGGCTCGCCAGGGCGAAAGACTTTGAACGCCTCGCTGTCGTACAGCTTCTCTGGGAGGTCGAACAACTGGAGTTCCAAACCGCACGATGCAAGGGCGTTCTCCAGATGCTGCCACTCGATGACCTCGCTATGAGTAAATCGAACCATGGATTGAGCTGCCATATTCTGCCGCCACTTCAGACGGATGGTAGGCAAGGAGAGGCGCCTAGAATTTCAGTGGCGACAGGCAACAAAGGGGGCCTTCCTCCAAATCCAGGGCAGGGAGACGCATTCCAAGAAGGACTTCTATGGTCCCAAGCCTGCAGTTGCAGCATCCAGGCAAGGTCCAGGACGGCTCGTCCAAATTGGGGCAAGGGGCAAAAGGCGCATGAGGGCAGAGTTAAGCCAGACGGCGCGTCAATCCAGCAGTTTAAGACGTGTCGTTGGCTCTTAAATGAGCAATCAAAGCTGTAAACAGGCAGACATGGGTCGGTGGAATCTTGCAGACCCTTAATGAAGCCGGAAAAAGGAGGGCGCTCTGCTCTGCTCTCCTTGCCCATCGCCCGCCAAACTCGACCACCCCTCCAGCCTAGACGATGTACTAGAGGCTTGGTCGCAGCAGCCCACTCGCCGGTCGAGCATCCCAAACCCCCTAATCCAAAGAGAACACCATGGCCTTGCAGGAATACCAAAAGGGCGCGCGTTGCTGGTTCGCCGACCCTCAACAGGGCTGGGTCTCTGCCGACCTGACAGATCGCACTGTTGGCCCCTTTCTTAGTGTCTGTGGAGCTGTGGAGCACCATCTGAAGGCGCGAGATGCGGCGAACAGGTCACGGACGACAGCGTCAAGCTGGTCTTCGCAGATGCGACAGGCAAGGTGAGCGGCTCATGCACCTTGCGCCTCGCTGGGACATCCAGGGCTCAAGTCCCATGGCTACCAACAGACCTATGTGTACGAGGAGAAGCTGGCCAACGTCAAGGAGAGCCCAACGTCGAGCTCATTCGACGCCCACGCCCTGCCTCCGCTCCGAAACCCGCCTCTGCTCGAGCAGACCGAGGACCTGACCAACCTGTCTTACCTGAATGAACCTTCTGGTGTGTAGAGCCTTGCTGTGCGCGTGCTAGAACCGGCCGATTGATAGCGAGTCGCCAGTGCTACACTCGATTCGGACAAGATACCAGTTCCAGCAAATTTACACTTACTCGGGCATCGTCCTCGTCGCCGTCAACCCTTTCAGTGCTGTACGTTCACTCGCCCTTGCGCAACGAGCAAGTGCCTTTAGGACTTCAGACTTACACACGACTTTGTGTTTCAGGTTCCGCTTTATTCTGCCGATTATGTGCAAATGTACGCTGGCCGCCGCAAGGGCGAGCTGGACCCGCATTTGTTCGCCATTGCAGAAGATGCGTACCGGTGTATGATTCGGGAGGGCAAGAACCAGACTATCATCGTCAGCGGCGAGAGGTGCGTTTGGCGTCCATCTGTCTTGCCGGAGGATCGCTGTTGATCATTTTGGCCATCGAACACACAGCGGAGCGGGCAAGACTGTATCGGCCAAGTACATCATGCGGTACTTCGCGACGGTCGAGGACCCAGACAAGCCGGGCAAGCGCAAGGCCAACAACGACAGCTCGGGCATGTCCGAGGTCGAGCAGCAGATCCTCGCCACTAACCCTATCATGGAAGCCTTTGGCAATGCCAAAACGACCCGCAACGACAACTCTTCGCGCTTCGGCAAGTACATAGAGGTTCGTCGGCTTCTCTCTTCAAATTCATGTTGGATCCGGCAGAAGATTTCGAACAGATCCTATTTGACGACACGCAAACCATCATCGGCGCCAAGATCCGAACCTACCTTCTCGAGCGCTCTCGTCTCTCCCACCAAGCCGAGACCGAGCGCAACTACCACATCTTCTACCAGCTCCTCGCTGGCGCCCCAGCTTCCGACCGCGGCTCCCTGGGCCTCAAAGACCCCTTTTCGTTCAAGTACATGTCAGCAGGAGGCCCAGGGTCGGACAAGATCAACGGCGTGGACGACGCGCTCGAGTTTCAAGCAACCCAAAAAGCCCTGTCCACCGTCGGCATCACTTCGGAACAGCAATGGCACATCTTCTCCATTCTCGCCGGCCTCCTTCACCTCGGCAACATCGCCATCACCCAGTCCCGGAACGACGCCATGCTGGACGACCAAGATTCGAGCTTGTTGCAAGCCTGCAAGCTGCTCGGCATCGAGTCCAACGAGTTCAAGAAGTGGCTCGTCAAGAAGCAGATCGTCACCCGCTCAGAAAAGATTGTCACTTCCCTGACCGCGGCCCAGGCGACGGTGGTGCGCGACTCGGTCGCCAAGTACATTTACTCGAGCCTGTTCGACTGGCTCGTGTCCGTCATCAACGAGAGCTTGGCGCCCGAAGGAGTCGACTCAAAAGTCAAGACGTTTATTGGTGTGCTAGATATCTATGGGTTTGAGCATTTCAAGGCGAGTCGGTCAATTGAACTTCAGCACGCTCGATGCTGATATCATATCCGATTGCAGACCAACTCCTTCGAGCAATTCTGCATCAACTACGCCAACGAAAAGCTGCAGCAAGAGTTCAACGCGCATGTGTTCAAGCTGGAGCAGGAGGAGTACGTGGCGGAAAAGATCAACTGGACGTTCATCGACTTCAGCGACAACCAGCCCTGCATCGACCTCATCGAAGGCAAGCTCGGTGTTCTGGCCTTGCTGGACGAAGAGTCGCGACTGCCAGCTGGGTCCGACGTCACCTTTGTCCAAAAGCTCTACCAGCAACTTTCCAAGCCAGAGTACGGCAAGGTGTTCAAGAAGCCCCGGTTCGGCGGTAACTCGTTCACCGTCTGTCACTATGCTTTGGATGTCACCTACGACGGCGACGGCTTCTTGGAGAAGAACAAGGACACCGTGCCGGACGAACAGCTCAACTTGCTCCTCGGCACCACCAATTCTTTCCTCAAGGACGTCCTCGAAAAGTCACGAGCACTTGCCACAGCCCAAGCAGGAGGCGCTCAGACCGTCACCGCGCCAGAGGCTGCCACCGTCAACAAGCGGGCCTCCGTGATGATGCCCACCATGAGCTCTGGGCCGAAAAAGGGCGGCGGAGCTGCCCGCAAGCCCACCCTCGGCTCCATCTTCAAATCCTCCCTCATCAACCTCATGGACACCATCGACTCCACCAACGCGCATTACATCCGCTGCATCAAGCCCAACGAAGCCAAGCAGTCGTGGGAGTTTGAGTCGCCGATGGTGCTTGGCCAACTTCGAGCCTGCGGTGTGCTCGAGACCATTCGCATCAGCTGTGCCGGATACCCAACGCGGTGGACGTTCGAGGAGTTCGCCGAACGTTACTACATGCTCACCAAGTCGGACAACTGGGGCCCGGACCTCAAGCTGCTCTGCACCCAGATCCTCCAGTCCACCATCAAAGAGGTCGACAAGTACCAGGTCGGTGAGACCAAGATCTTCTTCCGCGCCGGCATGCTGGCCTACCTCGAGCGCCTGCGCACGGACCGGCTCAACCACCTGGTCACCCTCATGCAGAAGAACATGCGCCGGGCCGTCCAGCAGCGCAAGTACCAGAACCTACGGAAGGCGGCCATTGGCTTGCAGACGCTCTGTCGGCGGTTGCTGGCCAAGAAGCGGGCGGAGGCCATGCGGAGGGAGAATGCCGCGCTGTTGCTGCAGAAGGTCTTGAGAGGGCACCTGCAGCGATCACGCTTCGTGAAGACCAGGCAGGCGGTCGTTTCTATTCAATCAGGCAAGTTGTTGCCTCGTCGTATTGTCTTTGGGTCAATACTCACATTGAAGGCTTCTTTGCCTCTGCAGCACTTCGAGGCTACCGGGCGCGGCAAGCATTCAAGACGGCGCGGACGGATACTGCCGCGGTCACAATCCAGCGATACCTGCGTGGCTGGTGCGTGCGGTCAAAGTTTGCGACAGACAAGAAGCGCATCGTTCTCCTTCAAAGCTGCGCTCGCCGACGGATCGCCAAGCGGGAGCTGCAAAACCTCAAGACCGAAGCCAAGTCTGTCACGCACTTCAAGGAGGTCTCGTACAAGCTGGAGAACAAGGTCGTCGAGCTCACCCAGACCTTGCAAAAGCGGACAACGGAGAACAAGACGCTGCAGGCCAAGCTGCAGGCTATGGAAGACCAGCTGCAGGGGTGGCAGAAGAAGTTCGACGACGTCGACACCAAGGCCAAAGAGTACAAGAGCCGAGCAGAGGCGCCGACGGTGGCTTTGCCCGAGTTCGAGGCGCTGGAGACCAAGAAGCAGGAGGTCGACAACAAGTTGGCCGAATCGCTGCGCAAGATCAAGGACCAGGAAAGCCAAATCCAGCGACTGTCCGAGGACTTTGCCAAGCAGATGGAACAGATGGCCGAGCGGCAAAAGGCTCTTAATGGGTTGGGTGGCATCGAGCACCGGGGCCCAGAAGACACGGCAACTGTGGCCAACTTGCGTGCCGAGCTTTCGGCGCTCAAGGACCAACTGGGGCGTGCCGTTGCCGTCAACAACACGACACCTCAGATGCGCAACGACCCGACCTTCACCATGACCACCGGCCGCGTCCTCGAGAACGGTGCCGCCAATGGCGCTGCAGCTTTCATGCAGCCCAACAAGCGGCGGCCAAGGCGCAATAGCGATGTCGGCATGCATGGTGAGAGCTCGGAGGAGGAGTTCTATACCACGCCCGACCTCCGCGCCGTTTCGATGTTGCCGGGCGACAGCATGGCCAACTACCGTTCGCCAGGCAGCACCGCTTATATCGCCAACCACGAGGACCCAGCGGAAGAGATCATGAACCTGCTCGAGAACGAAGAGGCGCTGGATGAAGACGTGTTGCTCGGCCTCATCAAGCAGCTCAAGCTCCCGAACCCCAACTCCGCCACTGCACCCTACCCCAAGGAAGTTCTCTTCCCCGCCCACCTCATCTCCCTCATTACCAACGAAATGTGGAAATACGGCTTCATGCACGAGAGCGAGCGCTTTCTGGCCAACGTGATGCAGACTATCCAGCAGCACGTTATGTCCTTCCAAGGCGAGGACGCCATCCAGCCCGGCATCTACTGGCTCTCCAACGTCCACGAAATTTACTCCTTTGTATGCATCGCCGAGTCCGACATCCTCCAAGGCATCGCGCCAGGCGTGGACGGGGCGGGCCGCGAGTTCGATTGGGACGACTACGAGCGGCTGGTCTCGATTGTGAAGCACGACTTGGACAGCCTCGAGTACAATATCTACCACACCTGGATCCAAGAGACGAAGCGCAAGCTGGCCAAGGTCATCGTGCCGGCCTTAATCGAGTCCCAGTCGCTGCCGGGGTTCGTTACCACCGAGGGGCAAGGGCGGCTGTTCAACCGGCTGCTTCAAGGCAACGCGACGCCCGCCTTCTCCATGGACGATCTGCTCGGCATCCTCAACAAGGTCTACAAGTCGCTGCGCACCTATTACGTCGACCAGTCCGTCATCCAGCAAGCCATCACCGAGCTCCTCAAGCAGATTGGCGTCACCTCATTCAACGACCTGGTCATGCGCCGCAACTTTTGCTCGTGGAAGCGGGCCATGCAGATCCAATACAACATCACCCGGTTCGTCGTTGCCTTCCCTTGCAGTCTTTGTTCCTCTGACTGAGGTCTCTGGCGCGGTCAGGTTGGAAGAGTGGTGCAAGAGCCACGAGATGCCGGAGGCGACGCTTCAGCTGGAGCACCTGATGCAAGCGACCAAGCTGCTGCAGCTCAAGAAGGCTACCGTCGGCGACATCGAGATTGTCCTAGATGTGAGCCGGAACGTCCTCTACCTCAATGCCGGTCTAAAGATTTGGTGCTGCCACAGGTATGCTGGATGCTGACGCCCTCTCAAATCCACCGGTTAATCGCCAATTACTACGTCAGTTCTTGCTCGACTTCATCAGTGAAGGCCATTTTGCTGATACAAAGTCCATGTACACGACAGGTGGCCGACTTCGAAGCACCGATCGCGCCCGAGATCCTGCGCGAGGTGTCGTCCAAGGTCATTCCCGGCGACAAGACGGACCACCTGCTCCTTCCGCCAGATGACGAGGTTGGGCCATACGAGGTGCCCATGGCGCGGACCATCGCTGGCTTGGAGACCTTCATGCCGGTGCGTTGTGGTCCTCTGCCTCATTCATTGTGCACGCTCTGAATATGTGATGGTTTCAATGGTACAGAGCTACGTCAACGTGCCGACTCTCCGGCGCTTGACCCAATTGTGCACTTAGACTTTCCTCTGTTCCACCTTTATGCCCCTCCCCTCCATCTCCAGCTCTCACGCGGTCGACCTCTTATAACGGAATTAGTTTGGGTTTTGGGGATCACCAAATGGCATCTTGCTCTCTTGTGCTCACGCATTTCTCTCATGGGGTCCCGTTCTCACGAAAAGCTAGGCGTAGCCTCTTTGTACACACACTTATTCTTGAGCTCCTCTCTTGAGGCTCTTTGAAAGGATCACCGTCCCGTTCAGGCTCCAATCGCGACGAAGAAAGGCAGCTGAAGAAAAACAAGCTCTCGCTTTTGAATTTCGTCAGAAAGACAACGAGTCCCCCTTTTCGGGGTGGAGGTTGCTACTAGTATACATGGCTGCTGGTTGCGGCTGCTGCGAAATTGAAGAAGGCAAAGGGCGTTTTTTTCTCTCTCTCGGTGTGTGGCGAAAAGTGGTGTGGAGGGCTCCCCCCTTAGACGGAAGCTGGCCCGCCAGAGATGGAGTCCTCGTTGTGGTGTTTGTGGGAGAGGGAGGTCATCAGGTCGTCATCTAGGATTCGTTGGTATTGATTCATTTCTGTTCGTCCGATTGTTGGGTGTGAGCCAAGTCATCATTGGCTAAGAAGAGGGAGGACGACGAACCTCCAGACCAAGAATGGAACTCTGGGTCCGTGAAGCCGGACAAGTGGGCGGTGGGTATCGGGGACGAAAGCGTGGTGTTAGGCCTGGTGTAGCCCAACGAGTTCCTCCGCTTCTTCTTCGAGCCCTCCTGGTTCGACATTGGCACCGGGGGCGTCGGCGGGGATTTGTTGTAGTCCATGACGAAGTTGGAGTTGGAAGAGCCCACGACGGACTTTCGGGCTGATTTTTTGCGGGCGAGGGACTGCGCTGGGGGTTTGGGCAGCATGCTGAGCGTGGGCTCGGAGGGCGAGCGCTTTGCGCCTTCGAGCGAGCGGTGGGATTGATGAGGCGGCACAGAGCTGGAGCTGTTGTTGGACTCGAAGAAGCCGGTCGGTGAAGTCGGCGTGACGGGTGGTGCTTGGGAGGACGAGGGCTCAGGGGGGATGGAGGGCAAGTGCTGCAGGGACTGGGAGATGGATGGCAAGGCGACAGGTATAGTAGGCGTGGAGGTGAAGACCATCTTGACTTGCTGGGCCGTCATTGGCGCCGCCGCCGCGGGTTTGGCGGACGTAAAGAAGTTGCCCGGCAGCGTCTGTGGGCTTACTTTGGAACCATCCTCACGGGATTGGAAGGGCAAGAGTGCTCACCTGGTGCACTACTGGCACTGCAGCAGTGGCAGCCTCTGGTTCAGGCAAGGCCGGCGCCGTCTCTGCCTCCTCGTCCTCCTCCTCCGCCTGCTCTGTCGCTGCCATCCTCCCCAACCTCTGCAGCTCCAACAGATCCGCCTCCTGCTCGTCCCTTCCAATCTCCAAGTCCTCTGCGCTGTACACCTGCTCCTGCTGCTCCTCCTCCTGGTGCAAATCCATGGCCAAAGGCGAGGGTTGGAGCAGCTTGCTCGACACGCACAAATCCACCAGCGACGGCCCGCGCTCCGGCACCATCCACCCTCGGCTGTAGTAGACCGCGTACTTGCGCTTCTCGAACACTTTCAACGTCGCTGCCACCCGCGCCTCCGATGCCGCCGTCCACGTCGAGTTGGCCGGCGCCAATTCGAACGGGATCCCGTTCTGCGCGCCCGTCGACATGGCTGCTTGCTGCTTGCTGGTGGTTTTTAGACGACGACGAAGAGACAGATGATGCTGATCAGAGGCAGAGGGCCATTGTTGGTGGGTGGTGCTGGTCAGAAAGCAAAAGATGTCGAGGCGAGAACATCATTGGACATTCGGGTTCAGCGCGCGTGGGTTCTTACAACTGGCGCGTTTATGGGCTATGGTGGGTCTTTAAGTACATAGAAAGAGTAGGGAGGAGGTGTAAGGGAGTTCAAGAGCGCGAGGGAGGGGGAGAGGGGCGTAGGGGAGAGGACAAGGTGGCGAATGCACGAGAGACCTCAAGACGCGTCCTCTTGAAGATAGAGAGTGCCCAGCCGAGACATGTTTCCAATGCCTGTGAGACCTGGTCATTTTTCGAAGATCGCATGCGATGGAAGTGGAAGAAGGCTCACCCATTCTCCCGAAACGAAGAGCAGGCGCAAGGCCAAAGACGGGGACTGCGCGAAGAGATGCCTAAAAGGTGGTCGCTACTTGAATCTGTGTGATCAGACAATTCTCGAATCAGATTCATCGGAGGACCTGATGAAGTAGCGTCCACCCTCACGTTCAGCCGGTGAGAAAGGGATAGGTGCAGCCGCTCCTTGTCAAGGCGAATGGTAGCACAACTGAAATGGATCAGTCACAGACTGTGAATGGCAGGGCCGCCTATCAGACTCGATCTCGAACTAATTCGGCAGCAACCCGACTCACCCCTAGACCTCCAAAGCTCAGTCATGCCGAGCGCAGATCTCTTGGAGCTTTTGTTGCACGAAAAGCGACCTGATGTCTGTGAGAAGTCAAACAATGGTGGGATCATGCTTGGTGCAAGGTTGATCGTGTACTTTTCAACCCTCACCTTAATCCTTTCGAAGCTGGCCGGCGCAAGGAGGTGTGGTGCATGAGAGGTGGAGTAGCAAAGTATATTCTGTGAGATGACGATAGAAGAAAAGAGGGCATCAGGGCAGGCAGGCCTGAAAGAGTAGTCCGACGTATCTCACCTAAGCCAGCCCTCGCAATCAGCGTTCGCAAGGCCAAACAATGGCAAGCAGCATGCAAAAGATTGATGTACATGGTCAACTACTGTGCGGTTGGCATCGCTCTCGGAAGATCAGGAAGATGATCTTGGTAGTTAGCTCGACAACTCACTCATTGAAATTGAGCTTGGCACCGTTGCCTCGAAAGGGGATCCAATGACAACTGGACTCTCGTGGAATGGAGTATGATCATCTGTGAGAGGTGGCTTACAAAGTCCAATCAGACCCGCAGATCGGCCTGATGTGGTGGGAACTGCGCTCACCAGTATGAAGCGGTCGCTTCCAGCGTATCAAGGAGAGAGACGGCGGCCATGATGAGAGCACAAATTTCTGTAGGGAAGCGGCTCTGGAATCAGACTTGCAGCAAGACTGAAGTTTGTGTGCACTGCTCCTCACCTCGGCTCCAAATCAGAGCTCGTCCTTTGGGCCCATAAATGCGTTCAAGAAGCCCAAAGGCGATTCGTAGGTGATATAGGCTCCTTGAAGTGCGGCTGCGACAGAGCTCTTGGGTATCAGACGGAAGATCTGATTCATGGGAAGATGTCGCTCACCACCTCTGACTGCCAAGTAGGGCGCAATGGCCGGATCGTACCACTTGCTCTTGAACGGCACTCGCAAAGACTCGAGCAAAGTGCTGAAGATGAGCTCCGAGTGCGGCGTCTCCCCGGCCAAGATGACGGCGTCCAGCTCGAGCGTCTTCCAGTCCAGCTTGGCCTGCTGGGCGTTCTGCGACAGAGCCTGAACCACGCCTCCTGCATGTGCCTCCTCTGTCGTGTTCACGATCTCGCAATCGGGGCAATTGGCCACATAAGCCGACAGGCCCAAAGTGGTGAACGCTCCCGTCGCATTCACTTGCACCAATGCCACTTCGCCCGAGTCCGCAGAGATGTCAACGACAGCGAACAGCTTCTCTTCTGTCGAGTAGTCGTACCCCAAAGCGATCAAGGCGGCTATGTGGCGATACAAGATCCGCCAGGCCACCAGACCTGTCAGCTTTGCGGCGGCCCTGATGTCGGCCAAGTCTTTCTCGTCAGCCACGCCAGAGGTGCAGAAGACGACCTTCTCCATGCTGTAGGACGCTGGCACCATTTTCACTAGCGCAGAGTACACTTCGGCGTCCTGGTCCGCTGTCGTCGGATTCCACTGGTCAAAAGGCGACTTGAAGGAATAGTCGGAGTAGTTGCCATGGTCATACACGCTGAGGCGCGCAATCCCTTCGCCGAGGTCCATGCCGAAAGCAACGACATCGCGAGCGGTGACAGGTTTCAAGGCCAGCAAGGACAGAGCCCAAAGCGCTTTCCACTGAGCGAGCATTGGCGGGATTTTTGACAGCACTGGGTTGCGTAAATTGATGTCGGCTCTCAGTCCAAGGCTCTATGAGGCACGCAAAGGTGAGGAAGTGGACAGCTCGGTCGTGCAGGTCCAGAAGTCGCTTCGGCGGCTTGCCGGCGCGGTCAGAGCTCGTCGAGGCAAAGTTGGTCTTCGCCTGCCGCGCTTCATGTCGAGTCTACTGTGCTGCTAGTGTACCCATTCGTGCGGGAGCCTCCGCTTGAACGCGGCAGATTTGAAAGCGACTCCGAGCCGACCCTGGCATGGCCATCTCCGTCCATCGCGGACACTACTTCTGACCAAAAAGTTTGGGTGGCGTTGCTCTGGCGCACTCCCAGGCTCCTCACAAGCCAAGAACGACTTGATGAGTGCTGCAGAGAAGCGCCCCGAGCGGTGTCGGCGGTCCTAGAAAGGAGCGAATGAGGAGGTCACTTCCTCCTGACGTTTCGTCCGACTCGGACGGGGCAGAATTTTCGTTCCTTGCTCTGCTCCAACCATCTGTCTAAGCTGTATCTATCCATTTTTGGCTGCCACAGTGTGTAGCCGAAGAGCGGGAGCCACCAGACGAGACTCACAAGGTGCGCCGCTCGTTTCACAAATGAGATCCTGGAGCTGACGTGTTTGAGCCGGTTTTAGGGCCACCGATTCAAGCAAGCTACATGGAAGCTCTTTTCAGCAACAAGCCAAAGGCCACTCTGCAAAGCTTATGCCCTGAGCTGTTGCTGGTCATCTTCGAAGACGTCTTCGAGTCGTTCGAAGCCTGGGATCCTCTCACCGGCCAAGCTCGGGTCCGATGGACTCTCAGAACTGTCCGTTTTTCTCCCTGTGACATCAGAAGAAGGTCCGCTCATCTATGGAACAGGCCGCGCTTTGCCGCTCGTTGCGTCCGATCGTCTTGCCCCTTGGCTTGCGAACAGTCACCATCACGTTCAAGAAGCCCAGCGAGCTGAACTTCGACTTTATGGACATGTGCAGCACGGCCTCGCCCAAAGGGCCGCCCAAATCTCGGCTGTTGGAACGGGCCTTTCAGCCATTCAGAAACGCCAGCTGCGGCATGCTGGAACGGCCTTGTCAGACTGGGTGGGATCGTCGGATGGAGGCCGTCCGCCCTTTCATCCAGACCTTGCTGAGGATGAAGGGATGGATCGAGACGGTGGAGCTTAACTGGGACACGGAATGGAACAAGATGCCAGCGGGGCACTTGCTGTTGGATGGCCTGGCCCAATTCCCCTCTATTCACCTCAATCTCTCCGCACATAACTGGTCAGACGCCGCGCCACTGCAACCTGCGCCCCTCAACTTTCCCTCGGCTTCCATAACGGAGCTCACGATCTGGACCCGGCAAGGCAGCCTGTCGAAGCACAGTCGCCTTCGCCCCGAGGCCCCAGCTGCTTTGATCTCGACATTCCTCTCCGGCGCCTGCTTGAAGCGGCTAAACCTGGACTGCGATCTCCGCGACTCCTTTTCGCACCTTCCGCCACCTACACTCCCTCACCTCCGGCAGCTCTATCTTCGCCGAAGTTCTACTAAAATTCTCGCGCCTCATCTTGAGGAGTGTCTCATCGACTCCTGCCGGTCCTTGCCCCCGATCACCTATCTGCCCAAACTGGTGGCGATCCTTGCACCGTCTCTTACCGCCGGCGATCTCCCCTCTTTCTTCTCTGGAATTTCGCCTGAAGCAATCATCTGCGAAGTTCAGCTACACAACCTGCCGCTCGTGGCGGGTTCCGGCGACTCTGACGCCCATCTCGCCGCTTGCCTCTCCAGGCTGCCGCCTTCGGTCACCAAGCTTACTCTTGGCTGCCCTGGCATCTCTACACGTACATTGATGTCGGCTCTCGTTGTTCTGGAACGGCATCCTTCGCTCAAGCGCTTGAACTTTGCTTGCACGGATGGAAATGTGGGAAGTGGCGCTCGCGACTTTCTCACTTCGAGTGGCCTCCTCGTTTCTGTCAAGAGCACATCGAATGGACCTTGGGGCATGCACACGCGCCCATTTCGGGGTGACAGGCTGTAATACCTCATATCATCATCCTGACTTCCGCCTTGCTGCTGCAATGGTATGCACGAGTTATTCACTTTATCACTCCCACTCAGCTTCCGAAGTCACTATATAATAGCTTTTGGTCTTCCGACTGTCTGGAACCCACAGGAGCTTGGTGGCGACACTGAAAAGTTAGAGTAATCGGAGAAAATGTCCGCCAAGCATTTGAAGGCACTTTCTGACGGCACGAGCTGTCACCTTTCTTCCCTCGTGTGCCGAATGAAAAGAAGAGTGTACGTATGGTACAAATTCACAAGGAGGGAGCGGGCAGACTTCAGGATCTGAGTCAAGTAACATTCATGCGGCCGCCGAGGATGTTGCCAGTCGCCGCCATTTCGTTTCTTTTCCGGGTCTAATCGACTTTATATAACTCTGGCTGTCTCAGTTGGGCTCTTATAGGATTGGGATGGCGATGAAGAGGTCCAAAAAGCTGTACAGGAGGGAAAAGGTGCAAAAAAAAAGTCTGTTGAAGAGAGTGGCTGCGCTAGGGATCAGAATTTCGCTCCAGGAACTGCAGAGGCTTAAAACTAACGATTCGAACCCACGCCCGAAGACTGCGGAACACTCTCTAGCATGCTAGGGAGGCCTTAACACAGCCTACAGTCGAAAATCCGTCAATTTTTGAAGGAAAAACGACAATTGAAGGACAATAACTAACGCCTTAGACCACTCGGCCATCTCTCCGACTCTGGACGCCGCTTCCAGCCTATCCGTCGCCAGGGCTCCCTAATTTGGCAAAAACGCGGCAAATTCATGGATTTGGGCGGTTTGCAGAATGCCAGAATGCTAAGATATAGCCGTCGACTCGGTGCAAAACAACAGCTACTGAAGCCCAACATTCTTCACCAAGACGTTCTGGCCTTCCCCTTTGACCAGATCAGCCACATTCTTGAGAGCTATCTCTCGGATGCCGTTGAACCCAGGCCGGCCTTGTCGCTGGAGCAGTTGTTCCTGTTCGCCATGTCAGCGACTGAGGAGCTAAAGCGTCGGTAACGAGAGGTGCGTACGCCTTTCTGGTTGTCGATCGTCTTGCCCGTCGACGGCGTCGTATCAACGTGGTCGACAAAGGTGCGGTCCGGGTACTCCTCTTTGAAGATGGCCAGGACCTCGGACTGCGGAAAGCACCTCAGCATGCATTTCTTGGGTGGGTCTCACTCCTCACAAAGTCAATGCGATCTGCGGCAGCCCAGACGCGCTCGTTGGAGAACAGGGGGTCTTGGACGCCAGCGACGTGCAGCCGACCCGTGTCCTCCAGATCCACATAATGGGCTGCTTGCATTGATAAGTGCGATTCTCAGCAGCTGAAAAGATCCAGATGCGCACAGTCAGGCATCTGGCGGATGTAGGCAAGCCCGGCTGCGTCGCCAGTGAACACATGGCGAGGAAACTGGGCAGAGGACGGCAACGCTGGGTTGATGACCACTCCGAGATTCATACTGAGACGTTCAAAAGTCAGTCTCTGATCACAAAAGCAGGAGCGAGTGGAATGCACTCTGTGATGACCACGTTGTAGACGAAAGCCGGCTGGGTGGCGAATCAGTTCCAGTGACGTGCCGTCGTCTGGAAACCAGCACCCACCTTGCGCTGAACAATGAACTCTTGAGCGGCAAGCTCAGACTCCACCTTGGCTGCAGCGTAGTGGTGCCAATTGATCAAAGGAGTGGAGGACGGCAGCTCCCTCGACGCCTTGACGCTGGCCATGTTGAACGAGTCGGCAGTGTAGTGGGCATTGGGAACAGGGTTCACAGGGTCTTGAGAACTGGTCGACGACGAGGTGAAGACGAAGCGCTTGACAGTCGGAGTTGCGGCCGCGGCCTCAAGGAGAGCTTTCATGCTGGCCACCACCGGAGTAACTACCTCTTCCCGTTCCGAGCTGAACGACATCTTTTGTGGGGTAGTTAGCAAAAGAAAAGAGAGGTGCAAGCTGCCAGCCTCACATTCATGGCTGAGTGCACGACGGCAGAACACCCTTGCATTGCCTGCGTCAGCTTCGCCACATCGACCAGATCCGCTTCCGAGAGCTCGATGAACTCTAGTTGATTGGAGGTCCCCGCCATCCTCTCGATAGTGTCACGGACAGACGCTGACCGCGCCACCGATCTCGTTGCTAGGCCTGCACTCAGTACCAGGCCTCAAGAGCTTGGCGCAAAACTCACTGCCTCGGACCTTGTAGCCTGCATCCAAAAATGCTTTGGCGATGTGTGTACCAACGGAGCCCTGCTGAGGGCATCAGCGGCGAGCCCCGAGCTAGCATAAATCGGCAGCCCGGTCTTACGGTGGCGGCCGTAATGAGAACAGTAGCGCCTGCGGGCACCACCCAATCTGCTTTGTCGAGAAGAGCTATAGGCGACATGACTGCTACATAGGAAGGTCGCCAAGCCCGGGCCAGGAAGTGGGAACGGCCCAATGCCACAGTTGCCGCAGGTCAAGCATTTTAGTCACCGAGCCGGGTGCACAGCTGTTTGACGGCAGGGAAACCAGGTCTTGCACAATATGACGCGTATAAGTCAATGCACAATGCAGGCGAAGTGGTCGAGTCTGTCCTTGATTATATGCAAATCGGCCATTCTGTGGTGATGGCAGACGCTGATGGTTCTGCTGCCAGACGAGCGTAGCTGTGCGCGAATAATCTACAAGACCGGTATCTAGTGCGAGAAGTCATATGATGTCTAAAACTGAGCAGCATCTTTTCTGCCCTTTTCTATGTCGGTGGCGATAAGAAGTGGAAGGGGCCCCAAGACTCCCACCAGAATGATGACGAAGCCGCTTCGAAGGGAACCCGTGTACTGAGATGCCACACCGACCAATGCGGGCCCAAGGAACGAAGAACTCTTGCTGCTGATCTGCGCTGTGGCGTCAGTGGCAAGTCGGCGAGCGAGAACAGCAAACCCACAGAGAACAGCGCAAAGAATCTCCCTTCTCTACCATGTGGGATGAGATCGGAGTACACGGCACGAGAGTAGCTGTTGAAAGCGCCGTGAACGAAGCCGTAATATGCCGCCGTGCAGTACATCTCGATGGCGGTCGTGAAGCTTCCGAATCCACCCGCGTCCTTCACAAAGGGAATGAACCCTAGGCACGCGTATGCCGGAATGAAAGCCTGCAAGTCAGAGTTAATGCGCGCTGGCTCGAACCCAGAAGCCCGGCATACAGTGAGGAAGGTCAGCCAGCACAGAGTTTGGTGGCTATTGAGACCATAGCGCTGAGATATTTTGGGCCAGATGAGAGTGCTAAGCATAGATAGGAGAGGGACCTCGATGCCGACAGCTATAATCTGCGTCGAGGTCATGCCCAGGGCGGTTTTGGCAAAGAGAATTGCCACAGAGCCAATCGTGGCCAGCCCATCACTGATTGTGCTATCGTTTAATAACGAGGGCCTGTGTATAACCATGGGAGACTCACGACACAATCATCCAATATATCAAGTATTTGACGGTTTCGCGCAAGCGCGTTGCCTCTTTAGCGATGTCCCACATAGCCTTCCAGCCCGCTGAAATCTTGAATGGCGTTAGATGAGATTCCGAGTACAGGTTCCGAGTGCGCCAATGGGTGAAAGCGGCGCCAAGAAACAGCTGGACGCCAGAAAGTCCGATTGCCACTCGTTGACCGAGAAGTCCACCTAGTAGCTGGGCCGGAATCATGCAGAGGCCCAGCAAGACCAGGCCATAAATATAACCGAATGCGATGCCTGTGCTCCAATCAAACTTGATTGCCACGAGCGCACCAAGCTGCAAGCTCACCTCTCGCTGATACGACCGATGTCGCCGCAGAAATCGCGGCCGGGTCATGTCGATCGACTGTATGGGCCAGCTGGGCCCGCGCGATTACCGGGATGCTAGCGTTTGTGCAAACTGTGGTCATCGAGTGACAGACTGAAATGACGAGGGCCAACACGCAGACAAAAGCCCAAATAGGGGAGGTCGGTCCAAGAAGAATATAGCAGGTAGCGGCCGCCGAAGGCGCCATGCTGGCCCGAAACAGGAGCAGGCGTCTATTCGAAGCTGGTCCACCAACTACACTTAGATCTCAATCGTTGCCGCATAAGACGGCGCCGCGCACCGTTGTCTGCATAGTCTCCTATTGAGATCACCATAATGGCCTGGAGAGCCGTGGCAGTGCTGGCCGTGAACAAGGCGAAGGAAGAGGTGTTGACCCAAAACCCTAGGATAGAAGCTTCACAACCTTCTGTCGATAAGCAGGGAGATACGTGGTCGGCCAGACGTCCATTATCGCGCGCAAATTGCTCCAGAACCATTGGCATACTGGCAAACGACAGTCGCCCTTGAGTTGGAGCAAGTGGTCGCGATCCTGTAGGACTCACAAGAGCGACAGGCTGATCATCTGGATTGCTTCCAATGTGGCAGAGTAGAGCAAGAAGGGGAAGTAGCCAGAAGTCCAGTTGGTCTTGGCGGCCAGAAGGTCCGAGGAGCTCCCTGCCTCCCTCTCCCAGTCGGCCTCCTCATCCAAATCGCGCTCCTTCGGGGGCAGAGGCAAAAGAGCTACCGCATCTTCCTCTGCCATCACTTGCTCGCCTTCGTCACGGTTGCGCATGAGCCATACGCCTGCAGACTTTCAAGCAACACGAAACGCGGGAGGCAAAGTGGATTAAACTCCAAGCTCGACGGCTTTGGACTTCGGTGATCCGCTCGCCAGCCCGAAAAGCTTTCAAAGGCGCTTGAGTCTGAAACGCAACCAAGAGTCAGGCTGGCGGATGGAAGAGAACTGGGGTGAATTTCGAGCCTTTCTTCCGCAGGCCGCCAACCCGAGTTCTGGTAGTCAGACTGTTAAAGGCAACCTCATAAGAAGCATGGACAGGCCCGCTGTATCGGAGATGGACGAGCCCGCCGCCAAAAGGCTCAAGCTCGACGTTAAGCCAGCCTACGAAGGTCTGCTTCAGCAGCCATTCTGCCAGCCTACCGAGAAGACTGTTGGGATTCTCCGCTATGTGGATGATTCTGTGCCTCCTTTCAGTGCCATCATCAAGCACCGAATCACCGATTTCCTGGTCTACGAAGTTGGTCTTCGTTTGACAGCCTCGAAAATTTGCCAACCTCATTGGTCACACTCAGGTCGCTCTCGACGGCACGGTGGTGCATCTGAATGATCTTTCTGAGCCACCGAAGGACGTCCTGCCAGAACAGGCACCCCCGAAACCAGCCGGCGAAGTGGTGAGCACAATTTTAACCAGCCTGCCACGGCGATGGACACTTATTTTCAAAGCAGGACTGGGCAGCATTGAATGACCTGCTTACTGAATCTGTTTGTGAAGAGTTGCGGCGATTCTTGGAGGCAGGGCAGTCTAAAGAGGCCAAGATCTCAACTCACGTATGTCCTTTCGTTCAATAAGTCGCATCTGTGCTGAGCTCTGTGCAGCCCATCGAATCGAAAGCAGAGCGGAGTGCCATACATGCCGGCATCCGCGAAAATTTTGCAGGCAAGCTGTTGACGGAAACTCGCCAGGAGGACGACAAGTCCTTCATTGACATCATCTGGGCTAAAGGCCATGGTTCATCTGCTCGTATGGCTCTTTTGGACATGCGCCTAGCTCGAGTGGTCAGTTGATGAGTGCCATCAAACAGGTCGCTCGGCGCCATCGATCAAGCAACCGCCATACATCCACCTCACCCTCCACAAGTTCAACAGAGAAACTCACGACGCCTTGAACCAGATCGCACGCTTTACAAAATTTCAAGTCAAGGACCTTGGCATAGCGGGCACCAAGGACAAGCGCGGCTGTACGTGCCAGCGGGTCAGCCTTAAACGTGGCAGCCGCACAATGTTCGACGTGTTCAAGAGCTTGAACTCTCGCGGCAAAGAAAAGCTAGCTGGCGTTCGAGTTGGCAACTTCGAGTACGCCAAAGACCCTTTGGATCTTGGCCAACTGGCAGGCAATCAATTCGTCATCACCCTTCGGTACGGCTTTCGTATCTAGCATATCATTGCCCCCGTACGAACTTGTTTCGCAGTGATGTGGTCGCGGAGCCCTCTACCATTGACCGGGCCGTTCAAGTGGTCAAAGAACGCGGCTTCATCAACTACTTTGTGAGCCTCGTTGCCTGAATGCCTTTGTCAGAACTAAGAGCGCTTCTCCAATCAGGGCATGCAACGTTTTGGCACTTCTGAAATAGCGACGCACACTGTTGGCCTGGCTCTTCTGAGGTCCGAGTGGGAAAGGGCGACCGACCTCATCCTTCACCACCGAGACGCCGAGCAGCCGGAGGCAATCGAAGCCAGGCGGCTTTGGAACGAGGACAAAGATGCTGCTGCGGCTTTGCGTCTCATGCCGCGCTTTGCGGTTGCCGAACGTTGCTGTGGGTCCTTCCCATTTTCATAGCGTTTGCCGCCAACTGATCATTTGCCTAGTGCTGGAGTCGTTCGCGAGACAAAGCGGCGGCAAGATTGACTACTTGGCCGCTTTGCAGCGTGTAAGTAGAGTAAGGTTTTAAAGGCGAGTAGCTCTTAATGGCAAGATGACAGATCCCCAAGAATCTCAAGATGATGTACATCCACGCCTACCAATCTTACCTCTGGAACATCGTCTTGTCGGAGCGCATTTCTATCTACGGTTGTAGCAAGCCCATTGAAGGCGATTTGGTCTGGGACATGTCCCAACTCGAGGGCAAAGACGGTGCGGCGGCGGGCCTGAACGACTCCGGTAGGCAGGGCCCTTCTGGGCATGTGCTTCTTGCTTATTGATCCGCAGACATTGAACCTACTCTCTTGGAGAAACTGGTCCAACGAGCGAAAGTGCAACCCGTCAAGGCGCTGACGAAGGAGGATTTGGAGAACTACTCAATTTTTGACGTTCTGTTGCCGCTCCCTGGCTTCGTCGTCAGCTACCCAAAAGGCGATCTCGGCGATTTGTATACCAGCATGCTCCGAGCCGATGGCCTGGACCCTGACAACATGGCGCGGAAACAACCGTGAGCAGTCTCTTGGTCCTAGTTTTGCCACCTTCGCTGACAGCGGCCGGCTGGTGTGCAGGGAATTTTCTATGGCTGGTACCTATCGTAAGATCATGCACCTGCCCAAAGAGGTGTCGTACGAGCTGCTGCGCTATAACGATCCCGACGAAGCGCTGGCATCGACCGACGAGGACAAGCTGATCGGCCGCTCCAACCTCACGCCAGCGGACTTTCAAGACGGCAAATACATGGCGCTGCGCATCTCGTTCATCCTCGGATCTTCGACCTATGCGACGATGGCCCTGCGCGAACTCATCAAATGGGACACGTCGTCTCAAGCGCAAAAGAGTTTGACTGAAGCGATGCAAGAGCGCAATTTGCAGGTACGTCTTCGAGGCCCTCGACTTTCTTACCCGCCTCACTATTTGCCCCCTTCAGGACACGACGGAGGTTGTCGCTGAGTCCAAGCTAGAGGTGGTGGCGGAAGAGGGGAAATGAATGCCTTACATACGTCACAACAAGGGTCCCACTCTTTGGCCTGACCGACGCCGGTCTTCCTGTAACAGCCTAGAATCCAATGAATAGACTCGTCTTGTTGAATCGCCAACTATTGCAGTCTTGTGCACTCGCCAGGCGGGCCCCATCGAGGCTGACAGCAATTACAGCCTCTCCCCGACGAGGGCTGCATTCAACGCGGCCGGTGCTTTACGAGCCGAAAGGGCGTGAGCGACTCTCGATGAACCTGATTTGACTGCTGCCTTGTCTCAATTCCGATGCAGAGAGCGAGGAGGCACCTGGCGCAGGTGGGTGCATGGCTTTGGGCGATCCAAGTTGAGCGATACTAACCACAATTCTCGATTAAAGACACCGACAAAGTTGCGCATTCTAAAGGCGCATTCAACAAGGAGGAGAACCCGAAGAAAGCTGCCAACCAGATAGAAGCAGACGTGAGTAGCCACCAATGTACTCCGTTGCCACCTTCCGGCTGACTTTGTCTGTTCGGCCAGAACACACAAGAGGATATGGGAAGCAGGTGAGAATGAGTGATATGTTGATACCTTGTCGAGACTAAAGCTAGCTTAACCGGTAGCATTCCCTCGGCGGCCAACGAAAAGGCATCCAAGCCTGACGCGGCTAAGAAAGAACACAAAGTTCCATCAGGCAAGAACACTCGAAAGGACGGCGGATCTCAGTCCAAAGCTCGCAATCCCAAGGCTGGACAGAAGAGCTGAACAGCGCCTTTTGCCGCAAGGCTGAGATGGTGGCGTCTTAATGTTCAAATCCGCCCGTATGGGTGCAATACACACCTGTCAAGTCGTTCTCAGATCCATGTTGGCTCTTTGCTCTTTGGTCCTCGACCATGCCATCCAGACCGAGCCTAAATGCTCTCTAAAAACGCGGGCAACCCCGACTGTCAAGCGCTTCGTCTTCACCTCGTCGTCGATCAGTTCTCAAGACCCTGTGAACCCTGTTCCCAATGCCCACTACACTGCCGACTCGTTCAACATGGCCAGCGTCAAGGCGTCGAGGGAGCTGCCGTCCTCCACTCCTTTGATCAATTGGCACCACTACGCTGCAGCCAAGGTGGAGTCTGAGCTTGCCGCTCAAGAGTTCATTGTTCAGCGCAAGGTGGGTGCTGGTTTCCAGACGGCACGTCACTGGAACTGATTCGCCACCCAGCCGGCTTTCGTCTACAACGTGGTCATCACAGAGTGCATTCCACTCGCTCCTGCTTTTGTGATCAGAGACTGACTTTTGAACGTCTCAGTATGAATCTCGGAGTGGTCATCAACCCAGCGTTGCCGTCCTCTGCCCAGTTTCCTCGCCATGTGTTCACTGGCGACGCAGCCGGGCTTGCCTACATCCGCCAGATGCCTGACTGTGCGCATCTGGATCTTTTCAGCTGCTGAGAATCGCACTTATCAATGCAAGCAGCCCATTATGTGGATCTGGAGGACACGGGTCGGCTGCACGTCGCTGGCGTCCAAGACCCCCTGTTCTCCAACGAGCGCGTCTGGGCTGCCGCAGATCGCATTGACTTTGTGAGGAGTGAGACCCACCCAAGAAATGCATGCTGAGGTGCTTTCCGCAGTCCGAGGTCCTGGCCATCTTCAAAGAGGAGTACCCGGACCGCACCTTTGTCGACCACGTTGATACGACGCCGTCGACGGGCAAGACGATCGACAACCAGAAAGGCGTACGCACCTCTCGTTACCGACGCTTTAGCTCCTCAGTCGCTGACATGGCGAACAGGAACAACTGCTCCAGCGACAAGGCCGGCCTGGGTTCAACGGCATCCGAGAGATAGCTCTCAAGAATGTGGCTGATCTGGTCAAAGGGGAAGGCCAGAACGTCTTGGTGAAGAATGTTGGGCTTCAGTAGCTGTTGTTTTGCACCGAGTCGACGGCTATATCTTAGCATTCTGGCATTCTGCAAACCGCCCAAATCCATGAATTTGCCGCGTTTTTGCCAAATTAGGGAGCCCTGGCGACGGATAGGCTGGAAGCGGCGTCCAGAGTCGGAGAGATGGCCGAGTGGTCTAAGGCGTTAGTTATTGTCCTTCAATTGTCGTTTTTCCTTCAAAAATTGACGGATTTTCGACTGTAGGCTGTGTTAAGGCTTCCCTAGCATGCTAGAGAGTGTTCCGCAGTCTTCGGGCGTGGGTCGAATCGTCAATCTTGAGATTTGGGCGTGCAGCTGGCACATCCTGCGCATTCGTCATTTCGAGCAAGCCAGTAGTTACTCCTGGAAGGGCCTTTCAAATGAGATTAAAGACAACTACAAGATGACAGGTAGCAGTGGAGCACAAGTCAGAAAGTTGAGGTTTGGGCAAAGAGGCAGCAGTGGCACATGTCATCCGCCAACAAGACCTCCGCCACTCCGCTGGGGCCACAACCTTTTGTTGGCACCAGACACAAAGAAGCACACCGAGATAGATGCCAATCAGCGTCGTGACAAAAGGCCATCAAGCCTCCGCATTACGTCCGAAGCTCTCAGCCCGGCCGCTCGGATTTTGAATTGTGCCACTTGTACGCAGAGCAAAGAGGCAGCAAGGTTGGTGGAGTGGGGCAACGAGCACAGCTGTCGGAGGTGCCGCAACGGAAAACCTTCTAATGATTTCTGGTTTGGGGTGCCTTCCTTCGTGCCTTCCTTCCGTCCAAGAGCATTAGCTCTGCTTGCTCCAGCACATCCAAGATGAAAGCCTTTGTGTTGATCTTGAGCCAAATCAGCGCCATCCTGGCAGCCTCAGTCGGCCTGGTGAAGCGACAGAGCCTCTCAGACTGGTGAGGCAGTCGACCAAGAAGGAAGCCACGCACATGATCTGACAGAGGTTTTCGCGAAGTGCCGAAGTGTGTGTTGCTACTGCCGCCACCAACATCGGATGCCCGCCCACTAGCAGCAATGTCAGTCCCGTCTTTTGGTCCTGAGATCTAGCACTGACCAGATCACAGGTCGACTACGTCTGCCTTTGCTCTTCTACGGACTTCCTCACCCAGACGGCACAGTAAGAAGCAATGCTCGTTGACGCGCCGAGGGATCCAATCAAAATTTCCGGACGACGACAGGTGCCTGACTTCAACATGCTCGTGGGCTGAGACCGAAGGCTTGTGCCCGCCATAGATGTGTAGAAGAATCAGTTGAGAACATGGCTTTTCAGATGCCGTCGCTTGGGGCGAAGATGCGTGCAAGTCGGTCGGTCGTCCCCAGCCTGATGATCCAGCCGCCAGCTCCATTTTGGTAAAAGTTCTCTCCGGTCTCACGCTCGAATCGGAGGTTTGATTGGCATGTATGTTGCAGTCGAGCGCCAGTGCTGCACAAGCCAATGGTGCAACGACGTCGACCAGCACGACTTCTTCGAAGACCACGTCTTCCACGTCCAGCACGGTAAGATCCCACGCTCGGCGTCCGTTCCGAGAGGTTTGAAATTTCGTGAGACAGGCGGGACAGACGTCTCCAGTCAGCTCGTCGGGCTTCAGGCCGAACGCCCACGACGTCCAAGTCCTGGCCGTCGTTGCGGCGGCCACCTTGATCTTTGTCTCAGCTCTGACGCAACAGTTGTAGGGGCCCCGCCAGGAATGAGCGCTTGCGCGCATATAAGGGGAGCACCGAACGATAAGCAGCAGTACTAGTAATAACGGCAGTCGTGGGAAATCCCAGAAAGTTGCCGCTTCTCACATCTTTTCCTGTGATGCCACCTTTCCGCAGCCGCCCTGCAGGAGTTCAGGGCCTAGGGATGGCACGACTAATGGGCCATATTTGAAAGTCACCGTTGGCCATCCTTTTGTTCCAATTGACTTTCAGAGCCGGAGAAGGAGCCGGACGCGATCGGACACGCTTGCGTAACGCGATTTGCCGACTGCCCCAGACTCGAGAAGCAGGAAAGGGTGCTCTTGAGACTGCCGTAGGTCCACAAGCCAGGTCAGAAGCTTCTGTACCAACAACGAGCCGGAGGACATCAAATCGCAAGGCCAAAAGGCTGGGAGCGCAACGCAGTCTGAGGCCAATCGTTTGCCACACCCAGGAAGTGATCCCGAGCAGCGCGGAGTCGAGCGAGTCAAGATTTGATTAAGAAGATGGGCAAGAAAATGGCAGCTTTGATCATGGGCGCTTCGCTAGTGCAAGCCTGGCCGGTGCAGCTGAAGCCGAGGGATCTCACCCTGACGGCATGGTGAGTCCGCTACAGCAACCCAATCGTCACCCATTGAAGCTGATTTGACTGTGAACCATTGAACAGCGGGGCCGTCTGTGTGACCAGCGCAGCCATTTCTGTCGGATGCGAGCCGTCCTCGACGAATGTGAGTCGATGCCACTTCTTGCCAGGCTCTGAGTCCTAAGAGTGCGGCCAGTACGACTTCTCGTGCTTCTGCAAGATACCACAGTTTCAATTAGCCACCGCGCAATGCTTGGTGACCAGCTGCACGTAAGCTCTGCGCCTGTTCGATTTGGAAGCTGCGCAATGACTGGGCACTTCGCCACACAGAGCTGAAGACATCGAAGGTGAGCCATATACGAGGAAGCATAGAGGTTCGCTGAGGCAATGGCTTGCAGACGCGCGAGAATGGGCCACCTCGGTGAGCGGTCGACTCTGCTCTACTGATCTGCCAAAACCGGACTGATGACAGAGGACAAACCAGGCCTGTGCAAGTGCTGGACAGCCCCTAGTATCAGATGATGCAGTCAGCTCCATCTTGGTCCGTGTCTCCTTGAGGCCCAAAGCTAGGTATGACCCAAAGCTGACTTTTGCCACTCAGGCTGGTGGGCCTCTTAGTACGGCCTCGGAAGACGAAGCTAGCGGTACAGCCTCTCCAACAGACACTACTTCCACTTCCTCTACGACGACTTCTAGCCCGACCCAGGCAAGCAGCATCTCGAGCATGTCGTCTGCTGTGAGTTGCCCTCAAGTCGCCCGCAAGTCAATCCAGGATCTTGACGCTGGGCACACTGAGCAGGCGGTATCATCCAGTTCAGGAGCAGAGAAGCACGGATTGAGCATTGCGCTTTGGGCTTTGGGCATCGCGGCCGCATTGAGCATGACAATTTGAGCGCGGGACAACATTTTGGACAGGGAGCCGCGAGGGCAGCAAGGATTTGTGATCGTAGATTATTGTGTTCAGGCGGTTCAGAAGCAGTGTACAGAGACTACCAAAAGGCCAGCAGCTTGGCCAATCAGGGCGAAAAGGCGCAAGACGCTCTTGGAGTGGGCCAGCGACGCGCGCACGGCTGTCTCCTCCCAAGCGCCTTGCTGAGCTGGGCGTGTGTCTTGGCCACCTTTGACTTGACAGCTGCTGCTTCGTAGGGCCACGCAGGGCGTTCGTTCGCTCGATTCGATTGGGCAGCGACCTACTCTTGAAGGCAGCGAAAAGGCCTGAGCTTCAACCCGGTTGGCTGGCCATACCGTCTCCTGGCCTGGCCTGCGCTTTATCGACCAGCCATTTACCCGTGATTTACACCTGCCAGGACAGCGCCGTCCACGATGGAGCGGGTCGACTAGTTCGTGTTGTTTGGCTGCCCTTGTTTTTTAGGCTTTGTCGCTGACGAGGCGCCCGCACGCCGCAGTGACACGAAGCAGGTGCTCATCAAGCTCATGCAAGAGGAGCGCAACAAGCTTTGCCTCGATTGCAACAGCCCCAGCCCGCAGTGGGCCACGCTCAGCTACGCCGGCTTCATCTGCCTCAACTGCTCCGGCCAGCACCGCTCCCTAGGCGTGCACCTCTCCTTCGTCCGCTCGCTCACCATGGACAAGTGGTCAGAGGCCCAGGTCAACAAGATGCGCGTCGGTGCGTTTGCTTGGCCTCCCCTATCTCATCTTGAGTTGTTTTCTTACACTTCAAGCACAGGCGGCAACGACAAGGCCAAGGCGTTCTTCAATGCGTCGTCAGAAATCACGCCCGGCATGTCCATCACTGAAAAGTACAACACCCACACAGCGACGCAATACCGTGACAAGGTTCGTGCCTCTACACCTTTGTTGATTCTTAACTAAGGGCGGAAATTTGGCGCACGTCCAGATCTCAGCGGAAGCAGAAGGGCGTGAATGGGACCCTTCGCAAACACCTGTGCCCCAACCTTCTTCCGCCGGCCTGCGCAAGCCTCGAGCTACCACCTCCATCCGCTCCTCCTCCCCGGCCAACACCAACTCTGGCTCCTCCACGCCCGCCGACGCCTCGTACAACTCCAACAGCAGCAACAAGGCGGTCGTGGACACCGGCTACTTTTCGTCCTTGGGCCAAGCGAACGCCAGCCGGCCCGAAAACCTCCCACCTTCCCAAGGCGGCAAATACGCCGGCTTTGGAAGCCAGGGCAGCTTCACCCCTTCCCAGGCCACCTCCTCCAAAGCCATCCCTAGCTTTGACGACATCCGCGAAGACCCGGTCTCGGCCCTCTCCAAAGGCTGGGGCGTCTTCAGCTCGGCTTTGTCCCAGGCCTCCAAGGCTGTCAATGAGTAAGCAAAGGTCCCACTTCATAAGACGTCTTATGTGTTGTAATGACCGTCGCTACAGAACTGTGATCCAACCTGGCATGCAGAAAGTCGCCGACCCGAATTTGCAAGCCCAGCTATCTGGTTACGTGTCCCAAGCGACCAAGATTGTCGGCGAAGGTGCTCGAACGGGTAGTGCGGCTTTAGGCAGCGGTCTACGGGCTGGTGGTGAGCTCGCTCGGCGCGACCTAGGCTTGAACGTTGGCGATCTCGTTCGTTTCCCTCTGTTTCCCCTCCATCTTGCGCGTCTGACATCCAAGAAAAGGGCGCTGGCTACGTCGAGAAGCTCTCGGGCACGCGGACTGGCGCCGGTTACGCCCAAGTCGGTTCGAACTCGGCCATGTCCCGCCAGGAGGCCGGCGAGGAAGACTTCTTCGCCTCGAACATGAATCGGGCGGACTCGAGCAACTCGTATACCGACCACTCGCCGGTGCCGAGCTACCAGGCCGGCGCCGCCTACTCCGACTCGAGCTCGTGGCAGCAGTCCAAGCCGGCGGCGGCGGCTGCCGCGGCACCAGCTCCCAAGCTGGCACCTCCTCCAGCAGCTACGAAGGCTACGAACAAGAAAGACGATGACGACGGGTGGGGCGAATGGAACGAATGAACATCACCATTCACGAGTGTGAGCATGAGGCTGGGCTTTTTGGTTTGTTTTGGCCTGGCGACCTTTCCTTTTTATTGTGCCACTTCGGAGGCTACTTCTTGAAACGAAACTTAGACACGAGACGCTCCTTTTTCTTTCTCCAGAGGTGGGTCCGCTGGAACTTGGTGGGCTAAAGCTGATGTGATGCGCTCGCAGACCCTTTTTCCTTCTTGCCCCCCCTTGAGATTCTTTTCGCTGTAGGTCCTTATCTCTTCCCGAGTCGTCCAGGTACTGATTGCATCCTGTTTGATGAGCAAGGTCTCCTTAAGATCACAGACTCATCTCGGAGCTTCACGGCTCTTTGTCCTACGAGATCGTGCGTTCCTGGCCCCTTCTGAATGTCTTCCTCATCTGAAGATGATGTGCGCACAGTGATTGAGTCATATCAACAGCAAGATCGAACTACAATTCTATGCTTTCGTGTGGACTGCATCCCGTCTCTTTTGACACCTCCAATGATGCTAGTTGCCAGCATGAGCTGTGACATACCCATAACTGCATTATAATCTGCTTGTCTTCCTCGTTCCGGCACTTCTTCAAATTTGTGCCGCCGCTTGCAGTGGCGAGATCCAAGGTTGGCCACCTGTCGCGGACAGGCCTTCGCTTCTCTCATGCCTCTGTCCCAATGCCCCCATTGTTTCAGTCGTTTCAAGCCAAGAGACAGAGACTACTTGCTGTGCTCCCTGGTCTCCGCCGTGTAGCGCTTCCGGCATGCCTTTGCGCCCAAAACTTTTTGCGTTTCCGTGTCGGGGCCGACCGACGCTTGCTTTACGAACTGAAGGCGTATCTAGGCACTGCCTTCTGCTGGTCGATTGAGTTTGCGGTCTTCCCGTTGGAATCGGGCGTGCTGCAAAGTTTTAGCACTGTGTCGGACGCTCACTTTGGGCATCGAGCCCCATCGCTTGTTCCATGAAACAGTGTCGAGGTGACCTCCTTGTTGCACTGAAAGCATGGCAATCGTCATGAGGGCTTTGTTCGTGCTAGCTGAACCTTCCGACAAAGCTGGGAACGAATGATCTTGTATCGACGAAGTATCGTGTGCGATCGATCCTCATCCACCGGCGTGGGGCTGAATAATGATGCACTGCTGGGCCTGTCCTAAAGAAGGGAAGAGGAAGTAGCGTCCCATGAGGAAGGGGCGCTGTCCTTGCTTTTTCTTGGGCCTCCCTTTCTCTCTCTCCCTCGCCACGAACTGTTGCACTCGATCATCCAACCCTCTGCACTTCTGTCTGAAATGGGTCGAGACCTGAAGCATCGTGCGTTCTTTGGGGTTTTTTGGTGTTTGGCATGCTCGTATATTGAAGCCCTTAGGAAGATCCTCACGTCAAAAGGCGCCTCGCTGCTTATTTGGCCACCTTCGGCATCCTTTTGGCTCACATCTATTACATTTTCAAAGCCTGGAACAAAGTGTGAGCCATCGTTCAAAGCGCGTAGTCGAAGACCATGTTTGATTTTCCCCGTCAGACACGATGCATCCGACAGGCTGGCTGCTGCAGTGGCCGGTCATACGTGCAATGACCAGACCTGGAATCTTGTCGACATCATAATCGCTATCATTGGGGTGGTTCTTGCTGTGCGTTTCTGCATTTTGTGCCTTGAACATTGCTGCACTCATACAGTGCTCTCCAGTTGATAGCATTCCTCCACGTCTGCTTTGAAAACTACTACAAGACGCACTACCATGTCATCCACGAGATCAAGGAGCTTTTGCTTTGGATCAACTCGTTTGGTCTGCTTGCGGTGGCGATTCAATATACGGTGCGCTGAAACTTACAAACATACCGCCGCTGTCGTGTTTGATTTTGCTGGAGACTCCCAGATCTTCTATGAGTCTCACAACGCCAGGCACACTTCTTCGACGGATGGCCAATGTCCCGGGAAGGATAATGTTGTCAATGTGAGTGCGCAGCCGCATGTTTATTGTTGCGCTAGCTTAAACGACTACTTCGTAGCTCATCCTGACATGGCTCGCTTTCTTCGCCACCCTAGGAAGCGCTGCTCTCGCCAAGTGGGCTCGCTATGCAATCCACCACGAAAACGGTTGGGAGGGCAGTGTCGACGATGCGTGCGGCTTCTTGGCCTGCTGCAGCCCGTAGGCTGCATTTTCTTTCACGCAGTTTGGCCACTGCGATCGCCCCAAGAACCCCTTCCTTCCCTTCAACACTGCGGTCTTCTTTTGCATTTCTCTTTTCGCTTTGTGCAGGCCGGCCCTCGCCCATCTTAGAATACACTCTTTTGAAATTTCAAATCAGTCGATTGCAGCGAACCAAGCGCACTTGCCAACCAGACGTCTGCCTGAGCTCGCGTCGCCACGGCCAACTTGCTGCCTTCGGCTTTGACCCGGACTTGGCTTGGAGTCCGTCCTCCAAAGCCTACCTGCTGAGATGGTCGCTACTGCTTCAGAGAAAGCTCCCTTGATCACCGGTAGGCAGCAAAGACTGCCTGAATGGCCCCTGAAAGCTGATTCGCCACCGAACAGTCGTTGGCGCCACGGGGGCCCAGGGCGGCTCTGTGGTCACGCACTTGCTGTCCTCCAAGAAGGAATATCGCATTCGAGCTATCACAAGAGACCCATTCAAAGCCAACGCCAAGGCGCTCAAAGACCAAGGAGTCGAAGTCGTCCAGGGCGACCTCGCGGACTCAGGCTCGCTCGAAGCCGCCTTTACCGGAGCCGACGTGGCTTTCGCAGTCACCAACTTCTGGGAAGGTCTGGATCCCAACAAGGAAACGAACGACGGAAAAAGGGTCGTGGAGGCCGCCCTCAAGACCAAAGTTGGCCTCTTGATCTGGTCTGGCTTGCCCGCTGTCTCCGCCATCACGGAGGGAAAGCACCCGTAAGGAATCTACTGTTGCATCGCATCTGCAGCTTTGCTGATCACCTCACCTCAATCCTGAACAGTCACGTCTCCCACTTCGACTCCAAAGCAGCCGTCACGGCTTACGCTGCTGCATCTGGCATCCCCTTTGTGACCGTCATGCCAGGCTACTATGCAAAGAATGTGAATCCTAGGAAGGTGGGTACAACTCCTGATAGTGCCCCAATGTTGCTGATAGGTTGGCAATGAGCAGCAAGCTGATGGCACTTTCGTTCTCTCGCTGCCATGCCGCGGTGACACCGTCGTCCCAATCTTGGACACTGGTGATGACTACGGCGCGTTTGTTGTGGAAGTCATGTAGGGGCACCTTTCTCCCAAGGCTTCGCGCTTTATGTTGAAGCTCGACCACAGCGAGAACCCGGAAGTTTTCCCTTCAGGCTCCACGGTCCACGCTAGCGCCGAGTACATCTCTTTCGACGATATCATGCAACAGTGGGGGGAAGGTCCGTACCTGTGCTCGCCTTTGACCTGGCTCATGTTCAAGGCGCTTCGCTCGCAGTTTTGGGCGTCAAAGGTGTCTTTCAATCTATGCCCAAGGAGTCCTTCGCCAACGAAGAGCTGGCGGATATGGTGGGATACTTCCAAGAGTATGGATATTACAACGGTGCAGACATCAAGCCCTCTCAAGGCCATCTGTCGGGCCCCATCCTCAAGTGGCGCGACTTTGTGAAGAAACAAAATTGGTCAAAAATTCTGGATGCTTAGAAGCATTGCCGTGCAAACGTCCCAGTAGTCATGATGAAAAGGATGAACAAAGGCCTTCAGCCTTCAACCCTTCCGCTCTAGCTTGCGGGCTCGCTCTTGTGCAGCCTTCTTCCTATCGATCGCATCTTGTCTGAATCCGAGGTCATATTGAGATAAGAATGGAGGAGGAGAAGATAGGGCAGACTTTTGCTTAGCTAGATCGTTGGCATCTTTGGCCTTCTTGGCTGCCGCTTTTTGCCCCGCATCAGCCCGAGCAGCCGCCTCCTTTGCTTTCACGCGCGCTGAATTCTCATTGGAAAATGCCAGTGGATCTGCACAGGGCTGTCAGAAGCTATAGTTGGAGAACAGCAAAGTTGAGCGCACCAAAGTTGTCTGCAATGCCCAGCTTCTTCTTGGATCGCTTGTATGTGGGAACATCTTTAGTGCCAGGCATGATTTCTTCATTCTCGTCAATCTTGCCGTATTGCTGTGGCGCTTCAAATGAGAAAAATTGTGCAGCTTAGGCTGGGAGCGAACGAACCTGAAGTAGTCGCTGCCTTTGCTCTTCCACTGAAAGAGTTGAAGGAGGTGGAGGTGGACTAGAAGGTGGAGGTGATTTAGATGTTGAGGCTGACCCGACTGTCAGCTCAACTCGGTTGATGCGAATTTATCTGACACTCACGTTCAGGATTAGCAGCCAGCCGCTGGTCTGCAGCCACTTTGAGAATGGCATCCAATGCTTGTGACCTAGTTCTCGAATCAGGATGGATGGGGTAGGCAACAAGCACCAAAGCGACCGCACTGGTCTTCTGTGGGTTCTTCCTCCATCATGGCCGCAATGGACTCCTTGCGGTCTTCGTCGGCACCAAAAGCTCCGCTATCATCGGTCAGCATGCTGACTGCATACTCCAGCGCATCGTCCTGGAACCCAAGCTTGTCGCGGAGCACTTTTTGGACAGGCGCCAGCGCTCCCGTGAGAAAGGCTTAGCGGCATTGGCGATGGGCACACACAGTCTGCTAGAGCATCCGCCATCTTTTTGGCCTGATACAAAACAGGGCCCAAGCTCAAATATCAAAGTACTGATGGCTGAGCGAGGTCAAGGGGCAACTTTGTCCTGACGGAGGAGCGCCGACACAAGGGATGGCGGACTCCGGGTTCGTGCCTTTCGGTAAGAGAAGAGCAAGCCGAGCGTGTGATGTGGCAAGAGACGGTCTTGGGAATCGCGCCGCCGAGCCGCATGAAAGTTGGGCTTATGGGCTCGCACAGTCTCAAAGCCAAAGGGAGAGAGAATTGCAGGAATTAGTGTACAGGACCGATTGTAGCTTTCCAAGATTGCGCCTAGGTCTATTTGTCTTCGAGCTCACAACTGCGGATCGCAAAATGAGCGAGAGCTCGCGAACTCGCAATTTGAACAGGAACTCACTTCTTCATCTTCTTGATCCGCTGGCTTGAGCATACCTGTATGATGCACAAAGCCAAGTAAGTTATCCGGCCAGAGCACAAAGTCGTCAAATCGAAACGCACCTGGCACGGCCTGCGCTCGCTGGCGTTCCTCCTCCTTGAGCCTGTTGGCCTCCGCCTCCTTGTCTTCTAAGTAGAGATCCGACGCATCCGCATCGTTGGAGAACTCGCGCAGGCTGACCAAGAAGTCGCGCAGGTTGAGCTTGAAGCGGAGAGCGTCTTGGTTGAACTCGCAGAGCCCGCCGACGAACGTTTGGATGTCCGCACTGTACTTGCCCTATAAATGGAGAACACCACAGAGTAAGGAAGGGAAGGCAACGCACACTCTCATATGGGGGAAGGCATTGCGCAACAGGTCGACGCAATAGCCGCGGATGAAGACCGAGTTGGTCATGGCCGGGTCGGTGACAGTGGCAGGGTCCCATAATGGCGCCTGGATTTGATTGGACTCGATGAGGTAGAAGAGCCGCGAGAGCAAGGCGGTCTGGCCCTTGAAGCTGGACTTGTGCTCGCTGTCGGTGAGGATGAAGAAGACATCTTGGAGGATGCCGAGTGTGTATTGACTGAAAAAGCCGGCCGCCACCGTCGGCTCTGAATTGGCTACGCTGTTGATGAGCACCAGGCAGGTTCTGAAAGGTGGCAGGCTTGTCAGCAACGTATTTGCTGAAGGCAGGAAGCAAGCACCCACGAGAGCGAGGTGTCCGAGATATCGCGGACGGTGTGCTTCATGCCCCACATGAGCGAGTCGATGACGAGCTTGAATTGCGCGGCGTCGAGCATGAGCAAGGCCGGGAAGCACAAGGTGGCGCATTGGTGCAGCAGGCGGTAGAAGCCCACTCGGTGCTCCGGGTATTCCGCAAAGTCTGTGTCAATGCAATCAACAACAGTCCAAAGGACTTAGATTGATGGAGCAACGCACCTTGGTTGATCATGGACAGGGTGCACTCAAAGACGGCGGCCAAGATGGCGGGCACTTTGTCAGTGAGCAGCGGGCCCAAGCGTGAAACGATGGTGGCGAGGACGTTGAGGACCTCTGCGTCCCTGGCAGGCGGGATGTTCTGGAGGTAGTCGCCCAGCACGGCCTCGAGCAAGGGCGGTATTAAGTTGGCGTTGATGTAGTCCGTGTTCTCCGCCTTCTTGACGTAGACCTCGACGAGCTTGAGGATTTCCTTCTTGATGGTGCGCAGGCCGCGGACTTTGGGCGTCTTGGTGGCCACCAGCCCCTGCTGAGCGATCGAGTCGTTGATGAGCTGACTGACGGCGCGGTAGAGGCCCAACATGTCGACGTAGTTGCGGGTCAGCTGCGGGGTGAAGAAGCTGCCGATGGACGTGCACGCAGCCACGTTGGTCTTGAGCACGTTGGACAGGATCTTGATGTTGTCCGGGTTGGCGAGCACATCCACGCTGCTGGCCGCCTGCTGCATCATGCTGTCCCACTGTGAAACATCGTCCCGAGTGATCAGATACTCAAGTTCAGATGCAATAAACGCCGTGCTCACAGCTGAATTGGGCATCTCCATCAACTTGGCAATGAGCCGCTCTTGGGCGGCCTTGTTTGGTTGGGCAGCTATCATATAGCCGGCCGCTTCAAAAAACACATGTGTCTGTGACACATTCGCTTGGCTTAGCAATGCTATACTGCTCGAAGATAAGGGCCATGCGCACCTGAAGGGGGGTGAGGTCGACGGTGATGCGGTGGAGGTTGCGCAAGATCTCCTCGATGAAGGGTTCGGTCTCGCCGGACTGCTGCAGGACAAAGTGCCGCCTGCACTTTTGCGCGATCTTGATGAACGTGTCGCAAGCCATATCTTGAACGCCTGCGCAGAGCCCAAATCCGCCTGAGATTTCGTTCCGTCGAAAAATAGGGACAGCACGCACCTTCGTGGGTCTCGTGCATGAACTCGAACAGCTTGTTGACGACGGTCTTGAGGAACTTCCAATGGGCCTTGAGGAAGCGCGGGTACTGGCCGACGATGTACATGATGTTGGAGGCGACGACGGCCTTGTTGTCCTTGCCGCGCTTCATCTCGGTCAAGCTGAGCAACTCCTTGATGACGGTGACCAAGAAGCGCTTTTCCGTCTCCTCGTCTGTTCATTCGATCAAAACCCTTTGTCAGCCACCGAAGGGAAGGCTAAAAATGGTGGGATCAACGAACTCATAGCGCCAGAAATGGAGCCGATGGCCCAGCACAAAGTGTTGCAGTTGGCCCAGGACCACTCGGAGCCGTCGACTTGCTTGGCAAGCTTCTCGGTCATGATGTTCTCCGTGTCCTGCACATCCAAGTGGGTGAGGTAGACCAGCACCTCGCGCATGCTCTTGTACAGCACAATGGTATCGATTTCCTTCACTGTTTCGTTGCACCAGTTGGAGTGAGTCAGAAACCATGGTCGACTGATCGAGAGGAAGCAACGAACTGAACTCGCGGACGATCTCGCCCTCGTCATTCTCGACGACGAGCACCTCCTCCGGCTTGACCATGCGCTCGATCATGACGAGGCGGAGGTTGGAGAGGACCTCTGCGTAAATGTTCTTCCTCAAGCTGGCCGCGCCGGCAAAGGGCCCTCCGACCATGGGCACGCCGGACGCCGAGAGGTTGAGGGAGAGCAAGGGGTTGTCGGCCAAAGGCAAGGCCTGCTGCTCCTCGTAGAGCGAGGACACCAAGGAGGACCAGTACTCCAAGGTGATCTTGAACACCTCGCGCTCCTCGACCTGCGAGATCTTGACGAGGTAGAGGTGCGCGTTGAGGAGCACGTCCCGGTTGGCGTCGTTCTCGAGCAGCTTGAGGTGGGCGGAGAGGAAGTTGGAGAGGAACAGGGCCAGGTTGAGGATCAGCTCTTGGTCGGCGTCCGACGAGTTGGTGTAGACACCTTGGATGTCTGTTCGCGAACACGCAGGATGGATCAGCTCTGGCTCAAAACTGAAAGCGAGGGATGCCGACGAACCGGTGTGGGGAGGGATCATCTTGTTGACCGAGGTCATGACCATGTTGAAGAGGGCGACGAACTTGGGGTCGTACTCGGGCCCGATCTGGAGGGCGCCGATCTCGCCCAGGCAGCGCAGGGTGACGTTCCGAAAGTCGGGCACCTCCAGGAACTGTGCGCGCCATACAACATTTTGAGTTCTGGGCTATGAACTAGGGGAGGGGAAGGCAGACGCACGCGGTTGATGAGCATGTCGATCAGATCCGTCTCGAAGATGTAGCCCAATGGGATCCAGCTGTTGAGTTTCACAAAACCTTCTTCAGCACATGTAACAAGGTGCTATAGTAAGCAATGGAACCAACTTGAGGAAGCGGAGCAAGGTGTCCAGGGTGGCCTTGACGAGCGAGACCTTGGACGAGGTCTGGAGGACCATGTGGCAGAGCTCGTAGACCTCGCCAAACTGGCCGCACATCGAGTTCTTCAGGTTCTTGGTCTTGGCCGTGGTCATGGACTCGGCGGAGAAGTCGAAGATCTCCTCGGACAGGAGCTTGAGGATGACCATGTTGTTCTCGCACAGGCTCAGGTTGTTCTTCGAGGCCGAGATGATCTCGGGGATGAAGTTGGGCCAGTTGTGGGGCCACTCTTGCTTCAAGATTTGGACGAGGATCATGTTGAGCTTGTTGACGTACGTCTTCTCGCGCTTCAAGGTCGCCTCGTCGGACGTGGTGGAGATGATGACCTCGACGACAAAGTTGCGCACGCCGGACCGCTCCGTCTCGGGCAGGACCTTCCAGCGGGTGGTGATGAGCTTGTCCATGATTTGTAGGGCGATGAACTTGGTCTGCGCGTTGGTGGAGGAGGACAGGATGGCGGGCACCCGCTGCCAGGCGTCCTGGTGCTCCTGGAACTGCGTGAGGATGCGCTGGGCCGCTTGTTGCTGTGGCGCACACCGTGGAGTCTTAGTACACTGTCTGCAAGCCTACTGAAGGCAACGGGCCACGCACCTCGGCCCCCGAACCGGCGAAGAAGGCCTGAACAACGCGGTCGAGCAAACCGACGTCGACCTCCTTGGCTGTGGCGCCTCAATTGCTTCAGTGACCAGCAGTAAGCACTGAAGTAGCAGAGCAACGCACAAAAGTCGAGGATGGCCTGCGCCAAACACCAAAGCCGCCATGTCAGCTTCTGCGCCTTTCGCATTATTGGGGGGCGGCCTGCGCTCACCTCCATTGCTGCTTTGGCGCTTAAAGGTTAGCTTGGTTAGCACGCCTGTAACTGGGTCGTCTCGCTGTTTAGGTAGCAAATAACGGGCGGGGCGAGCGCAAAACTGGAGCAGAGGACGCCGAGCGCGGACAAGGAAGAGGCCCACGCCAAACGAGGGTGGCGAATCAGCAAGGGCTCAACTGGTGGTCGGCCTCGCGCTCTGCCGCCCTTTGGTGCAACCTCGTAGCTCTATCAATAGGTGTGTACAGGGCTGTGCAATGCAAAATACCAGCGAGCGATCGCGGGTCTGGCGAGCGTAAATGAAAACAAGCAAAGCGGCAACAGCAACAGCTCTCTCGTCGACCTGGAACCAACCTCAATCAGTTATGCACGTAATGGGTGTCGTATATAAAAGGCAACTCGCCTTGAGTCTTTGGCGTCGATACGAAGCAACGTGCCCGGCAGGTTGGAGAAGAAGGCAGCGCGCGATGCGATCAAGCTGCGGGACAAAAACAGTCATCAGCCATCCACAATGATACCACGTAGATGGCAGGCTCACCTTAATCTGTTACACAATGTGGAGCCCGAGCAGAAGAGCGAAGTATGATGGTGACGGGTTGACGCTGACGCTGTGAAGGGCCACGTCGATTGCTTCCCAATGCTGGATCAAGGGGACAGCACACTCACCCTGACTTTTCTCTGGCGGTGACGTTCAAATCTTGGCGCAAATGTCGAGCAGCTCCTGCCACACTTTGGCCTGCACCTTCTGCCCTTCCTCCGACGTCTCCAGCGCAAAATCAGACGGCCTGTGGGGTCACGACAGAAAAAGGTGAGTCTTGAGAAGTCTCATAAGGTAGAGGCAACACCCACTCTGAGATTCTGCCATCGTTGAAGTACTCCACCTTGCCCTTCTCCGCCAAGCGCAAAGGAGCCAACAGCGTCAAGCTGCCCTTCCAAGCCGACCTGGCCACCACCCACTTGAACACCCTCGCCACCAGCCCGACTTGCCCGGCCGCTTCCTTCTCCCGCTCCAGGTCGCTGTGGCACATACCAGGATTGGTCACCGAGACCACGACCTTATCTTGGGCCAGCTCGCTGATGCCCCGTGCGACGTAGATGGTGAGCAGCTTGGAAACGGCGTAGCGGTCCCAGCCGACAAACTTCTCTTCCGAGTTGAGGGCGGCTAACGGAAGGGCCGAGCTGGACTCTTCGAATTGAGCAAGGTGGTGCGCATCCTGTGGGCGTCAAGTTCGCTTAATCAGCCGGTTATGAAGCTGATGAGGTGAGGTGCGAGAACCCACACTGCCTAGGAAGATCATGTGCGGAAGCTTGGAGGCAGTGGTGCTCTTCGCCATCAAGGGCAAAAGCTTCATGGCCAAATAAGCAGGGGCGATCACGTTCGTTTGCAGTCTGTCAGTTTCCGCATTGATCAGCTTTAAACAAAGTTCACGCAGGGGGAAACCACGGACGAAACCTCCCAGTTGTCTTTCGAGACATGCCATTCCGAACTAGCAATGCCAGCATTCTGAATGACTACATCCAATCTCTCCAAGCTTTCCGCTTTTGCAACGAAAGCTTTGACGGAGGCGAAGTCGCAGAGATCCAAGGGCCAAACTTGGATGCGGTCAAAGTTCGTCGTTTGCCGGATTGCGGCTGCGGCCTCTTCCCCCTTTCCGACTGAGCGCACGGCTAGGATGAGGAGTGCAGGCGGGCTGGGAGAAGACGCGATTCGGAGGCTGGCGTTGTAGCCCAAGCCCAAGCCTGAAGCACCGGTGCTGCGAAGGCCACGCCTTTTAGCCGGATGAACAGCTTGCGTGGGACAACATTCTCACACTGAAGTTCAAAGGGCATGAGAATGATGGATTGATGAGGAAGGGCGAACGAAGGTGCTCACTGATGACAGTCTGCCCTGCAAAGTCGATCGGGCCCATCTCCGCCAAAGGCCAAAGCTGGCTCTTGAAAAACGCGCCAGCCGAGAACTGAACCATACTCGAGCAGTTGGTTACGATGTGAACAGAGCAGCCTTGACGGAGGGCTCTCTGGGTCGGACAAAAGGCCGAGCGCTCTTTTGTTTGGAGGTTGTCGGGTGAAACCGGACTTAGTGCTTGCGCTTGGAAACCGCCACCCAGATGAAGACGACCCAAGCCAGCGCGATGGAGGCGACGTAAAGGCCGAAGAAAACGCGGCCGCGAGCGTGGGCGCGAGGCGTGATACAGAGCTTGGGTGGCTCTTGGGGCTCCGGTTTGCCAGGCTCAATCAATGGCTGTTCTTCCGCGTCGTCCGACGAATCAAGCTCTTCCGGGCCTTGTAGGTTGGGCGAAACCACACCGCTCGCCTCGTAATCGCTGTCGTTGCAGTCCAGCTCGGAAGAAGGGTTGGGCCGGATCAATTTGCGCCAGAGAGCGACAGCGACTGAAAGCTGTACAAAGTTGCCCAGCAGAAAGCAGACAAGCAGACTGGTCACGTCGTTGGTGTCTGATGTTCGGAGCTGATGGTCCAAGTAGAACCCGACGCCGGCTTGGCATAGCGCGGACAAGGAACTCTCTGCGCTCTTGTGCACGCCCAAGCCAGTCGCCAACCAGGGCTCTTGCACTACAAATGGAACGACTAGAACCAAAGAAAGCGTGCCGATGCCGGTGCCGACCATGAGTAGCAAGATGGCGGGGATCGGGGTGGTCGTGAGAGAGGGTGGCAGAGCGAGCCAGGCAAACGCGCCCAGGCTACAAGTCGAGGTAGCAAAGAGGAACTTGAGAGCCGTCTGTGGTGATCTGTGGCGGTCCATGATGTAGCCACACTGCCAAACAAGTCAGATCCTGGTGAGATTGGACGAATAGCGACCACCCACAACAGGATACATCCCCAGGGCGCCAGCCAAAACAGCAGAGGCGGCCAAAGCGGCCGAGCTTTCGTCCCAGTCGTACCGGATCTGGAGGATGTGAGGCGCATTGTGCCTGCACTCCGCCGTGAGCAATTCCTACCTACCAAGGCGATGGAACCGGACTTGCAAGAAAGGGTTCCATAGCGCGCCGCAAATCCCAGAAAAGAGAATGTAGATCCAGAAGGCATCTCCAAGTAGTGCCACATCCCCCAGCCGGACCTTTCGAGCGGCCAACACCTTGTTCGTCGCCTTTTCTCCTTCGTCGATGATGACCGCTGCATCGAGTTGGTCTCTTAAGCGCAATCGCCGCATGAGCCGGCTTTCCGTCCATCGGTAGACCAGGTTTGCCAAGAATGAGCAAAGCGCCAAGCCGGTGGCAACGAAGAATGGCAGGTGTGGCGACACGGTCGAAAGCGGGTATGCTGTTACTGACGAGAGGAAGGAAGCGCCTTTCCCCCCAAGCAACCCCAAAGCCAGCGAAATGCCGAATCCCTTGTCCTTGAAGAACCTAAACAGAATGACCTCCTGGCAGACCGCGATTGGCGTTAACCCCAGGCCAAACAGCAGCAGTCCCAATACTAAAAGCTTTTCGGTATCCAACCAGCTGCCCACGGAGACGCAGCTTTCGCCGAGTAGGATGACGCCAGTGGAGATGATGGACGTCCACACCAAGCCAATTTTGCTGGAAAGCCAGGGCGCAAGGAGGGGTGTCCATGTGCTGTTGAGGGTATATGCAGAGAACAACAAGGAGTATTGAAGGTTGTCCGCCCCCAGGCGCTTGAGGAGCTGGGTTTTCAATGGACCGAGAATTTCGCGGCACCAATGTGCGCCCAACGAGAGACAAAGGGCACACAAGAAGGCCAGTGCTCTCAGAGAATTTGACGAGCGGGGCATGACACTGAGGTTGGATGGTCGACGACTGAGGCGAAACGTAGAAGAGTCGCTATGCGGCGCCAGCAATGGAGAATGATTGTGTAAATTTGTCGGCCTCGCTTGGTGCTCTATTTGGCCCAGCGTAGACGTATCACTTGGCGACGCTGGCAAGAGCGACAAGGTGGCGGTTCCATCGTGACCGCTCATCAAGCGCTGGCCGTCCGGAGCAGCCAATCAGACGGCGAAAGGGGGCGGTCGGAAATAAGCGTCATAACTCCAGTGTGTAACAATGCATGCAAAAAGGAAGGGACAGCTCTAAAAGTGCGCCCAGCTCGTGGATTACAGCTTGGACGACCGCGGCAACTCTGGGCACAAAGGTTTGTCGCCTTGCCGATTCTTAAGATCTTTCCGCATGATCTTGCCCGACGCGCTGAAATCAACAATGAGTCTAAATCCAAGGACATGGATGAGCAGTCGTACTTCTTTGGGATCTCATCCAAAAAGACGATGCCGCCGCGTAGACGCTTGTAGTGAACGGTCTGCTTGGCGGCCCAGTCGATGATCTCGCGCGCTTTGGCCTCGCACGCCTCCTTCCGATTCGTCAAGACAACTGGGTAGAGATTCTCAGACACTGCGTTTCTTTGCGTGAGCGTGGACGCTTACCGAAGGCGAGCGGAACCTCGGTCGCTTGTTCCGGTCGCTGGGCGGGCACAACGCCACAGTCGGCAATGTCCGGCCGCGTCAGCAGAAGGTGCTCTAGCTCTGCTGGTGCAACTTGAAAGCCGTTGTACTGCACAGGGTCCATTGTTAGTGGATCGCCGCACGGTCTCGGGTGGCGAGCAGACTTGCCTTGATCAACTGGCGTCCGGGCTTCGTGAGCAACGGGCTTACGAAAGAGTTTGGCTCAACACACCTCTTTTAAACGATCCGTTACGAAGATGTGGCCCTTGTCATCTTTCCGTACAATGTCGCCAGTCCGCAACCAGCCGTCACCAACCAGAGTCTCAGCGTTCGCCTGCGGGTTATTGTGATAGCCTAAGCCGTAACGTGAGTTTGTGATGCTGGCAGGTGTTTGTGAGGGCTCCTCACCCAGCATGATGTTTGGCCCCTTGAACCAAATCTCGCCCTTCACAATTTGAGCCTGCATCCCAGGAAGGATCGGCCCGTTGCCACCGATCTGCCGACCTTCGGGAGTGTCACTACACCCTCCTCCGGTCGTTTCTGAAAGGCCGTAGGCGCCGACAACCTGCCCAGACTCTGAGCTTTGTCCAACTTCTGAGTTCCAAAGGCACGCTCACCTTGGCCCCTAGCCTGTTTTCGACCGCTTCTTGAAGCTCTTTACCAAGTGGAGCTGCTCCGCACCGCAGTATCCGCAGGCTGCTCAGATCGTACTGGTCGACCTTAGGTGACTGCAGCCGAGATGAACTCTCGCTCCCTAAGCCGGCGAGGTTGGACACTTACTTTGGCCATTTGAAGAGCAATCGCTACAATAGTGTGAAGAACGTGTTAGAGCGGGCGCGGCTCTCGATAGGTTGTGAAACGTACGAGGGACGAGATGGCCCATTGTGACACGATATCTGCAGACGACATTAGAAGGCTAGGCCTTACCACGAAGAACCACTGTCTGTGCTTACTTTTCTATGAGAGTTAGATATCTATCAAAGTCGAAGCGCTCGAGCACAATGCTGGTAACGCCCAACCATGGCCCAAGAAATTGGAAAACCCTGCGACACGGGATCAGCGCCGCCGTTAGGAGGACTTCCGGGTCTCACATGACCCCAGAAATGTGCTGAGAAAGCACAAAGAAAGCTTAATTAGCGCCGAATCGTACGACGGATAAGGTGGATTCGGCACTCACAAACATTGGAACAAAACAAATCCACCTCGAATCCGCTATATAATGCTCTGGCAGCGTCCATGATAGCTGCCGCACTTGCGCATGAAAGTTGGCGTGAGATCTGGAACAATTTGGCTCGAAATTGAGATCTCTGCGAGCGTTGGGCGACATCATTAACACTCACAGATTGACGCCTTTGGGAAGGCCGGTCGTGCCAGACGAGTAGCAGCGGAGTGCTGTCGTCGTCCGTGCCTGCTCAGGGGTCATGTGAGGAGGTTCCAGCGCTTGAGAAGACATGAGGCTCCAGATGCTCTTGAATCCCGCTTTGTCGTCCTTGCCAATGAGGAAGATCTTGTTGGAGTCGCCCCCCATAGCTCCTTGAGCAGTCTTAGCGCAGTCTTGGTCGGTCACCATGATCTGGACGGCGGAATCAGTGGCGATGTGCTTGACCTCTTTCAAGGTGAAGGCAGGATTGGCGAAGGTGCAGATGAGACCGGCGGCCTGGGTGGCCTGAACGAAGACGGGGAAGAAGATGGAGTTGGATGCCATAATGCAGACCACCGAGCCCGGTTCAAAGCCAAGCTTGTACTTAAGAGCGTGGGCGAGACGGCAAGACATGGACCGAACGTCGCCGTAGCTGCGCCAAGGGGTCAGATGGTCGCTCTTGTGCATAGAGCCCAGGGCACCTACGTGAGCGTTTCGCCATTGAGACCATCGATGAAAGCAGGCTTGCTCTTTTCTCGGACGGTGACTTCCCCATTCACGAGGTGCCAGCTCGAGTCCGCGTCGTACAAGTCCGGCGGCGTCTTGTAGGGCGAGCTCCATGGCGGCACATCCATGGCACGGTGCTCTGCCTCTCTTGTGCAAGGCGTTTGGGTAAGGACGAGCCACTAAAGGGCGAAAGACCCCGCCGCCCAAACAAGCCGCCGGTTCAGAAAAGCTGCCACTGCACGGCCTCGGCTGCCCAGCTCCGTGCATTAATTACCGACTCCACATTCATTTCTGGCTCTCCTCTCCTCTCCAAAAACATCGAAGTTGACAATAAGATCATGGCCGCACAAGGGTGAGCGAGTTTTGCGCTCCTTCGCACGATCGGGCTGTGCCGAGCTGTCTGCCGAGGTGCTGACACTTTCGAGGACAACCAGAACCCCTGCTCCAGCTGGCGCCACCGTGGCATCTCCTGATACGCATGTGAACGGCATTCACAGCGAGGATGAGACGCACGTCAAGCATCGCGACGCCGAAATCTTGCTTCCAACTTTGGAGCGCCTTGGTGGCTCGCCTCCCAAGAATACCGACGCTGCCCAGGTAGCAGAGGCTTTCGTCAAGCAGCTCTCCGACGCTTTCGCTTCGGGCGATAGCAAGAAGTTTGCCGGGCTGTTCCTCGAAGATGGTAGGATGTTTTTCTGCTGGAGCCAGTGGCGGCCGAGGTCTGACTGCGCTCTCACGTCCAGGCTGGTGGCGCGACCGTGTGACATTCACCTGGAGCTACCGCTCGTTCTTCAACGTCAAGAAGATTGCCTCTGTCTTCAGAGTGAGTTCGGCCACTTCGATGCGGGTTTGATCCCGCGGCATGGCTTGAAAATGCATTCTTGTTCGCAGGATACCCACGAGCGTGCTGCTGCCACCAACGTCCAGGTCAACTCCAAGGTGCCAGCGTCGTTGCTCACCCCTTACCCGGACCTTGCCTACGTCCAAGTCCACTTCACTTTCGAAACTACCGCGGCCACCAACGACGGCATTGCAAACCTCGTCTACACCAAGGACGAGTGGAAGATTTGGACCTTGTTCACTGCCATCGACGAGCTCAAGAGCCGCAAGAATATCGAGAGGCCCGAGCGCAACTCCATCCCCGACCGCTTCGCTTCCGAAGAACCCCCTGTGGTCATCAGTGAGCTTCTCTCCTGCCTCCTCCGTGCTTTTGTTTGCTGAACTGAATGTTCCGCAGTCGGAGCCGGACAGAGGTGAGAGCTACCTTAGATTCCCGACGGACGGCCATCGAAAGTGACCACTTATGTCCGATCAGCGGCCTGTCCATTGCTGCCCACCTCAACAACATCGGAGTGCCCAACTTGATCATCGAGCGGAATGCCAGAGTCGGCGATACGTGGCGCAACCGTTACGACGCCTTGCACTTGCACTCCCCGTCCCACGGAGACAGCTTGCCCTTCTTGCCTTTCCCCAGTGAGTTGTCGCGCGCTCCTTTAAGATTGCAGTTTAAATCCGCAATCCTACAGAGTCGTGGCCCTTTTATCCCAGAGGTTGCCGGGTTGCCAGTTACCTCGAGGCCTACTCTGAGATTCTACATCTCGATGTGTGGACCAACTCGACTGTCAATAACGGCAAGTTTGACAAGTCCAAAGGCTCGTGGACTTTGAATGTCACCCGAAACGGCAAGGAGCGCATCTTGACTCCGAAATACCTCGTGAGTGGTGGCGACGCGCTTGAATGGGCAAACTGCTTAATGCTTATCTATTCGCAGATCTTTGCGACTGGAGTCACTGGATCTGTTCCTTATGTCCCGGAGAAGCTGCCTGGCCAAGAATCGTTCAAGGGCGAAATCATCCACAGCACACAGTACAAGAATTCGCTTCCGTACAAGGTAAACCCTATCGTGCTTTTGGCATGCAGAAGGCTTACGTAGTGCATTTATAGGGCAAGAAGGTTCTTGTTGTCGGGACAGCGTCTACCGGATTCGACATTGCCGGCGACTTGGGTGAGCCGGCGCTTTTCCCTCACGAAGTCATCTGGCCCTTACGTCCTTTGTGAAGGCCGAAATGGAGTTGATACGACTCTGTTGCAGCGATCTGCTACGTACATCATGTACGCGCGGCCTTTCAGTGTCATCCGCCGGCTGCACTGACATTTCTTTTAACAGGAGCCAAGGCAACGGCATCAATCTCGTAAGTGTTGGCAGCGCTGTCGACCATTCCGGACGCTTAGAGAACCTATAGAATGGTGGAGCTATCTACAACGACAATGGCCCGCCATTGGAGGTCTGTTAATCCACTCTCGGGATTGCCGGCTTTCACTGACGCCCAAATCAGCTCGCCGACAAGCTTGCGAACGCCATGCCGTTTGCAGTTGGGAAGTGTAAGCTTCTCTTTGATCAGCAGATCTGATGTCAGGACTGAAACACCGTACAGTGTTCGCCCAGCGCGAGGTAGCTCGTGTAGCCGAGTTGGACAAGTCAGTCCGGCCTAGTCTATATACCTCTTCAATCCTCTCAAGTTAGCTTTCAGAGTCCTTTTGGATGGCTTGAACAAAGCCGGCTTTGAAACCAATCTCGGTTTGGATAATGGTGGACACTTCACATGTGAGCCTTCCAAGGTCGGCTCGCTCTCGCGCTGACATCCTGCATAGTGGGACTCGACCACAGCGGTGGATACTACTTTGACACGAGCGATAAAGACGGCGGATGCGCTCAGATTATCGATGGCCGCCTCAAGGTGCAACGTGGAGTCATCAAAAGGCAAGTGCTACAGCTTCCTCCTTCTTTCTACTATAGTGGCACCAGCTCATTGTCTAAAACCAGCTTCACGGAGAACGAAGTTGTTTTCAGCGATGGCACGTCGAGAGAGATCGACGCCGTGGTTGTGAGTTCCCGCGTGTTTTATCCGAGGGCAAGTTTTGATTTATTCCCCAGTACGCCACCGGTTTCTTGCCAGTTCGACACACCATTTCAAAGTTGCTTGGTAAAGAGGTTGCCGATGCTGTCGGTGACTGCTGGGGTCTGAACGAAGATCCCGAGCTCAAATCTACCTGGCTGCCACTTGCCTATCCCAACCTGTTCACTTTCTTCAGTATGTTTTCTGCTTATGTGGACTCCAAACGATTCCCAAGTGGCTTGCGGCTTGTGTGAACAGGTGGCTTCTTGATGACTCGCATCAACGGCCTGTTCCTCTCGAGGCTGATCGCTGGCAGACTCGATGGCTTGGACACCACGCCTTATGAGAAGTGAAATCAGGGAGACGCTTTGTAGAGGGTTTGAAATATACTTGCACACGTCAGTTTAGCGTTGGCGGCCCCTCGCGGCTTGCATGAATTGGCTTGTGTCTCGAGCATGAAAGACAAAATGAAAGCCGCAAGGTAGATAGCGTTGGGTGATATTGCAAGATCTAAATGCGGGCATCCCTCTGCTGCTTAGTACCTGCCGCCATCGGAGAGAACGCTTTTCGGCTTTGCACTGCGAGCATTTGTGGTCAGCCCTTATCGCGAGCGAAGCGAGACGGTGGCTCACCCTTCTTGATGTCCTCCGCTGTAACGTTGCGGTACTCGTACCCGAACTCGTAGCCCAGGCGCTTGCGGCCGTCTTCGCCGCCCTGCTTCCAGAAGCGAGGGCGGCCAAGAATGGTGACGACGCAGGCGCCACCGAGGCCGAGATTGTGGGCCAAGCCGTACTTGGGGTCCTTGTTAGTTGGCGCAACGGACGGTGTTTGCATAGGCCCGGCGATGCCCCGGACTTGCATGGTCTGTCGCTCGCATGTCAGTTCGGCTGCAGTCATCTGGCAAGATTTTCAAACGCACGATGTAGGAAAGCATGCCCAATCCGGTCGCTCCTGAGGCTCAACAAGTTCAGTGAACGACTTATAGGAAAGACTGCCGAAACGCACCTAGGGGATGGCCTTTGCAAAGCAAGCCTCCACTTGGGTTTACAACATATTTGCCGCCACTGCGAGTCAGAGTCAGCACGTCAAACAACATCACCGATGGATGCGACGTACTAAGTGTTGTCTTTGGCTTCAACCATCTTGTGTGCCTTCCCCGGCTCACAGAGGCCAAGCGCATCGTAGGTCAGAAGCTCGTTGGACGCAAAACAGTCGTGAAGCTCGACCACGCCGATATCGTTAGGGGTGAGGCCTGACTTCTTGAAGACGGTCTGAGCGGCCCGGCGAGTCATGTTGGCCTGGTGCAAAGTGGTCTGTCAGCTGGCGAAAACGGGCTAATTGACAAAGAAGGCATACCCCGACTAGCTCGATGGCGCTCTTGGTCTCGTAGAGCATGGTATCGTCAGTGACCTGGGACTGAGCCACAATCTCGACGCTGTGATAAGACCGATTAGAAAGTTTGCAGAGCGCCACTCAAACGGGTGGCACTAACGCTTGGTTCTCGAGGCCGTGGGCATGCACAAAGTCCTCGGAGACAATCACAACACAGGCAGAGCCATCAGAAGTGGGGCAGCACATCGATCGGGTCAGCAGGTTGCTGGTCATCTTGTCGGCCTTGACCTCCTCGACAGTCATGGCGTTCCGGAATTGGCTGTAAGGGTTGTTGACAGAGTGGGCTCGGCTCTTGGCAGCAATGGCAGCGATGTGGTCAATGGTGGCGCCGTACTTTTCGCAGTACTCTTGCCCGCCGTTGCCGAAGATGATGGCGCTGTGCAACGATGAGTCTGAGACACCGACTCAAAACGAAACCTGGCTTACTTGGGGGTGCCAGTTCCGGGTCGGGTTTCGTTGATGATCTGCCACGTCCTCGCAATGGTCGGGTCCATGTTCTTGAAGGGAGAGACGATGGGCCCGGGGTTCATCACTTCAAAACCGAGAGCCAGAGCGCATTCGACAGTCCCGGACTCGACGGCTTGGCGAGCGAGGAAGGCAGCCGCAGAGCCTGAGGCACAGGCATTGTTGCAGTTGACAATGGGAATGGCAGCTGGAAGACAAAGGTCAGAGCCGCGCGGGGCGCAAGGAAAGGTGAGTGCTCCACTCACTCATGCCCAGCTGGTAAAGGGTGCGCTGTCCACAGCCACTGTGTCCGTATGCGTAGGCAACGTCTGGATTGCTTTAGTCAGCAAGGCAGTGTGTGGCGAGAGAAGCAGTCGAGAAAGGCGCACAGGCTTGCTCCACATCGTCGTAGTTGATGCCAGCGTCCAGCAAGGCCTTGGTGGCAGCTTCCAAGCCAAGTTCATGGTACTGAACCTGCCCTCTGGGCTTCTGGAACGCGGTCACTGTGGTGGCGCCGGCACGGATTAGGCTCTTCTTCGACGAGCAGAGCGAAAAGAAGCTCACTGCCAACGCCAACGATATATGACTTTCTGGGCATCTTTGCTTCGTTTTTCAAGAGATATTGTGAAGAGAGAAAGTAAATATTTCAACCTCCTTGCGAGCGCAGGCCGCCGGCAATCATACGGAAAGGTGAGCTCCCTCAGTGAGGCCGTGCCGGCTTGCCTTTAAAGTCCGCCTCCAAGAACTTTTCCTGCACAGCAATGGCCTCCAGTGGACCTCTGAAAGGCATCAAGGTGGTGGAATTCGCCGGTTTGGCGCCTGGCCCGTTCGCCAGCAGTGAGGCCCGTTCAAGATCGGGGACAGCTTTGGCCAGATCTGAAAGCAGATGTCTTTCCGCAGTGCTCCTCGCGGACTTTGGCGCAGAGGTCATTCGCATCGACAAGCCTGGTTCTTCATCCTCGGCGCCTCCAGACGTGCTTACCAGGCAAGTCGACCGTCATTAAACGAACAGACGGACGCGATTTAATTTAACTGCTTGCAATAGGCGGAAGCGGTCCATCGCTGTCTCGCCCAAGACCAAAGAGGGGCTGGACATCATCTTGAAGCTCATCTCGACCGCGGACGTCGTTATAGACCCTTTCCGACCAGGAGTGCTCGAGCGACTTGGTCTTGGCCCCGCGGTGATCGCCTCCGCATCAAACAACCGCGCGATTTTGGCAAGGTTGACGGGCTTCCAGCGCACCGGCCCATGGGCCCAGAGAGCTGGGCACGATATTAACTATGTGGCTCTGAGCGGCGTTCTTGCGGTGAGCTCTCCGGCCAGTGCCGACATCACAACACTGAAAAGCCTTTGCTCTCCCTTTTCAGATCCTGGCCCGACCAGAAGTGCCTCTTCCTCTTCCACCTCTCAATATACTGGCAGACTTTGCTGGGGGTGCCGTCATGTGCGTTGTAGGCATCTTGGTCGCCCTGTTCGAACGGTCCGTCAGCGGCAAGGGCCAGGTGGTCGAGGCCGACATGGTGAGTTCCTATCCCCTGTCTGGTCCAGTGCTAAGTAATCAACATGACAGCTCTCTGGGGCTCGTTATCTGGCAACCTTCCCTCTCATGGGCCAGATCGCAAATTCGGGCTCGACTTCCTGGGCCTTCCCACCGGGAGAAAATCTGCTGGATGGAGGTTCTCCTTGTGAGCGACCTTCAAACTGTTTACATAGCCGAGTCTCAATCGGTCGCGGGCAGTCTACAACACTTATGCTTGCGGCGATGGAAAATGCATCACGGTTGGAGCCATCGAGACCCAATTTTACAAGATCTTGCTGTAAGAAGCCAGGTTCGTCTCTCAACCTCAGGCTGATCAGGTCGCCTCCAGAGACACGCTCTATGCGATCTCGCCACCGCCGACTCCACAGCACTCGCAATTCCGCGAGCAGAACAATCGAAAGATGTGGCCCGATCTCAAGGTCTACCTCACGGCGACTTTCAAGTTGAAGGGACGGGATGAATGGACGTCCATCTTTCAAGAGCTAGACGCCTGCGTTGCACCGGTCTTGGATCCTTCTGAAGCTGCCGGCTCTGCCGAACCAGCTGCGGGCGTGCCCGAGATCACGCCTCATCTTTCAAGAACGCCTGGCTTGAGTGCCAAACAAGCGTCTGATAATGTAGGCAAGGAGTCGTTCATTCTACCTCCGGGGTCGCACACCACAGCCATCTTGCAAGAGCTAGGCCTCTCGGACAGCAAGATCTCCCAATTGAACGCTTCTGGGGCCGTCGAGAGTGTGAAATCGTATCGCACATCCAAATTGTAATGCAAAGCACGCGTATCAGAGTTTGGACTTTTGCTTCTTGGCCTGGTTGGCCTTGCCGAACCCAAACAATTTCTTTGCCACGTTGCGCATCTGGATTTGCTCCGACCCTTCCGTGATGCGGTAGCGCCTGTGGTGGCGATACATGTGCTCTAATAGCGGTCGGTCAGACGCGGTTTGCGCCCACAAAGGAGTAGGAAAAAACTAACCGAAGGGATAGTGTCGAGAATAGCCTGTCCAAGCCTGTCAGCTGAGCTCCTGGCAGTAGTCGAGAGTAATCTTACCCATGCCACCGTGAACCTGGATGGCAAAGTCAGCCGCCTCGCAAGCCAGCTTGTTGGACCGGTAGTTGCACATCGAAACCCGATCGGAGAGGTGCTCGTTCACTTCGGCGCGGGTCATCTTGTCCATTTTACTGGCGGTGTCCCGGATAAGCATGCGAAGCATTTCGGCTTCGGTAGCAAAGTTGACCAAGGGGAATTGGATGGCTTGGTTGGAAGCAATTGGCTTGCCAAAGCTGAGACGCAACTAGTTGAACTTTGCCTTGCCGGTCCGGCAACTTGAAGCACTCACAGCACACGTTCGTTGGCATACTTGACAGACGCATTGATACAATACACCGCTGCACCTAGAGAGCTTGCTGCTTGTCGAATACGATTCTCGTTGAGGAAGACGCCCATCACGCTCAGCTGTTGGCTCCCTTGAGTCTCATGCCCAGTGTGGAAGACACAAAAAAACGAACCCCATCGCCTTCGGTGCCCATGATGGCCGAGTGCGGCACTCGGATATTCTTTAGTGTCACACGGGCGTGGTCGCTAGGCATGTTGAAGGTCCAAAGGCTGGGCGAGATGTCAATTGCCTGCCGGCCTTAAAGTAGTACAAAGCTCACTATTCTTCAATCTTGAGACCGGGGGCATTGATAGGCACCACAAAGGCGGTCAGACCCTTTGCATCGCCGTCCTTGCCAGACGTGCGCGCAATGATGAGGTCGTGAGTGGCGATGTGCACCGCTGAAGCAGTTATTAGGAAAAGAGTATTCTATAGGAGATGTAGGCTTGCCTGTGTTCCAGATCTTTTCGCCATTGATGATCCAAGACTCGCCGTCCCGCACAGCTCTAGTTTCCATGTGCGTTGCATCACTTCCGTGGTTCGGTTCCTGGTACGCAATAAGCAATATTGCAGTGAAGGCAACTGATTGAGCTCACCGTCAAGCCAAAAGACATGTGGTATTCGCCGGACAAGATTTTGGGCAGCAGCGTTCTCTTCTGCTCTTCCGAGCCCTTCGCGTGGATGATGATGGCCAAAGGCGCATTGCCGACTATAGCGTGCTCGTTCTGAATGTCACAGTGCAGGCCTGCTGGACGTCAGCAAGGGTAAAGGTCCGGTTGGTGTCAGTGTTAAGCCCACCGAGTCCCTTTGCCGTGAATGTCTCCCGGATAATAGCCACTGCTCGCGAAAGGTCAGCATTGGTTAAGCTGAGGAAGGGGGTTCCGCCCACTCTCCAAGTTGCCAATCGCCTCCCCACCCAGTGCTCGCGGAAAGGGGAGACGCCAGAAACCAGCTTGATCCGCCAAGTCTCGAGCCTTGTGGAGCAGGGCGTCCCATTCCTTGCGTGGCAGACCTCCTTTGTCCCAATCCGTGCGGGAGTGCTCGCGCCGGTAGTCAAAGAAGCGCTCGTTGTCGTCCTGGGCTTGCAGCGGCTTGATCTTGGCGTCGATGAAGGCGTCCAGCCGATCGAGCAGGTTCTGGATCTCGGGGGTGACGAGGTACTTTGTAGTGTCTGTCTCAATCATGTTGCTTGAGAAGGTGCAAGACCAGAAAGGCAGAAGGTGGGGTTGGTCCAACGCGAGAGTGCGAGGCGTCGAATTCCCGCCGGCAGAGCAGCGCTCGCACAAGAGTGAAGTGGGCCGGCCTATTTTGCGTGCATCAAACTGCTCCCAACAGCATCGAAATGGCAGCCCTGGACGACAAGGGGGTGGCCAACTTGGAGAGTTACCTCTCGCAACGCATCTCTTCTCTCCGACCACCGCTTCGAGTGTCCAAGTTTGCTGTCCGTTTCCCGCCTCTTGCGCGTGTGTCGAATCTGCTTGACATTGCTTGCTTGCACAGAACGGCCAGGTAGGCGTGGGCTTTTGAGGGCAAGCAGGACAGTTGATTAATGGAGTGGCCGTCCAGAGCAACCCGACGTTTTTGGTGCAGGATGCCAGGTTCGCGACTTTGACAACCCCAATCGTTGAATGGAGTGCTCATGGACGGACTGCAGTGGGTCCCGGTATGTGCTCCGACGGCGCCCACCCGGCAACCATCCGCCTTCGGCCCACAACGTGCAGCGAGAGTATGACATCCTCAGCGCCCTGCAGCACTACAACAGGGCCTTGACAGATGCCTCGAAGGCTGTCCCTGCCCCTCAAGTGTTCGCCATGTGCAAGGATGAGTCCATCATCGGCAGTCTGTTCTACATCATGGAGTTTCTGAACGTGAGTCTCGCCCTTTCTCCGCAGTGGCAAGACCTCATCTCACCCGGCTGAAAGGGTCGCATATTTACGGATGTCCGACTACCAGAGCTTAAACCCAACGAGCGGGCTGCATAGTAAGTGCACGGGTGTACATCGAAAATTACACCAACTGATCAAGGACTGGCCCAGCTGGAAAGAGCTCATTCGAGTTCAAAGCTCTTTGGCGCGAGTGGATCCTTCCAAGCTGCCGTTCCCGTCAAATTTCTACAGCAACCAGCCATTTTATGCGCGGCAAATCAAGTCCTTCGAGCGCATTGCCCGAACACAAGCCAGAGTGAAGGATGTAGAGACCGGCGAGGAATTGGGATTGATGCCTGGCTTCGAAGAAGCGCTGGCATACCTCAAAAAGACCATGCCCAAGGGGGTTAATGATCAGGGGATTGCACACGGCGACTTGAAGGTAAGCTGCCCCCTCCTAATCTCAGACCTGAGTCACTTCTTACTGAATTGCTTTTTCAGATGGATAATGTGGTACGCACCGTGGGTTCGCGGGAGGCTGAAAGGCTCAATTCGATCCTCCAGGTGTTCCACCCAACCGAAGCTCGCGTAATTGGCATTCTAGACTGGGAGCTGTGCAGCCATGGGGCTCCTGTGAGTGTGATTGAACACTTTGACAAGGATACCAGGTCTGACCAGGCTGCTGAAGTTGGGCGATTTCATCAATGGCACTTCACCTTTTCTTCGGCCGGTCCAGCCAGACACGGCCTCAGCATCAGATGCTTACCCTGGATTTGAAGGTGCTGATTTAACCAAACTGGGGGTGCCGCAGTACGAGGAGCTTCTCCAACTTTGGTGCGACGGGGCCGGTGTCGCTTACCCACCCCAGGAGATTGATTGGGCGACAGCTTGGTACTTCCTTCGCGTGAGCACTTCCTGATGCAACACCTTCCAGCAATTCAGTGCTGATTGTGACTCAATTGTAGGGCGCGGTCATTGCCCAAGGCATTGCGGCCCGCTATGCTCAGCGGCAGGCCTCCAACGCCAAGGCTCAAGCATATGGCGAACGTCGGTTTATCAACATGGACATGACGCAGAAGTACATTCGGAAGCTGAAGTCCAGGGACTCCCACTTGTAGACCTCCTCCTTCGCTGCCCCAAATAATAGCTCAGCGGGCCGCTGCCTCTCGCAAAGCTTGCACCATCCCCAGTAATGCACCTTGATTAGCCCCACTCGACGCGCCGCAGGTCTTCAGGCCTGAACACGCACTGAACCTGTCGCATGTTAACCGACGCTGCACGGCAATAGCTGTGAAAGTCAACACAGCAACACGAGACATGGCCGGATTCAACGCCCCTTCGCCTCAATCAGCCTGCACTGATGGCCAAACCTGCACCAAGGAATCAAGAAAAGCTGCTCATTGAAGACAACATCGAAGTGGAGGACATTGGTTCCGATGAATTTTCAGGTGGGTTTCTTCCAAATGTTGCGCCATGGAGCAAACCTTGACGACGTAAAGCATGTCAGCATCAACATTATGGAGCTTGAATGTCGCTAGAGGAGCATACGGCGGCCAATTGGTAGCGTACGCACCCCTTTGGCGCGCCGTTTTGAATCCTTAATACTAAGCGTAAACAATCCTAGGCAAGCAGCGCGCAGTGCGACGCACACAGTCAAACCCCATCTTTTCCTTCACTCTTTGCACGCCTACTTTTTGTCGGCAGCAAACGTCACGCTCCCAGTCAAATACAAGGTCACACGGCTCCGTGATGGCCGTGGATGTGCGTCGTCTCAGCTCGCTGTCTCGCAGAGGCTGTCTTGAAGCGGGCTTCGGCAGACTGCACGCGATTCGTCGTTGGAAAGCAAGGGGATCACCCAGTCGTGTCTATCATGGCGTCGTTCAAGGCCAAGGAGGGCACACCCATCAGCTTGCAGATTCCCTTCCCAGACGGCATCCTTCACCCCGACCGATGTCCGCCGACGAGGGGTTCTGCTCAAATTGTCTTGCAAGCTGAGCGCGCGGCACCCTTGGAACTGGCCGATCTACCGAAAGACGGTTTTGCCACACCGAACCGGTTGCGTCGCAGCATAGAACTACGGATCGCAAGAGGTGAAGATCAGCCGGAGAACGCATCGAAGGTGGCGACCGCACGGCATCTGTACACCCAGTCGACCTGGATGCGCTGCGTCAAGACCGAGACTTTGGATGAGGCAATGCAGAGGGTGAGCCCCTGCTTCAGCTCGTTTACGTCTAACGACTAACGTAGCCGATTTTCACATAGTGTATTATGGTTTACATCAGTGATTTCGACGTTCTTGGAGCTGGCGCAGAGGCAGTAAGTCCGGTCGGTAATTCGGAGGCTTCCGCTCAAGGCGCGACAGCTTGGCCTGACCCGTCAATCTCGGCCACGGTTGGCTATGATGGTCTCTCTGGACCACAGTCTTTCGTTTACACACAAGTGCGTGGTCCTGTTCGATACCTTCCGCGCGGCTGATCAGGGTGGCAAAAACTAGTAAGCTTGATTTGAACGATTGGGTTTTACATCACAAGCAGTGTCGGGCGGCAGGCGATGGCAGAGCACTTGTTCAATCTGTAAGCCGTCTCTGCTTTGGCCGGTCAATGCCTCAATGCTGACGACAAACACATAAGGCGATCTTTGGCCGTGACGGCTGCTTGGGAATGTTGATCACACAGGAAGGGGTGATGCGCCCTGAAGGCTGCAAGCTGTGACGACTCTGTGTACGCAAAGTCTCTGGAAGGTGGCTACTGGGTCGCGGCCTTCGAGCGAGATTCAGGTTCCCGTCGGCATCAAGGAGGAGGAGGGCTATGGGGAGATTTATATGTAGAGCAGACCCTTAGAACCGTGACAGATGGCTGCACTCCAACTTCCTTCGCATCTGGCCTTCTCCAGCGCGCTGGGTCCAGACATCCTTGAGCGCGAACGAGCAAATGTGCCCTTCGAACCCCTCGAGTTGTCGCGATTTCTGTATGGCCAGGAGCACCTCGACCGCCAGGCCAAGATCCTTGCTGTCTTGATCAAGGAGCCGGCCTTTGACAAGTCAAACCTCTACTACTTGGGCCGGAACGAGCTCTTCGAATGGGGCCTCAAGAAAGAGAAGCGGTTTGCGGAACTGCAGCTGCAGCAAAAGTGGACGCCCGCAGAGATCACGATGGTGTGCTAGGACAATGTGTTTTCTGGGGGAGATGGTCTGATCACTCACATTGAAAGGCCGAAAACTTGCTGGACGTGTCGGCCGCCTTGCGCCTTCACAAGCTTGTCTACGTTGGCAAGTCTACTGCACCCTAAGCTTATACTATTGCTTGACTGTCTGGAGCAGAAACTATTCGTGGTCAAAGCACAGATGAGCAGAAGCGAGTGTTCTTGGGACCGGCAGAACGCTACGAGCAGATTGGGTGCTATGCGCAGACTGAACTCGGACATGGCTCCAATGGTATGGGGTCTCCATTAACAATGAGAAACAAGCCCTAAGGTGAATTTATTACAGTGCAGGGCTTGGAGACAACCGCAACCTACGACAAGTCGAAACGGGAGTTCGTCCTGAACTCGCCAACCGCCACAGCCACCAAAGTGAGCTCGGACCTGTCTTTAATCACAAGGCTGTAGTCTAAGAGAGTTCATTCAGTGGTGGCCCGGATGTGAGCTCTACCTCTGCTGTTCCCTCGACAGCTGGCTAAGCTTGGGCAGCTCTTGGACGAACGGCCGATCACGCCGTCGTTATCGCCCAGCTGGTTTCCAATGGCAAACGATTTGGCCCTCACCCATTTGTTGTGCCTATCAGAGATATGAAGACCCGCAAGCCCTTGCCCGGGCGTGTTATTGGTGAGCAATTCGCTCCGTGCAAGCGAGGCTGCACATCTAAGCGTCATATGTACAGGTGACATCGGACCGAAAGTCGGAATCAATGCTGTGGACAACGGCTGCCTGAGCCTTTACAATGTTCGCATCCCCCACTTCAACATGCTGGCCCGGTTCAGCTCGATCGATGCGCAATCGGGCAACTACAATGCACCCAAGCGCCCTCAGCTTGCTTATGGCAGTATGACGCAAGTGCGTGGAAGGCTGGTAAAGGACGCCTCGTCAGCCTTGGCCCGAGCTGCTACGATTGCGATCCGAGTGGGTTCGGTCCACATTTTTTACACAGGTTCTCAGAGCTGACAGCCCTTCAGTACTGCACCGTTCGCAAGCAGTCCTCCAAGGAATCTTCGCCCAAGGGTGTTGAGAACCAAGTCGTGGACTATCAGTCGGTCCAAATCCGCATCTTCCCAGTCCTTGCAGCCGTATTTGCTTTCCACTTTAGTGGGCTTTCAAAATGCTGTGTGTTTCGTTTTGAGTCTAACTTGGCAACTCAACAGCGGGGGAAGCCATCTTTCAGCAAAGCGTCGAGAACAGTGCAAGAATCAGTCAAGGCGATCTTTCGCTTCTCGCTGAAACCCACGCTGCAACGTGTGCTTTGAAGAGTTACGCTACGATATACACCGCTGACGCAATGGAGCGATGTCGTCGAGCCTTGGGCGGACATGGTTACTCGCTGGCCTGCGGCCTTGGCATGGCGACGTACGCTGTCTTGTCGTGTTCATGATCGACTCTTGCTAACAACTCCACAAATAGTGGAGACTATGTCGGAGGTGTTACTGCGGAAGGCGATTCATACATGATCCCGGTCAGTACACCTCCGAATTCTCGACCACGCATCACTCACACTTTGTCAACAGCAACAAGTGGCTAAATATGTAGGTGCCATCAGATCTCGTATATTGGACTGGTTAAATGTGCTTTCATGATAGCTCTTCAAAGCATACCGCAAAGTGGTGGGCGATCGCTCCGGAAAAGCGGCGAATGAAGCCGAGGCCTATATCGCTGATTACTTATCCGGTCCGCTACAGTCTCACATTGCGCATTTATCACGATACTTATGTTGTGTCGAGCAGATCCACGGGCTACGTTCTCCTGGCAGTCGCCGAGTGCACCCCCTTCACCCGCCCAAGTACGTACTTCATTCACTCGCTCACCTGTCGTGGAAGCTGAGTGCGGTCTTAGTTCACAAGAGCATTTGGTCATCGTGCAGCCTATCTAATTGCACGGGCTGTGGAGAAGATGGACAAGGAGAGAGTTTTATTCGAGGACTTGCTGGGTATGTCTGTCGCCCAAAGCCACCGATATACCCACCTCACCGTGTGATGCAGTTGATGTCACACGCATTTCCATTGCCCACGCCCAGTTCCTCCTCGTCTCAAAGTTCGCCAGCGCAGTCGAATGTGCCCGCGTGAGCGCTCCGCTAAGCGAGTCCCTAAAGTGAGCTGGTTCGTTCTTTCTTTCTGGGTGTGTCTGACGTCTGTCTTCAGGATCTGTTTTCAACTTTTTGGTGGGTTTTGGGGGTTTTATTTACCGTGGCGAGTCAACGCTGAGTGCGAAGCAGCGTGCCACACAATGGACCAAGAGGCGGCCGACTTCCTGATTTCGGGGTTTTCAAAGGCACAGCAGCATGAGTGGCTAAGGCATCATAGTGAGTACTTTGATTCCCGGGAAATGCCTTACTTGACATGCGGTTCGCCAAGTCAATTCACACATGGCGGCTTTGCGCCCAATTGCGGTTGGACTGGTAGACAGTTTTGCGCTGCCCGACTACCTCTTGAACTCAACAGTGGGACGCTATGACGGAAACGTGTACCCAGCCATCTTCGACTTCGCGGCGCGCTCTCGTAGGTCGATGCTTTAAGGCGGTGGCCCGATTGTTCTGATACTGGGCCCAGCGCTTAATACCGTGGACTGGAACCCTTCACTTGGAGCTAGCAGCGTTGTTGTCGGAAAATCAAAGCTGTAGAAGGCCTATGCCTACAACATCGCAGCGCTTTGCATTTGCAACTTTGAGGCCTCTACTTGGTCTGCTTCACATAAGCTTTCAAAGTAGCAACCCGTACGAGCACCGACAAAAGCTTTACTTGTTGACAGTCGCCACTTGCTCCAAAACGTCCCGGCAGATTTCGGTCGGTCCGCGCTCCTGCTCCATCCAATCCGCCACATCCTCCAGAGTCAGCTTCTGGTCATGTCCTACTTTTTGGGTGCCATAAACGACCTCTGAGATGTATCCACGGGTTGTGAAAAACCCTCTAGAGTTGTAGGGGCAGCTCTCGTGAATGAGGTAAACGGCGCAAGGCTGCAAATTAACATTCGATCAGCTCTCGCCCTGTATTAGCCCTATAGAAAGAAACTTACTGCACAAAGCTCGGGTGTAGCATCCTTGACTTGCTCGAGGATGGCGGGGTCGGTGATGTTCCTCTTCATAGCCGCTGTGGTCGCCGAAGGACCCATCGCGTTGATCTGAATGCCGACGTGGCGGCCTTCCAGTCCCAAAGAGCGTGCAAAAGACATCTGAGCCGCTTTTGCAGCGGTGTACTGTGCAAAATGTCACTGGAGGGTCTTTTGCCACTGTGTGCGAGCTCACATTGGCCCATTCTTCGAGGCCGAACAAGGACGTCGAGCTGATATTGAGGATGCGACCGTAATTGGCAGCCACCATGTGGGGCCAAACGGCCTTGATCATCATGACCGGTCCCCAGTAGTGCATCTGCGGATTGGCTTGAGCAAAGCGACCGCCGCCTCGCAAAGAACCATCTCACCTCAAACAGCTTGCGCATGTCGTCCACCGTCGTCTCGGCAAACTTTCGCTGGTAGGCGAAGCCAGCGCTGTTGATGAGACCATCGATCTTAGTGGAGTGTCAGCGCTCCTCGCCGACCACCTTGTTCGCCGCGTCCACTCACCTTTCCGTACTTAGCGATGACTTTCTCCACCAACTCTTTGATGTCGGACTCGCTCGTGATGCTCCCTACGTAACCAATGTGTTGGCCCCCGTTTTTGGCGAGCGTTTGCGCAAAATCGACAACGCCCGGGTTCTGCTGCTTCGTTAGCAGCATCGGACCATTGACGAAAGCACTCACCAAGTCAAAGCAGACCAGCGAAGCCCCGCGCTCGGCCAGCAGTTTGGAGTAGGCACCTCCGAGCTCGCCGTTCGCTGCGACGAGATTCAGCGTCGGCTCAGCTCCGGGAACGTCGCCGCTCACCGCCAGTGACGATGACAACGCGACCTGCAAAGCTGAGCTGTTCTCGAGGCATTTTTGAACTTATCAAGACCAAACAGGTCAAGCAGCAAAGCCGGGAAGTTCTGCGAGCTGCAAGCGTCGGTCCGAGGGGCGCTCCACCAGCGCCACCTCTTTCGAAATATTGCTCTCTTTTGTGCTGTCAGCGGCTCTGGGATTGCAGCAGCATATGAAGAGGCAGCTAAGATACACAGTCGGTGGGAATAAGGGTCTACTTTTCCTGGACGAAGTCCAAGTACTGCAGCACAGGCTCGCGCAACGTCTCAGACCAGATTGGATCTTCCTCCTATGGCCAACGAGTTAGTCACCTTTGAAAAAAAGGGAGAGCAAGACTCCCTCGCCTTGTTCACTACGTTATAGTCAAAGCCGTGCTGTGCACCTTCGACCATTCGCAAAACGGCGGGCACGCCAAGACGGTCCAGCTCCGCTTTCCATGTCTTCGTATCGGAAGGGGGAGATGCCGTATCTGCAGTTCCGTGGAATAAAACAGTTGGAGGGTGCTCCGAAGACCTTTGCGCCTCGTGCGTCAGGAAGGCTCCTCTGCCTCTGAGGAAAGGATGCTCACAGCGTATGAAGCGGGAAGTCTGTCTTAGGCTCTAAGACACTGCATATCATTGAGACTTTGATGCTCACATTTATGTAACTGCGGGGGAATCGCAGCCTTGCGCTCCTCGAAAGTCTTGCAAGCGGACAGCTTCTCGCTGAGCCCAGTGGTGGACGCGATAGCGTTAGCCCACTGGCCGTATTGAATCAAATGGATACAGCTAAGATGAGAGGATCAAGACGGCCTCAATCGAAGCCCTAGATCATGTCGCAACCTACTATGTGTTGCGGTGCAACAGGACTTGCCGCTCCTCAGCGCTCATGGGAATGTCGTCGTCTTTGGTCTTTATGAAACCTATGAGCTCCGTGCTGCAGACAGGCTCCAGGTCGTGCAAGTCTGGCGAAGTTTCGCGTCAGCTAACCCGAGCCAGCGCCGAAGGGAATTCCATACAGGCCAGCTTTTCGGGCGATTCGGTCTGAACGCCAAACACAGGCTGCCCAGGGGCAGGAGTGTTGAAGTCTACGCCCAGTCAGTCACATAGAATGCTTGAAGATGCCAGTGCATACAGGGTCCATCCAGAAAGGGCATGCCATACAGCGCCAAAACAGCCTTTACTGGGGCAACTTGCGCAAGCACTGCAACGTTCCAAGTGCCTCCACTGAGACCAAGGATCTAGAAGGGATTCAGACATTGCCGGTCAGATCTCGAAACCACCTCACTCCGATGGATGCCTTGTCGATGGCGCAAAGGCCCTCCTTCTGAAGCTCGGCCGACAGGTTGTTGGCAATCCAGTTGAAGGCATCAAGGCTAGGCGACATTGCAAGCCACAATGTCAGAATGACACGACCGGGTTGGAAGCCAGTTAAGCGTCACCGACCTGTCTTCCAGGATTTCATCCGGAGTCGAGCTGGGCAAGAGCCGATAATCTGTGCTGACACAAACTATGCCTCGCCCTAAAGCCTCGTCGATCAAGTAGTTGGGTAGCCTGCTGTAGCGATTGCCACCCGTCCTGCTCGGCCATGTTCAATCTCACAGTCAGCGCGTCGGAACGGCCCCGAGACACATACAACCCGCCCTACAGATCTTTATCAATGTACTGACGACTACAGAGTGGAGTGAGCCTCACAGGGTGAAAATTGAGCAAAGCCGGACATGGTTGACCCTTTGGAACCAGCTTGCTCGCCCATACGGTCAAGCTTATCTCGAGATTGTCGACTTTCTTGAAGACGTAATCAGCAGTAAAAGCAGCGTCGATGCGTGGGAAGGCCCCCTCTGGCCTTAGAGACGCCATGGCTCGTCGACAACGAAAGTGGGCGGCATCTCCATCGAAAGCCGGCGGTCGGTGCGTTGTCTCACTGGCGGCGCGCTCCTCTGCGGTGGACGACCAACATACATCCTATGGCAGCACTAGAAGAGCAGGCAGCGCGCGAGAAGGCTCTCATAGACCCTCAGTTCCATGGCTTTTACGATCTTTTGCCGTTTAATCAGACAGTCGACGCCGAGTCGTTCGCCCGAGCCCAGGCTGGTGGCTCTTTGTCCGCCAGGTTGCTCGCCACGAAACCACCCCTAGATGATCGCTTGGTCATGACTGAGATCAAGGACGAGAACGTGGAGGGCTTTTACTACCGCTTGAAGGGCCAAGAAGCTCCCCGAGGTGGTCTTCTTTGGTTTCATGTAAGAGGGACACATCAACCGTCTCTAGTAGAGCAGTCTGGTTTACGGAGGCGATTCACAGGGAGGAGGGTACATCCTTGGCCATCCCATGATGCAAGAGGTTTGTGGCTTGCAGCTCCTGAGCAGCTTTGTCAGTTTTGAACGCCAAAAGAAAACAGTCGCTTTATGCTGCCTTCATCCTCGAAACTGGTCTGGCTGTTTTTGCTGCCCGCTATCGCCTCGCCCCAGCGAACCCGTTTCCTGCAGGTCGGTGCTGCACGGCCTGTTTTTCGTCACACTCCTGATGCACTTCAATGCCGGTAGCTCTCGAAGATGCAACTGCGGCGCTCGGTTGGTTCTCGAAAGAGATTGGCTCAGTTCCAATAGCTGTTGGTGGCGCATCGGCGGGTGGGGGGTTGGCTTTGGCGACGGCGCTCTACAACCGTGACCACCAGCGCATACCGGTAACCACCCTCATTCTCAACATTCCATTCCTGTCGCCTACGGCTGGCTATTCTATGCAGCATAACAAGGTCAACAAGATCTGGTATGTTGGGATGCATTTCACCACAGAGCACCCTTTGAAGCTGTAGTCGTCACACAGGAGCAGAGAGAACGCCGCCTTTGCATCTTCAGTTTACACGCCTCCGGGCACCCTGGACGACGAACACTACGCGTGGCCGGCGGAGCATTCCAACTTCAGCGACCTGCCGCCCACTCAATTCAACGTTGCAGAACACGGTGAGTTGTGTATCTACACTAACAGTATAACTTATTAATTTTTCTGGGTAACAGATGTTCTTCGAGACAGCGCTATCGACGTGGCCCTCAAAGTGATGAAGGAGAGCGCAAATGGTGCCGAACTCCTTGTGAGCTAGCCAGCGATCTGGCTTACATCAAAGCTCAATTAAACGCCTTGCCCCAGGTTCGAAAGGGCACCTTCCATGGCTATGAAGCTCTCATTTCTGCACCGATCACTCAGGAGCAGCTGGCAGCCACTATCCGGTTCTTGCGTCGCCACATGGGTCTTGAAGAAGGCAAAGCGCTGGACAAAGGCAAAGGCAAAGCGTGAAGCCTGACTAGAATAGCGAGATCAGGCAGGTGGTGCTGCCACAACTTCCCGGAGCCTTTCAATTAGGTTCGCGAGGACGCCTTTGAATGCATTGCAAGGCACGGTGTCGTCCAACTAGACATCAACTATCAATTGTAATGCACGAGCTACATCGTCCAATATTGGAGAGGACCGTCACCTCTGTTTGAGAGTTGACGCGGCGTTGGCTTTGCCGACTCTGAGTTCGCTCGATCCCTTGGTGCTCTTCGACGAGCAAGCTTCCTTTTATGCGCCGACGCGGAAGCCGGTTCGCAAGCCCTGAAGCGCTTCAACTTTGACATGCGCTGGTCATTCGGCAGTGGCCCCTCCGCAAATTCGAGCCGGTCGGTAAATAAAGTGCGCTGCAGGATAGCCAGACCGAGTTGACCTGTTGGCTCTAGTCCATTAACTCTGCACCGAAATGAGCGTTGTTCTTAACGGAGACGGCAAGAAAGCAGCCAGCCAAGGCGTGGAAGTGGATGATGCTCTCATCCGCAAGGCCTTGGATGGCGCCAACTTGAATGCCGTCCGACTGGCCCTGTACCAAATGACCAACGACGAATCCTTGCTGACGGATATCAAGACCGAGCATCGACTGGTCCGAGGCGGCGCTCTCATCCAGACTGCCGTTGCGGCCGAGGACGAGGAGTCAGTGCGATTTCTTTTGTTGCCGGCAGCGCATTCGTTCTTTGCCTCTCCGGTCTCGCTTTCGGACGTGTGTCCTCATCTATGTTTCTCGAACGTTTAGGAAAGTCAAGGACAAGGCGTTCGAGTGGCTCAAGCACGACAGGCACAGCGTGGAAACGCCGCCTCCTCCGTCCAAGCAGCGCTCCCGAGAGCTCATGAGCAACTACCTTAGCGAGCCCGTCAAGGACGTTGAGTTTGAGTTTAATTACGAAGTGGGTTCCTTTCTGTTCAGGAAAAAGGCAAGCTGTTGACCCGATTCGGCCCTCTGCAGGAGCTGGCTTTCGAGGACTTCCCGCGCGAGGCCAAGTGGAAGGCCGGCCCGCCTCCAGAATCCGTTCGCAATGCCTTCAAGGTCCTCGTCGTCGGAGCAGGTATCAACGGCATCGGTATTGGGTGAGAGCGGCTCTTGCGACAAGCATTGGTATGCTAAAGCACGTCCTACAGCATTCAACTAAAGCGGCTCGGCATTCCGTTCACCATCATTGATAAGGACACAACATTTGGCGGAACATGGTCTGTCATGTCTTGCTTGCCTGCGCTTGTTGTTGATACGTCGCGATGGCAGGCACATCAACCAGTACCCTGACTGTCGCGTGGACACCCCCTCGCACTTGTTTCAGTGGAAGTTTGAGAAAGTGAGCAGCTTTATATGCCGGACTGTCGTTCAAAGCTGAGCGATGGCGCGGGCAGAACTATCCCTGGAGCGGTAAGATCGCTTTTTCTTGGCACACCGACGGTGGCGCTTATTATAGGAGCAGAGTACTTCGCTGCCGCATCAGAGACGCTGCGATATCTTACTCACTGCGTCGACAAGTACGACATCCGCTCTCATTTCATCTTCAACGTCGAGTCCAAGCAAGCCATCTGGGACCCAAATTCGAAAACCTGGAAGGTGGACGTCGAGTACAAGGACGGCCGCAAGGAGCAGATGGAGGCCAATGTGGTTGTCTCTTGCTCCGGTTCGCTGTCTAACCCCAAGCCTCCCGACATGCCGGGCTGGAAAGACTTCAAGGGCAAGATCTTCCACACCCAAGCTTGGGACCATTCAGCAAAGACCGAAGGCGCTCGAGTGGCTGTCATTGGTACCGGGTCCACTGGTGTCCAGCTCATCCCTGTCGTTGCCCGAGATGCCGGAAACCTGACCGTTTATCAGCGAACGTGAGAGCGGTCTCGCATGACACTTCCGTCGCCTTTCTCACCTGATTGCCATTCCAGACCACAATGGATTACAGCTATGGCAGGCTACCGCACACTCATCACCGAAGACGTTCGTTGGCTGTTTGACAATTTGCCGTACTATTGGAACTGGCACTGCTTCTCTGTGCATGTCGCAGTAAGGCCGGCTTAGTCGTCTGCTCTTCCCTTCGCTGAACAGGTGGTCTCTCAGTCCCAACAGCTGCACGGTCTCCAAAAAGTGGACCGCGAATGGCAAGCAAAGGGCGGCTTGATCTCGGAACGCAACGACAAGATCCGCGCCGGTCTCACCTCCTACATCCAATCCAAAGTCGGCGACAAGCCCGAGATCTACAAAAAGGTGCTACCGGACTACGCTCCGTTGGTTCGCCGTCTAGTAAGTCGACCCGAAGACCTGTGCGCCGCTGCTCAATTGACTGATGCCCTCTTATCAGGTTGTGGACAATGGCTTCTACGACGCTCTCAATCGTGACAACGTCGATCTTGTGGCACACGGGATCGACCGCATCACCGAGAAGGGCATCATCGCCAAAGACGGCGTCGAGCGGGAGCACGACATCATCGTCATGGCCCTCGGCTTCGATGTCAACAACTTCTTCTTCCCCATGAAATACATCGGGCGAAATGGCGTCGAGATACACGAAGCCTGGAAGAAGGACGGCCCGAGGAGCTACTTGGGCATGGCCCACCTTGATCAGCCCAACTTTTTCTCCGCGCTGGGTCCTAAGTGCGTCTTCCCACGTTCTACTGAAGTGCTGCAAGCTGATACGATACTTCAGCCATGCCCCTCGAGCTGGCGGCCTTTACTCCTGGGCCGAGATTTGGTGCAAGTACATCTGCCAGGCCATTGTCGGCATGATCGAGAATGGCTACACCACCATGACTATCAAGCAAGAGCCCTACGACAAATATCAGACTCTCCTAGGTGTGTTTATCCACAGTGGCGTGTGTTCAGGTGGGGTTTGACCTGGACGTTTTGCACAGACGCCCAACTGAAGGACGCCATTTGGTCCGAGCCCGGCCACAGCTACTATGTAAACTCTTTTGGCCGCCCCAACATTAACAACCCAGTGAGTATCGCTCCATTCTGCGGAAGCTTGGTATCGAGCTCATCGCGCTTGCCTACAGTTCACAATGTGGGAGGCGCAAGTGCTCACCCAGAATGTCAAGTGGGAAGACTATGAGCTTGAGAAGTAGACGCTCTTATTGCATAGATCTTTCTGTATCGCTTCCTACCATCTGCTGCAATATTGACCCTCGAGCTTTACACACGAATCGAAGTCCCTCTGCTTGCTTCGCTTGCCACACTCTCAATTCGGCCGACTTTGACCTCGCTTCAAGCACGGACATTCAACGGTGCCGTAAAACAATCCTGCTAGCATGCACCGGTGCCGTCGAAGACATGTGATTTGAGACCGGCGGCAAAGGTTCGAGCTCCGCCAAAACAGCAAAGGGGCGCGGATTCCTCTTGTCCCTGCTTCACAAGTCGAACAATGGCAGCACATACCGAAGAAGTCCTGACGGTCCAGCAAGACCCTGCGAAAAAGAAAGCCGAACAGGCCAAATTGGCCCGCATTCGAGAATTGTTTGAGGACGAGAAGACCCATCCTGTAGTCAGCTTGCTCTCTCCTTGAAGGCCTACAGGCGCACCTGACCCCGCTACGAGTCCAGGTTCCGCTCAAATATGGCGACATCCCTCCCAATTACGAGTCGGTGACCAGCGAATGGCTCACCGCGACCATCAACAAGGATGACAAGGTGCCCGGCGCTCAGGTTGTCAAGCATTGGCTGGACAAACCCGACTCTGGCACCTCCAACCGTCGGAGAATCTACATGGAGTGGAACGAGGCCGGGCAAAAGGCCGGGCTTCCTGAAAGCGTGTTCTGCAAGGCGAGTCGATCGCTGACCTCCATGCGGCATCTCTCAAAGCCAGCTTTAGGGCACTGCCGAACTCATCAACCGTCTCATCTTGAGCTCTTGGGGGACTCTGACGGAGACCACGTTCTTCCAGAAGATCCGCCCTACTGTGTCCTTTGAAGCGCCCACAGCCATCTTTGCCGACTTCGACCGGGAACGCTACACCAGCATCATCATGCTCGAAGACCTGAAAGACAAGGTCAAAGAGTTCTGCGGCAGCAAGACCTTGGTCTCCAAGGACATGAACATGAATCAACTCGAAACGCTCGCCACCTTGCACGGCCAGTTTTACAAGAAGGTCTCGCCGATCAGCCACCTGGCCAGCTTCTGGGACCGTACCGAAAACATGATCGTCCACCACAACCTCAAGAACGTTATCGACGAGGGCTTCCTTGCGTCGAAGGACGTTTGCCCACCCCGCTTGTACGCCCGTGGCGTCCAAGAAGTCTGGAACGCCACCGTCTTGTCCTTGCGCCGCAATCGCCATCTGGTGGAGACTGGGGTCACAGCTTGCCATGGTGACCTGCATCCTGGAAACGCAAGTTCTTCTCGCGGCCGACCTCGAACACTTTCCTCTAACATTTCAGTACAGTGGTATCAGCTCAAAGATGGCAAGATGGGGCTTTCGGACTGGCAGTGTTTGACGTAGGCCCTGTTTCCCTTCCATTTCGGCCCCATGCTGATGCTGAACCGCTTGTCCATAGGCGTGGTGCTTGGCAAAGGTGGGAGTTAGCCAGTTGCTGCTCGAGAGCCGAAAGATTCACACCCTCTCAGGGATCTGGCATACGTGATTTGCGCCAACTTGATGGTCGAGAATCGACGTGCCTGGGACAAGGAGCTCGTCAAGTTTTACTTGGAACGCCTGGCTCATCACGGCGGACCGACCCCTTCGGAGGAGGATACCTGGAAGGAGATCCGAGGCCAGCTGCCCACCGTTCTCAGCTTGTGACTCTCTTTTTTGAGCTTTACTTACCATGTGGCTTAAACGGATGGAGCAGCTGGACAATGACACTCACTCCTGGGCAGAGGTGATTGCCTTTCCCTGTCGTTTGAAAGCTAACCGTCTGACAACTTGCTCAGCTTTCCCGACATGCAAACCGAAGACACTACGCTTGAGATCATTAAGCGCATCTGCTACTTTGTGCGTTGCCGTGCCTCCTTGGCATCAGCTCACAGACTGACGGCGTAATGTGGCGAGCAGATGGACGACTGCGATGCTTTGGATGTCAAGTTTGACGATTTCTAGCGGGCGATCCATTCATAGAGTGCAACGTCGTGTTCCCTCCTTCGGGCATAAAACTGCATGTGCCCAACCCTTATCCTTTCAACCCTACGTGTACAGGTTTCAAAAACGGATTGATTGCCTCAGGCCTTCCCATTAGCGAGGTCCACATGCCCATTTGCATGGCCATTGGCGTAACCGTTTGCGCCCTTCAGCGGCAAAGCGTCCGCATCATCTTCGGGTGGCGGGGTCTTTGCCAGGTTGTGCTTCTTGATGTCATAGTTGATCTTGGTGCCCATGCAGAAAGCAACGAAAGCTGTACGTTGAGGTCAGCAGATGATCGAGCGCAAAGGGTGCGGGCAGCACACCAGAAAATGGCACCCTGGAATTTTCATGTTTCGACGTGAGCGCTTGCGACTTGGCACACACTGAATACTAGGGAACGTACCATTGTTCAGGTTCGAGGAAGCGCTGCGCAAAAGAGAGCGAAATGGGATTGATGGTGGCCGTCGTTCGCCACGCTCTGCCAAAGTTGGAGCGAACATACTTGACGACCTTCTGCCACGGTCGCACGTCATTCACGAACGCTGCCATGGTTGTCAGGTAGGCCAGAGTGATGATGGGCGTGACCAAAGTGTTGCTCGCCACGATTTGCAAAATCTGTGCGAGAAAGTAAACAACGCGTCAGTCAAGCGCTTGGGGGCCCAAATCGAGGAGCCGCTAAGGTTCACCCTGGACTTCAGATCGTTCTTGCCTGCAAAACGCGCCTGCAGCTGCCGGATCAAGACGTGGGCCAGAGGAGCGCTGATGAAGCCGCCTGCAAGACGGCATGAACGCCGCGCGATCAGCTTGCTCCCAATCAAGACTCGGTCAAAACCAACGTACCATACATTGCTAGCTTTATAGCTCTGCTGTATCTTCGGATCAGATCCAAAGGCGGGATGCCCGACTTCTGGACATCTGGCGGTGCGACGCCTGCCAATCGGCTCGCTCTGCACAGCAGCACCGCTCTTAAAGGAATCGTCCCGCCTTGGATCCAGGAAAAGTGAAACGCACAAGATCTCTTGCAAGAAGCTGCCCGACAGGGAACGCCATCAGCCACACACATCTTGTCCGCAATCGACGATGCGCACCAAAAAAACGCCGAGGTCGCCATCTTCGTCGTCAGCGGTTTCTGTAATCGGCTTCAGGTCCCTGTGTGTGCTTCTTGATACAAGACAACATTGCATACCTTGGCCAGCCGCCTGGGAACGCACGCTCCGGTCAACGCTGGAGTGCCACTGTGCAGGTCTGGCTCACTCGTTGTAGGCCCGGATCAGCTGCTTGGCGCCGATGGCCTCCATCCTGTCCTTCAATGTGCTGTTGGTTTACGGTCAAGTGGCGTATGTTCGGCGCTTCGACGCCTGGCTGGAAGAAGGGCGAGGCTTGCTCTCTTTTTTAAATGCCGACGATAATCCGGTAAAACCACCACCTTCCCTGCCCGCCCCTGCAGCCTGCAGCCGCCAGGAATCGCACTTCACGCTGATCTTAGCTCAGCAGAGCTTTGCCGAGGAGCGCAAGGTACTCGGTGGACGATCATGCACTGGACTTGCGAACCCATCATTTCGGCGACTCCAGCGCCCTTGTACTCAAGAGCATTGCTTCCACCGCTCGGCCTCTTCCAAACTCTTACCTCAGCTTCGGCTGAACCTCCAAAGCTAAATGCCACTGCTTGGCATGCCCCGCACGGTTCCCGGCTACTGATGGCGACCTTGCAGAGCTCGTTTGTGCTTCTTTAACCCAGCGAGAGCAACGACATGGTCTCCTCGGCAAAATTGAAGACACTCGGACTTTCCGCTGCTGTAGTGGTACTCGCTTTGGTCCTCTCGTTCGTTCACGAGAGACCCACCGAAGGCAGCATCGACCTGCGCTTCGACGACAACTTCCGCCTGCCCATTCCACCCCGTGAAGTCCCCTACTCGTATCGCAACAATGTGATCTGCACCATCGTCATGTGCTGCTTTGGTGCCATTGGTGTTGCACTCGGGGTTTGGGATTGGGTCAAGCTGGGAACACCTCTCCATCTTATGCTGTCCCTCTCCGGTGGAGCTATCGTCTTCCCGGAAGTGTTTTACGATGTGATCGGCTGTGTCTGGTTCCCGGTGGAAGAGGGCCACGGGATCTTTGGTTATCTGGGGCGAGAGATGCCCTTTTGGATCGTGGCGTGAGCGGGTCCTCCTCTCTGCCGCTGTCTAATCCACACTCATACCTGTTCCCCAGCGGTTGGTTTGGCTATGGAGCCAACATGGTCCTTAATATTCGCTTGCTGAATGGCAATCCGACCACAAAAGCACTCTGGCTCTTCTGGCTGGCGGCTGGACTGAGCAGCGTCATCTTTGAAGAAGCTTTGCTCTACGCCGGCGTCTATTACTACTACGGAAACCAGCCTTTGGTTCTCTTTGGACTCTACCCTTGGTGGTGGGCAAGTGGCGCTTTCTTCTTAGCGTCCTTTTCAAGCACTAATGATTTGCCGTCTCAGTTTCCCTGCAATAGCGTGGGCTGCACCTTAGCCGCTTGGTGAGTGCAACCCCAGTACTTTCCAGCCGTATTGAAGCGTGGCTTTCTTTCAGCCTGGCATACCGCTGTTCGACCCAGCTTCAAGGGTGGAAATCTGTCGCCGTATTGTTCCTAACGCCTATGTCGGTCACCGCCGTTTACGGATTCATCGCTTTGCCATCTTGGATCGTCGTCAATGGCGCCTATCCTTGGTTTTGGACTCAGGCGGCCGGCTTGCTGACTCTGGGTCTGGGCGTTGTGGCCTTTGCCATCGTGCTCGACACCGTCTTGGACCGACGGCCTTTCGACATGGACGCGAAAGCGGAAAAAGTAAGCGGTGAACGTGCGCCTCTCTTGGGTTGAGCAAAAGACATTCGGATTGGTGAAGGCGTACGGCCTTTGAATCAAGTAAAGCCCAGCTGTGAATAGCTACAATGTGATTTTTCGACCCTCCTTGTTGCTCCTTTCGATCGCATCAATGAGCTCATGCATCTTGACCGCGTGATTAAAGTCGAGGATGTTGGGCGTGTCCTTCTTGGCGAAGGCCTCATACTCGCGGCCAACGTTGCCCAGCTTGTCGTCGGCGGTGCCGGTCTCGACTTTGGTACCATTGAGAAAGAGCTGCGGCTCGTAGATCTGCGCTAGACGGTTGAGATCCTACCCTCGACCGAACATGGCCGAAAACTTGCCTGAATGTGGCCCATGTCGCCTTTGAAGACCAAGCACCCCGTGGTCCCCTGGATCTCCCAGTAGAAATCGCAGGCTCCGTTGGCAGCATCGCTTCCCCCTCGGAAGTGGAGGGACACGGGCGCCCCGGACGCCAGTTCTGCCATGATGCAAATCTGGTCAGGCGAGGTCTTCGGGATGGTAGATTTCTTTTCGACGATGAGGATGTCCTTTCTGCCGTTGTAGATGGACGCAGAGAGGGCCTTGAAATCCCCGAGAAGGTAGAAGAAGGCGTCGAGAAAGTGGCAAGTCGGGATCTGCAGCAGGGTAGCGCCTGTATAGGTTCCATGAGAACCGCCCACACGTTATAGCAAGGGAATCTTCTGACCGTTCTTGACGTCGTTGGTATACATCTCTCGCTCGTTGATAGCCGCTCCCCAAGCGCCACCGGCTCCCAGCTGAAGATCGGCGTTAGTTAACAGAGACGGGGTGGTCATAAAGCCAGGCACTCACAACAGTGGTGGAGATGATCTCTCCAATAGCTCCCTCCTTCAGGAGCTGATGAGCTTTCATTACGGCCTTGCCTTGTCGAGCTTGAAGACCAATCATCGTCCGAACACCCTTTGCGTTCGCCAAGTCGGCAATCTCTTTGGCTTCTGCCAAGTTGACACCGAGAGGCCATTCGCAGAAGACGTCTTTGCCGGCTTCAATGGCGGGCAAAATGGCTTCCTTGTGCAGAGGCAGTTTGACGGACACCACGACCAGGTCAACGCTGGGATCTTTGGCGATGTCGGCCGCGCCGGAGTAGCCTTTCACGTTGTACTCTTTGGATGCTCGTTCGGCAGATTGAGGGTTGGAGGTGGAAACGGCGACCAGCTTCGCCACGCCTTGCTCCTCCAGCACTTTCAAGCCGGGCAAGTGCGCGTTGGCTGCCCAGCTGCCAGGGCTCAATCCAATGACTCCGATGTTCAGCACCATTTCGACTGTAGAGATCTAGGGGAAAGAAGCCGATTCAAAGAAAGCTGGGGAAAGCTTGAAGGCCATCGGTTATGCGTCCTCTGCCATGGGTCAGCAGGATGTCGGATGCGATTACGCATTTGTCAAGCACTTTTAGGTAGTGAGCCGAAGTAGGAACCGTCATCGATTAGGCCGAAGACATCGTATCTATGATTTCACTTCACGACGCAAACCCAACAAAAGCTTCCCACTACCGACTGCTTCCAGTGATCACATCATGCCAAGGTAGCTGCTGCGCTTGAAAGCACGGTGGTGTTCCTATCCAAGCACTTGGCAACTGAACTGACTGTGAGACTAGGTCTGCAGAGGTGAGCGAGCATGGACTTACCAAAGATGATCTTCTTGCCCTCCTTCCAGGTCGAGATTTCCAAGGTCTCCCCTGGTAGGACATGGCCAGAGAAACGGACCTTGATGTCCTTGAGCGGCCCATAGAAATCGACGAGATGCTTGGTGGCAATGCCAAAGAAGCATAGGCCGTGCAAGATGGGGACCGGGAAGCCTCCGACTCTGTATTCAAGCATGGTCAGATGATGATTCTCGCTATTTGCAGTCGTGAGATAACGAACTTTGAACGCTTGGGATCGATATGACTGAAAGGAGATTCAGCAGATATTGAGGGAAATACGGGCACCGACCTACAGAGGGTTATAATCGCCACTCAGCCTGATCGTCGTCGTATCAGCTTCTTTCCAGTACTTTGCGAGGTCGCCAGGACATACCTGTAGATGGCGGCTTGCTTGGCTTCGGTCTTGATCTTCTCAATGTGGTCGGGATTTCGAGAAGGTGGCTTGTTGGCCGCCGTTACGGGCCCAAGATCTGACGGAAGGCATTAGTCTCAAAGAGTCTAGGGCAGACAGTGGGTCAAGGGGGCACAGACCTTGGCCGCTTTTGCGTCCGCCAAAGCCACCTGCCTCGCGAATGAAGAGGGTCGTGCTGCCAGTGCCGACTAAAGCACCCGTGGCCTTGTCTCTGGATTCCGACATGATGTTGACCACGGCTGCCTTGCCTTTGTCTTGCACTTCCAGCAGCTTGGAAGTGTTGACCAAAGTGCCCTCGGTCGGGATCGGCGCATCGAAGGAGAGGTATTGCTCGCCGTGAAGAAGCTTAAGGGGGTTGAAGTTGGGAAGCCACTTGAGAGCAATATGGCGGTAGACGGCTGCTTGAGGGATGACAATGAAGGAGGGGATCACTTGGAAGTCGTCTTCCAACTCGAAAACGTATTTGAGCTCCTTCTCGTCAGCGCCAAGACCCAGATTGTAGAGCATCGAGTCGCGCTTGGTGTAAGAGTAGACAGAAGTCTGGGTGGCAGTCTTCTTGGCCTGACGCACGAGGTCGCTGTCTTGCATGTCAAAGGTGCTGCCCCAGGCAAAGGGAGGTTGATCATTGACGCCAAAGTTGGCAGCCATTTGGGCGACAGCATCGCGCGCAAAGTGAGGATTCGTAGGTCGTTGATCTGATTGCACCAATCAGCATAAGTTGGGCTGAAGCGCGTTGCTTAACGCACCAAAAGAGGTGATGACTGGCCACTTGGATGCCACATCTTCGACTGTAAAGCCTTTGTTGGAGAACTGCAGCCACAATCAGTATCCGGCCTTAGTCATTGCCAAAGAGTGCACTGACCGCGTAGCCGTAGGTTCGCTGATAGCGATAAGCACCCATTCCACCACCGGTCGTGTGATAGACTTGGCCAGTCGTCGTAGTGTTGTTAGGAGAGGAAACATAGACAACGAGAGGGGCGTTGAATTCAGGCGCCCAGACCTTCAGCATTTCAGGCGCCCAGACTTGAGCCGTCAGCTGAGTGCCGCCCGTTGGCAAGAGTGCGTTCGCGAGGATATTATACTTGCTGCCTTCGACAGCTAGGGAGCGCGTGAGGCCAATGATGCCGCCCTTGGCTGCCGCGTAGTTGGCCTGTCCGAAGTTGCCGTGCATGCAGACCAACGACGCCGTGTTGAGAATCTGGTATTATTTTGAGTGCCTAATTATCTCAACATGTCAGATAGAGCGCATACTCGTCCGTACTTTTGCTTGACCATATGCCTGTCGTATGCATTCAGTCGAGCGCTGTAAAGTAGCATTGAAGTCACTCACGGCCACGCAGCATGACAAACGGTGTAGGTTCCACGCAGATGAACGCTGTTGATGATGTCCCATTCTTGGTCGGTCATAGCAGCAAAGGAGCGATCTCTGTGGCCAAAAAAGTGAGCAGCGACAGAATTCAAGGGCGAAGAGATTACCTTAAAATGCCGGCGTTGTTGATGACAACATGGATGCCGCCAAAGTTCTGCAAAGCGGTTTCGACCAGCTCGTGTCCTTTTTCGACGCTAGAGTAGTTTGCCGCCGCCTTGCCGCCAGCCTTGCGGATCTCATCGACCACTTTGTCGGCGTTAGCCTTCACCATGTCGTTGACGACGACGGCGGCGCCATGCTTTGCCAAGACGTGGGCATAGCCCCTGCCAATTCCTCCGCCTGACAAGAAGTTTAGCACATGGCTTCACCAACAACAAAGGACACACCGGCTCCTGTCACGATCGCAACTTGGCCGGTAAAGTCAATCTTGGGACCCTGCGGGTTAGGTGGAGCGTTAGGGATTTGGCCATTGAGCGACTTCAAGTTGTCCTCCGAGATTTGTTGAGGGTGGCGGGCTCCTCGGAAGTCGTTGATTTCTGCCCATCGCGCGGCAACCTGGCACGCATGCGTCAGCAAAGGTAGAACAGTCAGAGACAGCCGATACCTACCGAAGAGGGCGTGAAACTGTCGTCTGTCTTGAAGATCACGCCTTTGCTGGCCTCCAAACGGGTCTTGCCGACCCAGCCCGCGCCGGTCTCGATGAGAGAGCCGGTCTCTTTCGTTCTATGCTCGCGTGTCAGCACGAATGATGCTTGAGATCTTAATGGCACTCACGACTCGTGGCAGAGGAAAACTACCACGGGAGTGACCAACTCCGGGCTCATGTAGGCGAGCTCCTGCGGAGTCTTGATCGTCGCAGTCATGGCAGACGCGGCCCATGGTGCTATCGCATTGGAGTGAATGCCGTACTATGGGTTTGCTTTCAGTCAGAGTGTCGCCGTGAAGTGAAGCTCAGCGCACCTTGGCACCTTCGATGGCCAGAGTCTTAGCAAAGCTGACCAGCGCGGACTTCTGAGCTGCATAATTGGCTTGGCCAAAGCTGCCGTAGATACCAGCTGCGCTTGAAGTCTACAGACCGCACTCAGCGTGCATTCAAGAAAAGCCCAGCGCTGAACTCACGAAAATCAAGCGGCCAAACTTCTGCTTGCGAAAAATGGGCCAAGCAGCCTTGGAGATGAGGTATGCACCTCTCGAGTGCACTTCGTAGACGGCGTCCCAATCAGCGTCAGTCATGTTCTTGAACCTGCAGCGACGCTTGAGACCACTAAACGCCAAACAACAATCCGGACCGCTCACGCTTTGTCGCGCAGAATGCCGGCATTGTTGATGATGATCTGTATAAAGAAGAGAGTCAGAAAGACCGTAAAGCTACCAGGTCGCGTGAGCACCACGAACATGAACCGTCCCGAACGCTTTGACAGCAGCGTCGACGATCTCTTTGCCATCTGACACGCTGTGGCCGTCCGCAATGGCCACGCCTGCTTTCGGAATTCAGTCAGAATGTGTACCAGATTGGTTTGGAAGCACGAAAGCGGACCGCCAGCCTTCTTGATTTCTTGGACCACGGCGTCCGCATTTTGCTTGGAGAAGTCGTTGACAACGACCTTTGCGCCCCGCGATGCGAAGGCTTTGGCGTAGCTGGTCGATTTTTCAGGATCATGGGACTCGGTTTAAACGATCGAGAGAGCTGCTCACCTGGCCCCCAAGGCTCCACCGGCGCCGGTCACAATCTGCGCGCTCTCGCTGTTAGCTTCCAAGCTGGGACAATCGGACTCGGTCTCACTCACCACGACCTTGTTGTCGAACCTCAATGACATTGTGTATGTTGCCACTGACAGATCAAAAGTTTGAGAGACGCTGGAAAAAGATGCCGTGGGCGAGCGAGCGAATACCCGGCGGCGAAAGCGCCTGGCTCCTGCCTACTCCATTTCACGAGGCAAGCATCAACCGGGAGGTAATTTTTCTGTATTCTCTTGGCGCTGGACATCTCACATTGTCCTCGTACCAGGAAGGCGGCTGCCGGCCTCACTTTGTTTTTCACTCAACGCCACCGGCCCGTCTCTCGCAGTCCCACTCCCTGCGCTATCTCAGCAGTATGTAACAACTGACAGTCTTCCAAGAGGACTCAGGGACTGGTGGAGGCAACCGCCATTTCAGAGAGGGGGAAGGTGCAATTCAGAGGGTTGACCTTCATCCGGCTCTTTTGCCACCCAATGGCATCATGCGACTGCTGAGAGCGAAAGCATCCATTAACCCTTCCTCCTCCTTCTCGACTCGGTCTGTCAGCCCCTCGGCCAGTCGGGCAGCGAGCACGGCATCGCAACGGCAGCCATCGATCTTGACCCCGAACACGAAGCGAGCTTCTCCCATCACCTCTATAAAAGCTTCACCCGCCTCACCACCCCTTCCAAACACACCAAATAATATCCGTGAGTAAATTGCCAACTCGACTTGCCTGCCGCTTGGGTATTGAGCGCAAACTATTTCCGTCTTCTGAAGGCAACATGTCGTCGGCTCCTCAGCATCCTGATCACTGCTGCGACCGAGCTCCCGTCGTCACCGCCAATTACGAGCCTAAAGGGAAATCAGCCACCTATGCCGGCTTCGAGTCCTACGAAATTGGCGAGGGTGACAAGGTGCGATTTTAAGACGAAAGTCAGCATGACGCCAAAACAGCTTTGCTGAGAAACGCTGGCTTGCTTCAGTACATCATCGCCATCGCCGACATCTTTGGTCTCGCAACGTATGCATGAAGCCCTGGTTCATACGGGACGAGAGCTGAGAAGCGGCGAACAGAACAACCAAGCAGGGCTGCGACGTCCTTGCCGACTTGGGCTTCCATGTCATTCGTACGCTCGCCTTTTTACTGTATGGAGTCTTCATGAACCAAGGAGCGAGTGGTACAGTGCCCGAGATCACTGGCGGTCAGTGGCTCGACCACGCCGAGTTGGCCTCTGGCAAGCGGGGCGACCTGATCGGCGAATTCTTCTCTGGCGTCGGCAACCCTTCCAAAAGCGCAGAGAGCATCATCACCCTGGCCAAGGAGCTCAAGACCAAGGGAGCCTCGAGCGTGGGCGTCTAGTGAGCCTTTGCCCCGTCTTACGTCTTCGTGGTGCTCCCGAGACTTAGCCTCCCTTTTCTCTACAGCGGGTGCGCATTCTCATCTGCAAAGTGCTGCAATGTTCGAGCTGACCCCCCAATTGGCAGACTGTGCTGGGGCGGAAAGGTCAGTTCGAGATCCGCCGCGCATCCACCAGCAGTCTGCTGATGGACAAGCGCCAAAATCCAGGTTGTGACCATCCTGGCTTCGAGCGCAGAGGCTTCTGTTGTCTCTGGCATTGGCTCCGTCCACCCGGGCAAGGTCGAGCCGACCGACTTCGAGACGATCAAGGTCCCGGTCGCCTTTTTCCCGTCCAAGGACGAGCCTGAAGAAGCCGTGCGTATACGCGTCTACCTAAAGACATTCTGGCTTGTATTGACTCCTCTGCGGACCGCACAGTGCGACAAGAGCTGGGCCATCATTGAAAAGCTGCCGGTCGGTGGCAAGTCGGTGCACAAGCGCTGTGAGCTTCTTCCTTCTATGCTGCCTCTACTCGACTAAACGATACGTTCGAAGATACGACCATGTTCCACGGCTGGGCGGGCTCCCGCGCCAACCTGGAAGACAAGGAGAAGTGAGCGGCTCCATGCTCATCTTTCTATTCCCAAAGTTGAGGTTGGATATCTTCACAGCAACGAGCTGTTCTCGGACGTCTACTCTCGCTTGGCTACTTGTGAGTGTTGTCGTCCCCTTCAGCCAATCACTGGCTCAAGGCTCGTCTTCGCCACAGTCTTCAAGTCTGTCGCTTGAACGCGTCCTCTGTTCTCTATAGCGCTGTCTCCTGTTGCAATGCACGAACCTTAGGACCCAAAGACGCGTCCTTCTCCAAGCAGCCGTCCTTCCGCGCGTGTTGCTTCCGCACGCCGAGAAGGGATCGCCACCCTATTCTTTTGTCCTGCGTTCAACAAAAGGTGTTCTACACTAAACACCCCGGCTGTTCTCTTCACGATGGCTGGTTCTTCTTCTGCTACCACCAAGACCGTAATACGCTATAATACAATATGCGAGCCTCGTTTGCCCTCGTCGCCGCTGCCTCCGTCGCCCTCGTCTCGGCCCAGGCTGATTTCCCACCTTGGTTCGTTGTTGTTTGCGCTCTCTGCTCTTTGCGTGGCTGTAGGCTGACAAGCAATCGAGCAGCGTCACGTCCTGCCTGACCACGGTGGCCGCCAGCAGCCCGTGCGCGTCCTTGACCGACGTCGCCTGCCTTTGCACCAACGACGCCTTCATCGCCGGCGCCGCCCAGTGCTACGCTGCCAGCTGCGACGCTGGTGATGCGGCCACTGGCATCGCCATCTCCCAGCAGGTTCGTCTTGCTCCTGCTCCACTTGCACTTCAAGGGCATCGGAGTTGAGTGTGGGCAACAGCTCTGCTTGCAAGCCGGCTTCACCGTCTCCGTCCCCTCGGTCGGCCCCTCGTCCACCGAAACTGACGTTGCTTCCTCGACCGGATCTACCGTGAGTTCCTATCGTTCCAATCAAGCCTCGCGCCGAGGCTGAAAAGGGCGAGATCGTCTCACAGATCTTCGACTCGTCGCCGAGCAGCGTGCCCAGCAGCACCTCGTCCTCGACCCCTGCCTCCAGCTCGTCGAGCTCGAGCTCCAGCAGCTCCGTCGCCCAGTCGTCCTCTGTCTCCTCTGCTGGTGAGTCTGGGTCTTCAACCATCCACTCTCGAGGATCACATCTGACCACTTTCGACTCACAGCTCCCTCGTCCTCGGTCAGCTCTGGAGCTTCCCGCATGGCCACTGGCGCCGTTGCCGCTCTCTTGGGCGTCTTCGGCCTCGCTGCCTTCGCCTTCTAAATACCCCAACGCCACGCCACGCCACCCAAAACTTTCCGAACAACAACCGACGACCTCCCTTACATTTTCAGAATCTATACCCTCCACGATGCGCCCTTGGGACGCGAACATCAACCAAAAGCCTCTCGCTTTTTTTTTTTTGAACACTTTTTCGCGCTTCTCCTCAACGCTCCTTTTGAACGGACGGACGACCTCTCTTTTGTGTGTTTGTGCTAGGGCAGACCAGTGTGTCGCGCCCCATTTACTCGGATCGCTTGGAATCCCAAACTCCGCTTAGACTACTCCTTACTTTGCTGCTCGGTTTTCAATGCGCGCCAGGCTGGCGAGGCGCTGCTCGTCGAGGCCCTCGAACTGGCGCCCGGCTCCCTCACCCTCTTCTCTTCCTAAGAGCACGACTGAGCCTGGAGCTTGTCATACGGGCAGCATGGCCGACTTCATTGCACTCGCCGTCGCCACAGGTAAAGTTGCCACCCTTGCACCGCCCTTTCCCTCTCTACCCCTCTACTCACGCCCTCCTCTAGGCTCAGGTGAAATCTTGGCCCTTCAGCTCCCTTTTTCCGAAGTAGATGGCTGGCTGGACCAGCTGGGCGAGGCGGTCCGACCAGACGTCGAACGGAGCTTGCTGGTGGCGCGCAGCTGGACTGCGAGCAGGGACGCCAGGCTGCGAGCTACTGAGACTTTGATGCGCTATGAGTGTCCAGGGCTCCAGCTTGCGCTCGATGGCTGGGCAAAAGGAGTGAGATTGGTCGGTGGCGTTCGAAATTGAAATCTCCCAACTTGCCCTTTCGCGCCTCAGTATCAGCATACTGCACGCGCAATATGAGATGCTTAAGAAAAGTCTTTGAGTTATAGAAGAGACCAAGTCGAGGGCGGAGAAGACCTCAAGGTGGAAGGGGACAGAATCTGTTTGGCAGGCCAGGATCGCGTTCCTTGTTTCGTTCATCTCCTACCACCGTTATCTCTCGATAACTCTTGCACTCAACTCTTTCCTAAGACGTGCATATCGGCAAGTTAAGCAGCAGAGCCAAATGCCCGGACCGAACGAGCCACAGAGAATCGGTTAGTTATTCCGTCGACTCTTTGAGGAACGCGCCAGAAAGAGAGTTCAAAATCTACATCCAGAGGCCCATCAGAGCCATGCGCATTACTATTTGCACCAGAGCACAAAGGGCTATCAATACACGCGCGCATTTCTCGCCAAAATTCGAGGACAGAGTCTTGCAAAAATGGAAAGACTTGTCCTAAAGTTGCAACAGTTGAAAGGAAAAGGAAAGGAAAAGGACGAAGTCAGGAGGCAATTACTCGCTGAGGGCGTGCCTCCGGCGGTGATCGACGAGTTTGAAGGTGAACGCAGGCAAAGCGGAGACACTTAAGCTCTTTGAGAGCGCACGTACATCTGCCCTTTGAAATGACTGTGTCAACCCAAAGATGCATGGGTAGCTTTGGTCTCCAACTACCACGTCCGTCAGATTAAGGGTGAAGATGCACGCCGGGCCCAGTCGATGGGGTTCAATAGCCCGTGAGCAGACTGCGAGTAGGGAAGCCAGGCTGCGAGCTAAGAAGTGAATACTTGTCGTTTGATCAAAGAAGACATTCATTGATGGAGCAAAAGAAAGAGGGACAAGTTGGTGGCGTCCGAGCTTGAGGTTTTGCATCTTGCTGTACTATACCCCGACGCGGACGTACTGCATCCGTGAGGAGAGGTGTCTTCAAGGAACCCTTTAACCATAGAGGAGAACAAGAAGAGGGCGGAGAAGGCCTCCAAAGTGGAAGGCGTCAGAATCCGTTTGCAGGCCAAGGGCTCGTTCCTTGATTCGTCTCTCCTACCACCGATACCAGCATACAAACAAACTAAGCTATCATTCTGCGTCGACATGCCGGACGTCGGACGCTATCTTCCTCGCGACAGTGAGTGCCTTGGGGTCTCTCAGCGTGGCCTTTTCTGATCTTTAATTTAGGCAGAGCTCTGAAAGCTATAGCCGCGTCGGTTAAAGTGCTTGACGACTTCTTCAGATTGGTGCGACGCTTCAGAATTCACCCTCCGCCTGCTGTAGCGGCTGCCGCGCAAAGGCTTGAGCACCCCAACTCCGACCCCGCATGGCTTACCGACGAAAGATATGTCGAGGGATTCGTTGTATCCGCGAAGGCACGGATGGGACATCGTGACGGCCGCTTGTGATGGGCTTGGCTTTGCGTCTGCGCGCTGCATCGTTGAAAGAACAGAATCCTCCAGCCTCTGACTTAGACGTTTGACCGGGAGTTATCCTCTCAATCACAGCTCGAACAATCAAAGAAGCAAGGCATAGCATTCTTAAATGCGCCAGTGAGAGGAGAACAGGACAAAGTAAATGGCGATCGCGGCCAAAGACGCCGAGCAGACGGCAAGGCGTTGGTCCGAAGCAAGTCTCGCTCGTTGAGTCCCGGCTTGAATCTGCATGTAGACAGACACACGCGCCAGCGAAAATAATTGTAAACTATTGGCATAGAAAGAAGGGCAGCGGAGACGGCCTTCCAAGTCGAGGACGTCGAGACCTGGTGGCTGTGCGTGCCCCAGGTAGGAGCTCTGGCCCAGGTTCTTCACTCTCTACCACCTATCAGTCTCATTCGAGGACTTCAAAAAGCAATCGCCACTCTCAAAGAAACCCCGATAAAATGGCAGATTTCATGCACCTGTCCCCCGAGGCCTTCGGTGAGTCAAGCCACTCCCCTCTCGGGGAAGAGAGAAAAAAGAAAATTAATCGTGGCGGAAGAGGGTTACAACACCGGTCTCACTTGGATGTCGGACAAAGGACTAGAAGCCTGCCGACACATGGGGCGCCTTCTGAAAAAGTTGAAACCCTCTTTGAAGAACCGTGTCGTGGCATCGCTCAAGAAGCTGAAACACACGAAGGGAAGTCCTCAAGCGCGAGCGGAATTCGACAGGGAGCTGGCCGAGGAGGGCGTATCGCCAACCACTAGGAGGGAGATGGAAGCCATTGTGGCTTAGTTGCACCAAGCATATCATTGCCAGCAAAAGCCTTTTCAATACCGCACACCACGGCGGCGCATTCGTGACCAATTGGGTGAGAGACAGAGTACAGCAGCCAGTTTTCAGCGAACAGACTCTTCGTGCCGCATGAGCTGTGGACGTTGTGCAGGCAGTAAGCGCAACTTAGGACTCCCAACCTCCCAAGTAGTAGATGCACCATGAGATGAAAGGCGGCACAGATTTCCGATCTAGCGGTAGACCGCTCAAGCCTCCAAAAACGGAAAGGTAGAGTTTCGAAAGCGAGATTGAGTCTACATTAAGTCAAGGGAGCAGTTGAGCAGGGTGCATTGAAGCGCATTCAGTGCAACAGAGGCAAACAGAGGCAAGGAGGAGTCAGCGGAGACTGAGGGAGAGAAAGCGTCCTTGTGGCGGTGTTCGCACGCCAGAGCTGCAGCCGCGACTTTCAGCCGCATTCCGCGACAGTCATCATTAAAGAGCAATGCAAGAAGAGCACTTGGAGGACTTGGCGCTTCCGCTGGCCATACTGCGTCAGTCTGGCCTGAGCGCATTCCGATCCAAGCTGATGGGAAGCGGTTGCCAGGGACTCTTGGCTTCCGATCATGGAAGGGCATGCTGACTACGGTCGCATGGATCGCAAAGCACCATCCTTTCAAAGCCAGCAAGATCAAGGCCGCCTTCAAAACCTTGAGAAAGGGCAAGCGAGCGACGGCAGCCGAGAGGGCAGCGGCAGAGGAGGAGCTGAGGCGCGACTTTGCCGAGTACGCGAGGTCGTCGGTTCCGGCCTAGGCTCCCTGACGTAGACCTTGGATTTCCCGGACGCCGTGTCGCGGTCCCTGTTGAACAGAGCGGGCTGCTGTCCAGCGTAGTCATCGCATGGCACCCAACAGTGGATGAGAACAGATCGCAAGTCGTCCAGCCTCGAGCTTGAAGAGTGCCAAGCGTCCAAGAAAGCCCCAACGTTAAAGTCCATCCTCAAAGCTGAGGTCGCCCACCGCCGCATAGTCGCCCAGTGATTGTGGAGGAGCCACGCCGTCCAGATGAGCGAGGCAAAGGATGGAGGAGAGCCATGGAGATTGCAAAGGACTGGTGGGGGGAGCAGCGTTCATGCAAAGCCAAGTCTTTGTGCGGAGCCGCCCGCTGCCTGTATGCCTCCGCAGTCACGTCAGCCTAACATCAGGCTAAGTGGGAGGGGAGCAGGACATACACCTCGTATCAAAAGCCCAGAGCCCTTTAACCGTAAACGAGTCGCTGTGCAAATGGGTCAGAAGATCAGCTCCTGGCCAGCGGCGAGCTACAAAGGCAGGGGATCCCAAGAACGCACGAAGACATCGTTGTAGACGTAGTACGAGTTGCCGTCGGCGATGAGCTGGAAGGCCTGGGAGTAGTTGAGCGTGTTGGGGCCGTCGTCGACGAGGAGCTGGCCGGTGACGAGCACGAGGATCGAGTTGCCCGCCGGGTTCGAGGGCTGGGCGTCCAGCGTGGACACTTGGTGCTGCACCTTGCCAAATGGCAGGCTCTGTGAGTTCGCGCGTGGGCTGTCAGCAAACGCCAGGCCCAGCACAGCGAGCGGGCGTCTCTTACGCCGAGGTGCTCGACGATGGCGGCCGAGCCTTGGATTTGCTTCGACTCCCACGTCAGCATCGAGTGGTCCCTCTGTGCGCACCATCGAGAAAATGAGCCCAGGCAAGATGGGCTGAAGGGAGAAGGCACGAACGTAGAGGCCGCCCAGCGCTTTGCGGTCCGAGTCGAACTGGTTGTAATAGAACTGCACGAAGCTGGTGGCTGTACATGCTCGTTGAATGCTAAGACACCATCGTCTAGTGCGGCAAGAGCAGCCCGTACCGACAGCCTGAGGATCAGCCATGACTTCTGAGGATTTGGTGCGACGAGGTCAAGCTGAGCCTCCACGCCCAAAACTCACTGGTCAGGCGAAGGACAAGCTTCTGGTTTCCAACTGTGCGTGAATATACAAGTGTGTACAAGTGAGCTATGCAAAAATGTCCAAATCCTGCCCTAATGCGCCTACAAAGCAATGGGCAGGGCAAACCCCCAAATTGTCCGTGTTGTTTTCCGCCCTTCGAGCCAAGAGCGCTGCATCAAGACCATCCAAGGCCTCAGGAAGCAGCAGCCCATGAGCATCAAGAGCGCGTCGAAAAAGAGCGTGAAGGTAGGTCAGTGGTGAAAGAGCCAAGCCAAGAGAGCAGGAGTGAGCGCCACCACCGCCCAAGGGCCCGCTGAAGACAAGGGCAGCGCGCCGCTCGATTTCTGGGCAGCTTTGACGCTGGAGGGTACCTTGTAGTTGGACTTTGGTAGAGAGGGATAGGCGCCAAGTGGCTGCTTGCCCAACTGGCCATTGCCGATCATGACCAGCTTGCCGTGGCTGGGGACGCCGTTGATGACCACAAAAGCAAAGGCCGGGCCAGGAGCAAGCACGGCTGGGTTGGAAGGCAGTGGGGCCACCGTAAGCCTGTAAGTTGTCGCATTGGCGCTAAGAAGGAAGTCTTCTTGGAGTAACGCAGCGCAAACTCACGTTGCTCCATCGCCATTGTTAGCCAAGCTCGTCTCCAGCCTAACAGTGCGCTGGCCCATCTGGATAGCATGGGTGGAGAAGCCAGTTCGAACGATGACAAACTTGGCGTCGGACGCATTGCTCAGAGCCGAAATGTCAGACGCGGAGAGCTGGACGTCGAACGAGTCGCCGCCGTAGCCGATGGAAGCAGGGATGCCAGTCGGGTTGGGGCGCGGCTTGGAGAAGTAGTCCGGATAGAAGATCTCCAGGCGCGTCTCGCTCCACCACTCCACCACGGCCTTGCTCGAGTAGTTGCCGGCGTTGTACACGCTGCCATTCTTTTGGAAGTCGGCGTCTGTGAGTTTCGAAGCGCACTGACCATCAGAAACTGATGCAAGTAGGGCATTAACGACTCACAAGGGTTGGAGCCACCAATCACAACGGAGCCATCGGCAAGCAAGGAAGCGGTCGAGTGGTAGAGACGCGGCAAAGAGGCATTTTGAAGCGACGAAGGCCTCTGCCATCGACTGCCCGAAGCAGCGCCAGGGTCAAAGTAAGCAGGCGCGTAGATCGGGTCCGTTCCAAAAGGCACTCCTTGGTAGTCGTAGCCAGAAACGCCCGACTGTGCTTTGATGAGTTATGCGAGATCTCATCAGAGATGGTGTACAGCAACGCACCGATATGCCATTAAGCATGAACAGCCTCTCGTCAGGCAAGGCAATGAACTGGCCCATGACCCTCGCTTCCGGCATGTCGTCGCTATCAGACCAGGTTGGGTTAGGATCTGTCGGTGTGATTTGAACACACGTGGCCGAGTTGGGCTTGTTGCGGAAATAGGAGTTGGTGTTCTGGTTCGCCTCCCACTCGGCGTCGGCGTAATCCGCGCCACCGCAGAAGAGAATCGGTGAAGTCCAGTTGTTCTCGGGCGTTTGAGGCAGCATGGCGGTAGCTCCTGAAGCGGGGTAGATGCGGATGGCTTTGGTCACGTTGGGCAGCGGCGTCTCTTCGCCCGTCTCGGCGTCGAGGAGCTGGGCTTCCCATCCGGCTTGCATGAACAGCTTGCCAGAGGGCAGGAGCCAGGTGAGAGGGTAGAGGTTGGCAGGCAAGGTGCGGTTGAGGAAGAGCAGGTCGGTGTTGCTGGACGGGTGCGTGCCATCTTTGGGGTGCCACTCGAACGAAGGCTGGTTCTTGCTGCCGTCTCCTTGGTTGACAAAGCCGCCCCCGGACTCGCCACCGATGATCAGGGCGTAGCCATCCGAGTAGGCTTCCAGCGTTGGGTACCATCTTTGAGAGTTCATGTCTGCACGCACTTCCCTTGAGCTCGGAGGTTCAATGAGGGTCATCAAGGAAGAGCAGCGCACAATTGGCCGAATCGTCAACCCATTGGCAGGTCTTGTCCACACAGGGCTTCAAGATACGCAGCGCTCTCTGGCCGTCGTAGTTGTCGTAGACGCCGGTGCCCGGGGCAGCATAGACGCCGCCAGGGCCGACGGGTCCGTTTCCCCCAGCGTTGCTGGTGCTCGGGATTAGCATCTAGATCATCCGAAATGAATCAAAAGACATGGAACGCACATCCAAGACCCATCCCCCAGTGCCGTGCCTGCAGCGCAAAAGGTGTTCGTAGCCACGTCCATGCTGGGTCATCCGCTTGAGTCCTTCCTACCGGCTCAACGTCATAGACCAACTCACGCCCTTGAAGACTTGTCAGAAAGGTGGACTTCGGCGGCCCTTTTGAACAAAAAGGTGGGTGATGGTCTTTGCACAAAGCCAATGTGGTGGGCTCACCATGCTGGATGCCCTCCGATTTTGGCAGGATTGTCTGTCCGCGTTCAAGAGAACATCAGAGCCACAACCTTCGCGGCTATCTGTACTGGGACTGACTTTCACTGCAAGCCAGCAGCTACTTCATAAGCCCACTAATTTAAGAGCAACGGAAGACGAGCGGCCTACACTTTGTCCACGATGTACAGCACGTCCTCGCTAGCCACAAAGAGCTGTTGTGCAGATACTCCAACATCCATCCATATCTGAGCCCCAGCAACTCAAGCACGGTTCATCGCCTCGCCGAGCTGAAGCATGAGGACGCACCTCAAAGTTGTTGTCCGCGAGCGCCTTGGAGATGCATGCTAGCGCGGCCAGTGAGGAAAGCAGGACCTTAGAGATCATTTCTGGAGAGGGAACCGTTGGATTGCCGGGCGAGAGGTGGTCTCCAAACGTATCAGATCAGGACGCCTTCGAGCCAACGCTGCTGCTCGCACTGAGGATAAAACGAGTGTGCGGGATTCCTGAGGGCTCTAGTCGATCGAAGCAGAGGTGAGAGGTGGCGGACAGAGGTCAAGGAAGATCGTCCAGAGTGGCGCGACCTCGTTCGAGAAGCCAAAATAAACAAACGTGGCAGGAAGAACGGACAGCGTCTCCTCTTTGCTGCTCGCGACGACTCGACCCCAGAGCAAGTCTTCAAAGCAGGTCGACGCAGACCAAGAGTGCAGAGAGCCAAACGAAGCCGTCTTTCGAAATTGCTCCGCCTCGACCTTGGCGAGCGTGGGGATGAGAGCAAGGCCCGAGGACTGGCGGCCCTCCTCCCTCTTGCACCAGCTCTCATCTCTTGTTCCGTCAAAGATTAAAGCGGACGGCGACCGCCCACAGAGGTTCGTTGCTTAGGGCCTTCGCCACTGGCACCTTCGACGACTCGACGTCAAACTCCAAAGTTGAAGTCGCCTGGACTGGGTAGACCGACTGCTGCTGCTTCCTTCTTACTTAGTACTGCTTGCGAGGTAATTCCTGGATGTCGATTGTACTGTAGGGCTTGATGCCGGAACGCTTGGCTTATGGGAGTCGCTCAAGTTACTCCCATGTTCAAGGCTGAGCGCTCGCAGTCTCTCTCGCTCGACTGCTTTTGTGACCCATGACCTGAAACACGGGAAGCGGTCTATTGAGCTGACACAAGTCCCGGCCAAGTGATCAGATGTGAGTATTTGTCTGACGATCCCGACACATCTTTCAAGAAATTCCCGGATCAGACAGCTGCGGCGAGCCCAAACTCTCTGATGACGGATGTCAGTTTAAATGCCCACGGCAAGCGAGTAGGGCAACATGCCTCCTTCGTAAGAAGTGAACAATGGGCCCAGTTGCGATCTGAACTTGTACTCGAGCGCCAATCGCCGTTCCTCGCTCGGGACTGTTTGCTTTGGTTTAGTCGCCGGCAGAAGTGCGACTACCACACTCACGGGCAGGAATAGCGGGAGCGCGAGTGGCCAGTAGCCATTGACCTTGCGGCAAGCGAAGCGTCGTATCCTTGCTCGTGCTGTCGTGATTGTCGGATTGACCAGAGCCCTCTGCGTCTGGCCCTGCTTTGCCTCCCCCTCTTCGCTTTCCTTTCCGTGCTGCTCTTGTGGCTCCTCCTTCTCGTTTACCTCCTCCTCCTCCTTGTCGCCCTCGTCGTCAACTTCCGGAACTGGTATGCCTAGCACGGCCAATCGAGTGAACAAAGAGTCAATTAAGTCGAAAAGCAGCGCATAAGTGTCTTGCGCATGCTTGGGCAGCTGTGATAAGGGGTGTTGTTGGAGGAAAGTCGTGTATTTGTGGAAAACGTTGAGGCACCAGAGAAAGGGGTTCATCTGGTTTTCAAATTGACGCTGGTGCTCGTGCGCGAAAGGTGGGAGTAGAGATCCATCCGATTGGTAGACCTCGCCTTTGCTAGTCAAACGCAGCATTTGCGGTTGAGGTGAGTTGAGCGGGTGAATGAGAAAGTACTGATCGTCGTCGATCGAGCCACCTGGAGCCGCTCGAAAGTATTTGGGCCTGAAAAAGACGATGTCATAGAGCGCGGGGTCTTTGCGACCGCGTTTGATCAGTGAGCCATAGTAGATGGCCTGCAAGCAACAAGGATCAGTCAACGAGAAGTGCCTGCTGTAGTGAAAATCGTACAAATGGTGTCAGCGGGGGGTGGGCGAGTTTCGCTGTCACTTGGGACACGTCGATGGCCTGCCGCATGTCTGCCAAGTCGCGGTGGCAAGGCGCAAATCCAAAAACATGCTTTTTGTTGTGCAGTCGGTGGTCCAGTGGATTCACTCGGCAATAACACATGGAATTGGTTTTGACTTCGTTTAAAGCATGTCCAGAGGCTGCTCACTAAAGACTAGGTTAGATGGCCCGTGGATCCAAAAATCGTCGGCGACCACTCCCAGGCTTTGGAGCAAAACCATCTGAGGGCGCTGTTTTGAGCTATTGGCCTGGGTTCGAGTGAAACCAACCTCTGACCTTCTTTTTGAAGGATCCGGCTGTCTTGGCCGCTTTGTCGATTATATGACAGAGCTCATCAGATCCAGTCGCAAAGCCAAAGAAGAAGCGCGCTTTCTCGAGTCGACACTCTGCTATCACACTTTTCGGGGGTGTCGACTTCGATACGTCCTTGTAGGGTGTCTGAGCTGCGCTGGATGCGGCCGCGCTAGCCTCAGAAGGCGCTCTCCAGTCTGATGGTGCCAAACTTGGCGCATCGCCAAAGCCAAAGAACCCCGGCTGCGGTTTGACTGGCTCGATGTTGCTGAAGCCTAGGGTTTTGAGGCCGGCTGCTAGTTCTAAGACGCGTGGATCTGGCATAGTAGAAGAGCTAGAGGCGGTGGAGGAAGTAACGCTTGGCAGTGGCCGGTCACGGTGGTGGCGATCCAACATGTCACCTCCCAGCTCGGCGACCCCCTCTCTCTCCCACATCCATACGTCAGAGACTCCTTTCCATCGCTCTGGATGTAGTGCAATAGCCTTCCCATGCAGTGCCGACCGGAGAGCGGCGACGTTCCTTCGGCTTTGCCACCCGCCACGAATGAGGCTTTGGCTTGGTGTGCATTGCCAAAACGAACGCATTGAATGCATGCTAACAAATGAGGTGTGAGAATTGCAAAAGGATGGGGGTTTGGTCGTCGTATCGTCAACAAGAAGTAGTGTCCATTGTTTGTAGTTTGCCTTCACCAGCAGGCAAAAAGTGTCCGTTTTCCCCTCGTCTCTCCGTCCAACCTCCTGAGAAGAAAGAAGCTGACCAGAGCTTGGGACCTTTGATGTCAAGGGCGATTAATGAAGGGCGAAAGCGAGGAGGGCAGCAAAGGCCAAAGTGACCACATGCGGCAAGAGGGCGGGGGCGGAGCTCGACTTGTGCTGCGCGTTGTTCGCGGCGGACTGGGTGGCTTGGGCCGCGGAGAGGGAGGAAGCTGCGGATTGAGCGGCGGCTGAGGCTTGGTAGGTCGACGAAGGCAAGGTAGGGTAGGCGCCGACGGGCTGGGTGCCGAGCTTGCCATTGCCGACCATGACCAGGGTGCCGTTGCTGGGCACGCCGTTGATGACGACGAAGAACAAAGCGGGGCCGGGAGCGAGCACGGCTGGGTTGGCAGGTAAAGGCGCCACCGTGAGCCTGTGAGTTCTCGCAACAACGTCAGAAGAAAGCCTTCTGGGGTAAAGCCGCGCGAACTCACGTTGCTCCATCGCCATTGTTAGCCAGGCTAGTTTCCAACCTGACCAGCCTCTGGCCCATCTGGATGGCGTGGGTGGAGAAGCCAGTTCGGACGAGGACGGCCTTGGCGTCCGAGGCATTGCCCAAAGCGGAGATGTCCGAGGCGGACAGCTGGACGTCGAACGAGTCGCCGCCGTAGCCGATGGAAGCGGGGATGCCAGTCGGGTTGGGGCGCGGCTTGGAGTAGTAGTCCGGGTAGAACTTCTCCAGCCGGGTCTCCGACCACCACTCGACCGTGTCCTTGGAGGAGTTGGCGCCGGCGTTGTACACGCTGCCGTTGGTTTGGAAGTCGGCGTCTGTAAGCAACCTCCTCTATCACTTTCTAATGAAGGGCTGTTGAGAGAGGAAGACTTACAAGGGTTGGAGCCAGCGACGATGATGGAGCCATCAGCGATCAACGTGGCCGTGGAGTGGTAGAGCCGGGGCAAGGAGGCGTTCTGGAGGGAGGACGGGCGCTGCCACCTGTTGCCCGAGTCGGCTTTGGGGTCGAAGTAAGCGGGCGCGTAAATCGGGTCCGTGCCATAAGGCACGCCATTGGTGTCGTAGCCCGCCACGCCGCTCTGTTCATTAAGGGACTACTTCAATCCAAGTTAATGGATAAAGGAGGAGGCAAAGACGAACGGAGATGCCATTGAGCAAGAAGAGCCTCTCGTCGGGCATGAGGATGAACTGGCCCATGACTCTGGCCTCTGGCATGTCGTCGTTGTCGGTCCAAGCCGGGCTCGCGTCGTCCGGGGTGATCTGGACGCAAGTGGCCGAGTTGGGCTTGTTGCGGAAGTAAGCGTTCGAAGCCGCGTTGGCCTCCCACTCGCCGTCGGCGTAATCAGCACCGCCACAGAAGAGGATGGGCGCCGTCCAGTTGTTCTCTGGCGTTTGGGGCAGCATGGCGGTGGCCGCTGAGGCCGGGTAGATGCGCACGGCTTTAGTGACGTTGGGCAAGCGGGTTTCCTCGCCCGAGTCGGCGTCGAGCAGCTGGGCTCCCCAGCCGGCCTGCATGAACAGCTTGCCGGAGGGCACGAGCCAGGTTAAAGGGTAGAGGTTGGCGGGCAAGGTGTCGTTGAGGAACTGGAGCTGGACGTTGGTCGACGGGTGCGCGCCGTCCTTCGGGTACCACTCGAACGAGGGCTCGTTTTGAGAGCCGTCCGCGTTGTTGACGAACCCGCCCCAGTCGTCGCCGCCAATAATGAGCGCATAGCCGTCCACGTAGGTCTCCAAAGTCGGGTACCACCTCCGGGCGTTCATATCTTAATCCCCTCTCCCCATCAGCTCACTTCCGTTTAGAGAAAGAAGGGGAGGACGCACAATTGGCAGGTGCGTCGACCCAGTTGCAGCGCTTGTTGGTGCACGGGTTGAGGATGCGGAGGGCCTTGCCGCCGTCGTAGTCTTCGTAAGGCTTGGCGCCGGAAGTGACGGTGGCGCCGCCTTTCCCGACCGGGTTGTTGCCGCCCGCGTTGCTAATCCGCCCTTTCAGTTTCTATTCCCAAGAATTGAATCAAGGGAGAAGAAACTGACATCCAACTGCCATTCCCCAAAGCCGTTCCGGCCGCGCAGAATGAGTTGGTCAAGATGTCCATGCTGTAAGACATCTCCGAACTCTTAGCCTCAAGAAGTGGCTAAGGTAAAGGAGAATCGCCTTACGACCTGGAAGTCTTGGAGGACACATGAACTTCCGCAGCCCTTTAAGGTCCACACGTTAGCATGCCAAGATTATGCCGAGAGAGAGGAAAAACGGACCAGGCAGGATGACCAGCGACCGTCCCAGGGTTGTCTGTCAGCTCATGCCGCTAAGGTTAGACCAATTGAATGTCTAAGGTGAAGGGCAAAAAACTGACTTTCACTGTGGGTGCCCAAGCCCATTCAGCTTTTTTCCTTGCCCAAAAAAGCGGAATTAGGCGAAAAGGAAAACCCACGCCTTGTCCACGATGTAAACGACGTCTTCAGAAGCAGCGAACAACTGCTGGGCCGAAACTTGGGCGTCCAACCAGATCTAATTCACTCCTTCCTCTCAGTATCATCCCGGATCAAGCCAGGGGTTGGGGGACACAGACTTCAAAGTTGTTGTCTGCCAATACTGAGGAAGACAGCAAGGCTAAGAGGCCGACCAGAGCTTTGGAAGCCATTTTTTGTTGAGAATTAGGGGGTGCGCGATGAAACTCGAGAAGCAATGCCCGTCCAAAGAGCTGGAATGAACGAGTGGAGTAGTTTTTAGGATGGCTAACAGAGCCGAGCAGCAGAAGTGGGCAGTGGATGATCCAAAAAAAGAGGGCCGCAGTGTAGGTAGCGTGGTTTGGGAGAGAGAAACAAACAAATGGAGGCGAGGTGAGAGTCGGAAGCCGGTCCTCGGACTTTGGTGTTCGCCGGGGGTAACCAGTGTCTACAGGAGTTCCAAAGCAGTCAATGCCAGGCCTCGCCACAGTCGAGATTGGAGGATTGAGAGCAACCCACCCTCGGCGAGCATGAAGCACGGGAGGTTATGAAGCCTCTCCCCCTTGTGCATGAACGCGGTTTGTGCACGCCTTGTCCAGCAACGAGCAATGGCTGCACCCAGACCTGCTCAAAAGGCGTTCCAGGATAAGCAAAAGCCGACGGAAGTGCGCCTGTCCAACTTGACAGCTTCTCGCGGTGCGTTCACTTGCTCGTTGCAAATTTATATATGCTGATTATAATGGTGTGTTGATAGCCGTAGCGGATGTGGTTCGAACGAGCTTGGGGCCGAGGGGGATGGACAAGATGATCACTACAAAGGAGAAGCAGGTCATCGTCACCAACGACGGGGCCACCATCCTCAAAAACTTGGGCGCCATGCATCCCGCCGCCAAGATGGTTCGTTCCCTCACACTCTTATAGTCTTGTTCTAGTGACAGACAAAGCTAACATGCATGGTTTGTGACACAGTTGGTGGACTTGAGCCAGGCGCAGGACATCGCAGCTGGAGACGGCACCACTTCCGTCGTCGTCCTCGCCGGCTCCTTCTTGTCCGCCGCAGAGAAGCTCTTGGCCAAAGGTGTGATCTCTTTACCCAACACACACTTGTCACAATATACTAACACACAAGTCAGGCATCCACCCCACCGTCATCGCTGACAACTTCACCAAGGCGTCCCAAAAAGCCGTCGAGTTCTTAGAAGCCATGGCCACCCCCGTCAAGCTGGACGACCGAGATGCGCTCTTACGCGCTGCTTCCACGTCCCTCAATTCCAAGGTATCGCGTCCTCTCCCCTGTCTTAAGATCTTACGGTCTAGAAACTGATGGAGTCGATACAGATCGTCTCGCAATACTCCTCCGTCTTGGCGCCCATCGCAGTGGACGCCGTCAAGCGGCTGGCCTCCTCCACCCCGGATCCGGACAACGTCGACCTCAAGGACATCCGCATCGTCCGCAAGGTCGGCGGCACCATCGACGACACCGAGCTCCTCCCCGACGGCGGCGTCGCCCTCCAGCAGAACGTGCTCACCTCGGCCGGTGGGCCCTCGAGGGTGGAGAAGGCCAAGATTGCCTTGATCCAATTCCAACTGTCCGCCCCGAAACCGGATGTGAGCCGTCCCCCTTTTCATCAGTGTCGGACCTTTTTCGTTGAATGTGGGGTTCAGATGGACAACCAAGTTGTCGTAACCGACTACCGGCAGATGGACAAGATCCTAAAAGAGGAGCGCCAGTACCTCTTAAACCTGTGCAAGGTGATCAAGAAGTCGGGGTGCAACGTCCTCTTGATCCAAAAGTCCATCCTCCGGGACGCGGTCAACGACCTCTCCCTGCACTTCCTCGCCAAGCTCAAGATCGCAGTCGTCAAGGAGATCGAGCGGGACGAGGTCGACTTCCTCTGCCGCTCCCTGGGTTGCAAGCCGATCGCCGACATCGACAGCTTCACAGAGGACAAGCTGGGCCACGCGGACCTGCTGGAGGAGGTCGAGTCCCACGGGGCGAAAACGGCAAAGATCACGGGCATCAAGGCCTCCACGGGTGGGAAGACGGTGTCTGTCATTTGCACCGGCGCCAACGCCATGGTGCTCGAGGAGAGCGAGAGGAGCTTGCACGACGCCCTGTGCGTGGTCCGTTGCTTGGTCAAGAAGAAGTTCGTGCCCCCTCCCCTGTCTTAGCAATGCCCTTTTGCTGAATTGGTAGGCAATGAACAGAGCCATCATCGCAGGCGGCGGCGCTCCCGAAATCCACGTCTCCCGCCTTCTTTCAGCCCACGCCCAGTCGCTCAAAGGGCACGAGGCGTACACGTTCCAAGCGTACGCCGAGGCGCTCGAGGTCATCCCCACCACCTTGGCCGAGAACGCCGGCTTGAACCCGATTGCGATCGTCACTGAATTAAGGAATAGGCACGCTAAAGGAGAGTGAGTGCTGCCCCCCTTTCTTTTACTGCATCCAAGTATGTGGATGAAAGTTGATGAGATTGGTTCACAGACGAAATGCCGGGATCAACGTGCGGAAAGGCATGATCACCAACATCGTTCGTTCTCCTTCCCTTCCTTACTTCATTGCGTGGCGTTTTTTGCTCAATCAAGAACTTGGTGTTACGAACAGCTGGAGGAAAGCGTGATCCAGCCCTTGTTGGTGTCCACCTCCGCCATCGAGCTCGCCACCGAGACCGTCGGCTTGCTGCTCCGGATCGACGACTATAGCGTCACGCGATGAATGCCCTTCCTAGAAAATAGAGAGGAAATGAAATTGAAACGACCAAAGGAAGCAATGATCTTAGAACTTTGGAGTGTGTGTGCACCTCTCGATGAGGAAAACACGAGTGGCGAATTTGACTCTCTCAAGTGTTGAGAAGCAAAGGGACATAGGAAGTTCTCTCTCTCTCAAAAAAGGGTTTTTGCAAATATTGTCCGTTTTAGAAAGCTCAAGAATGCCCAACCAAGCGAAGAATAAACCAGATCCCCCCCGGCTCTTGAGGCAAGCCAGATCGGCTTGTTACTTTTGAAAGGAGACCTTTCTAAGCGTAGAACCCTGCAAGCAACAAGAGATTAGGGAAGGAGAAGAAGGGAAGAGGGGGGGACACGGACAGTATTCAGAGGCGTAGGCGGTCTGGGTGGTGTTGCCGGTCGTGCAAGCTCCAGCTGGCGGCTGACCTCCGGCGGTGTGGACCCTGTGCGGTAAGTACCAATGGAAGTCAGCCATCAAAAGAGACGAGGGCTAAGGTAAAGGGTCGTAGCGCACCTGAAGACGTTCTTGGCCAGCCCGCCGTCGACGTGCTCGAGCTTGAGCCAGGCCACGTTAGACGCGCCGTCCGGGCTGGGCAGGGAGATGTTCTTGGAGCCGAGGAAGAAGGAGGCTTGGCCAGGCTTGATCGAGCCGCCCACCGTCGTGGACTGTGAGCAGCTCCTGGGTCACAAAATCCCAATGAAGAGATAAAGTGCGAGAGCCACCCACAAAGTCAAACTCGGGGGAGAGGCCTCCGGTGCCGTTCACAAAGTAGTGCTCGCCCAAAAGGACCGAGGTGGAGCACGACTTCTTGACGCTGGCCAGGCCTTTGGTGGCGGTCTGGTAGCCGATCGCGCTGACCGACTTGACCAAGGCTTCCAATGCTGTGCGAGGATCCCGAGGAGGATCTGAATTGCGAAAAACAGATAAAGTAGGGGACTCCGCACCTTTGGGTTGAGTCGCCAATGTGCAGCTGTCGAAGAGGTGAGCCTTGGCCCCGGTCGAAGCCCAGGCGCCAGCTTGGCACGAGTAGAGCTGGGCGCCAATGCCAGTGGCGACATACTTGGCGGTCAGACCTTTATCAATCGGAACTGTCGCGTCAAAAAGGTCAGAAGACAAGTCGGTGGAGTTTGGAGCCAAACAACGAGAGAGCTCAACTCACGCGAAGCAGCGCTGGAGCCTAGGTCCATGTTGGCTTTGGCGGGCGAGCAGGCGCGGGCAGCCAGGCCCTGCGGCTTGTGGACGGGGACGAAGCGGGCCGAAACGGCGGAGAGGAAGAGGAGGGCGCAGCCCAGGGTGGAGGATGATGCCAGCATCGTGGATGGGGAGAAAGGGGTGGGAGTGGTAAAAGGGAGTGGGTGGGTTTTGGAGAAGGAGAGAGAGGTGGAGGAAAGGGAGCAAGAGGCACTTTAATGTGACTGGGCAACTTTTCAAGATAGGGGCGCGAAACAATTTGAAGCAGAAGGTGTTTCGGGTACCAAGCAAGATGTCGGAGCGCAGCATCCAAAACAAAAGCTCGAAGAGGCTGCTTCCGTGCGTGCTTCTCGCCATCGGCGTCGTCGTCGAAGGCGGTTGAGCCCGCGGAGGGTCGAGACGCGTAGGAGCAGACCTGCGACCGGAGCCTCTTCGTCCATTGTTCGCACACTCCAGAGAGGCAATTTCCGTCGGACAATGAAGATGCAAGGCGCCCTAGAAGCGGGAAGAAAGGCAGATGGAGCGTCGGCGCTCGAAACAAGGGACGCATGCTGCCAGCCGCTGCACGCCGAGAGCGAGCCCGCTTCCAAGGCTAGACAGGGCTCTCAATATCACATCGAACGACACTGTGATCAATACACTAGAGTAAACAGCAAGCCAGCGGCCGACTTGGAGTGAACTTGCTCCAAACGGAGCGAGCCCGGTGGCAAACTTTGCCACCGACACTTTTGGTTCATCTGACCTCCAATAGACGAAGATACGAAGACCTTGATCTGGGTGTCATGAGATGGCTCGCAAAATACCCAACTTGTCAAAGTGCCAGCTGAAAACCCGCGCCTGATATTTCACAAAGCAGCCCCTGCTGCAACTCGTTTCCGCGCCAGCTGTTCCCTTATAACACAAAGCTTTTGAGAACGTGAGCTTAATGTGCCAAGGTCATGCGAGCCTTTTCGGCGGCAGCCTTCTCGCCCTCCCTCTTGGCCAGCGAGACGGCCACGTCGTCGCCGTCGCCAAACGCCAACGAGATCTCTTCCAGCGACATGCCTTTCGTTTCGACGACCATGAGGTACATGACGCCAGTGTTGAACAGCGTGAGAGCAAGGAAGATGAGGTAGTACCTGTGCTCAGCCGTTGTGAGCCTCTACGTGTTTGCGGGCCAAGCATGCCCAACTCACTTCCAGCCAATGGATGACACACCAGCAGGCTGGGCCATCGTCTCCCAAAAGCTGACTAAAGCGTCAGTCTTTGGAAGCTGATTGGACAACATCGAATCATGGCGCACCTTTGCAAGTTTAGTGTGGCAAGGCCGATGGCGATGCCCTTGACGCGCACATGTGTAGGGAAAATCTGTTCTCGCAAACACATCGGATACGATCAATCGGGGTAATAATAAGAAGACCACTGTACCTCGGACAAGTACAGATAATTGACAGGCTCGGCGGTCGAGTACCAAAACAGAACTGGCAACAAGGCGGTGAGATGTATTCCTGGCCGCCGAACTGTTCTAGCGGCTCACACCAGAAGAAGGCCCAGACGGTAGCCCTTTGACCAGCCACATTGGTGGAATCTGCGCCGCCAGGGCCGTACGTGGCGATCAGGCCGATCATGACGGCAAGTGCCAGCGCAGGCATGAGCGTGCCCCAGACGATCAATGGCCGCCGGCCAACGCGGTCAATTGGAAATGTCCTATAGTGGCGCTGGATTGGTCAGAGTGGCAAGAGTGCTTTGCAGGAGATGTGGACGCACCAGAAGACATCCGACACCCAAGCCCAAACGTACCATCCACCGGCGACAAGCAAAGGCTGTGCCCCAGTAAGACCCAGGGAGCCATAAATGGTGGGTCCATAGTTGGTTACAATCTATGAGAAACAGAGGACGTCAGGTCTGACCTTATGAAAAACACGTTCACCGGCCTGCTCACCTGGATGCCGGTGCCTTGGTTGGCAAAGAAGACGGCAAAGGCCAAAAGACTCCGCTTGCGATATTTGGTGACCATAGAGAGCCAGGACGAGGGCAAGAGGCGATCGACCTCGACCTGCTTCAAGATTTGGTAGTGTTCTTCTTTAGCGACAACGTGGTCGGGGTCGTGCGAGCTGGCGTGCAGGGACCGGAGGGTCGCTAAAGCCTCCTCATTCCGGCCATTGAAGGCTAGCCATCGCGGACTCTCGGGCACAAAAGGGAGCAGGACGATTGCCAAGAGGCAAGGGCCGAGCTGAATAATGAGCGGCGCCCGCCAGTTGATCGCAGAGTTGCAGAAGTAGAAGCCGACCGACACCCTGTATGAAACTGTAAGTGACCAGACTCGGTGAAGCCGGCGCATTGAGGACTGACCAGGCCGCAAGGACGTAGCCTGTGCTCGAGGGTTAGCCACCACTGGCCTTGAACAGGACGCTGGCTAGTGAACACGTACCAAAGGTGACACCTGGACCCACCGACCCGCCGACAACACCCCGGACGGTCGCCGGCGAGATCTCGGCCTGCGAAAACAAATCAGCCTCGTGCGGCGTGGAAAAGGGCTGGCGCACTTGGTAAGCAATCGCTGACAGACAGCCACTCCATCCGCCCATACCACTGAGCAGACGACCGACGGCGAACATTGCAGAGTTCCGTGCGCCAGCTGCCAAAGCCCCGCCGACCAGCAAGAGCAAGTATGCGAAGGCGAAGCCCATCTTGCGGCCCCACTTGTCCTGGACGACGCAAGCAGCAAAGCAGCCGATAGCTCCACCTATGGAGAGAACCGTGAGAGGGAGTCCGAGCTCGCAAGCCCAAGTGACAAACCTAAGCTCGACATGCCGACGAACACCCTATAGTTGACTGGTTGAGTCAGCATTCACAAGACGCGGATGATTCTTACGAGATGATATTGATATCGGTCACACCGAAGTCACTGGGCAGGAAGCGAAGTCAGCATCCTCGACCATCTTAATTCCACGCCGAGCTCACGTGTAAAAGTTAGGCTGAAGGCTGCCTTTAGAGCTAGAATATCTCGCACTGACGATCGCGTTTACTGACCTGGCCCAGAGTCGACTGCCCAAAGTGCGCGAGATGTAGCTCATGGAACTGGTAAAGGCTCAGGGAAAGGGGCACACCCCGATGGCAGCGGCCATGTATCCCAAAGTAAAAGGAGCCAGTAGGGACCACATGGATACTCTTGTTAGTCTCCAATTGATGCCTTGCATATTGGCGTCGTTGATGGCAGCCAGCGCGCTGAGGTGATGGGCGAGCGCATTGCCGTCTTCTTCTCGTTCGGTTATAGGTTTGCCGCTTTCAACCGACATGGTGTCCAGTCCAATAAGTAGAGCTAAAGGTGCCGAGCTTGGTACCGTGGTCGTAAAATGGTGAGACGGAACAGAAGTAGCGATCCAAGTTTTCATGCTTCCTGGGGGCTCCACAGTCGTTTGGCGGCGGGGTGTAACTCTACAAGTCGTATTAATAAGTGCGTAGCCGATCCCAGAGCGAGTAGAGCGCACGAAACGAGGGCCAGGTAGAGGAGGGGGCGTAACCCTGTGCGGGGGCAGACGCACCACCGCATATTCTTCGCTGATGCGATCCTTTGAGGATACGATACCGAAGGCACAAGCATTAGACAGGCCACATCATTGCCGGTAGGCCAATAAGAAGGATGCGAGCAGCCAATTCAAGTGAGGAGCCACGACGGGTCATATCGTTCGCGCCAGTTGATGACTTTAAGTAATACTACCAGCAATGAGGGGAAACAGGAGGAGTGCAGGCAGATCGTCCGGGCTGATGCTGGACTGGTTCAACAGCTCCGGGAAGAACAACTCGTCGCTCGATGTAGCCTCTCCCGCAAAATCCTGAGACAAATGTCGCCTTTGAAGCATGCGCATCACGTAGAAGTCCCCTCAATGTGACAAAAGATATCGAGGGCCAGTCCGGAGTTGCCCGCCGCCTTGTTCTCAGAAGTCGAGAAGTGGTCAAAGGCCGGGTCCAGTATGCGCAAGGACGGCAAATCGCGTCTGGTGCTATCACCTAGTTGCCATTGAGAATGAAATGAAGCGCTGAAGGATAGAAGCAAGCCACCGCAGATCCAATCAGAGCACATCTCGTTCAACGGTTGGATGTGGACAACGATGGGTTGCTCAACCCGCGCAGCTCTGAGTGTCAGCTGTGGTCTCTGAATGGTTCTCTTTTGCCTAGAGAAGCACTCTGTCGATGTCAGAGATCGCCTTGGTGCCCTTCGTCTGCTCTGTACGAGACCGATGACACGCTGCCTCCTTCAACTTCTTGCCACTGTTCGGGTCGCTCGACTTCGTCCTGATGCTCGTGTCTCGGTATCGTTCGATTCATCGCATGCGACTTTGGGAGCGCCCGGTCACCACCAGCACTTCAGACTTCACCCCGCCGCCCCCTCTAATGCGCGGAGGCCTCTTTGAAAGCGCTTCTTACTGTTGAACGGTGTCCAGTCGCGAGCTGTCCAACGGCATCCAGTCGCAGAAATGGCCGCCACACCAGAGGAGATCAAATTGATGGCAATCGCCCCGGGGCGGATCCAGCAGATCATTGACCTTTTCGAAGCGGAGCAAAAGAACCCCAAGTTTGCAGAGCACTATGGCGACTTCCCAGAGAGCTACGAGACAATCCGATGCTCTTGGTTCACAGAGACGATTGGACGCGGCACACCTGGGGCTGAAGTCTTGTCTTTCGAACTTGGGCGTGAGTGCGATTTCGGGCTTTGCAGCGCGGGATCATGGCTGACAGGTTACACTTGGGCCAGCCACGGACGACGGAACAACAAATAGGCGAAGCATAACATTGCATTGGAACGAGGCCGGCAAAGGTCTGCCAAGCAAAGTAAGAAGAATGCCTCTTGCATACATGCGTCCTGCGCTTACCCTCCCGAAAGGTCTTTTCGAAAGCGACCATGGATCTCCTCAACCGGACGAACACTGCGTATGGCGCTACTGGGTTTGAGTGTCTGTGGTACAACGTGAGGGATCCGGCTGACGCGCAGTGTTCCGCTGCTCTTGCTCACGCGGACAGAGGCAGACGCTCTGCAAGAAAATCCCCGACTTTCCTACCCATCGCCCTCTCTACTGTGCATGGGACCCACCCAGCGCCAACTCAATCATCATATTGGAAGATTTATCCGATACCGTCGAGTTCCTCAGCTACAAAGTCGAACTGTCGAGGACGAACGCCGAAGAGCAAATGAGCGCCTTGGCCCTGCTGCATGGCCATTTTTGGGGCATGAAGGACCCGGACTTGAAGGCGGGGCTGGTAAGCGTTTACGCCTCGTCACAATAAGGCTTTTATCCTGACGGGCAGACGAAACGTATTCGCAGCTTCTCCGCGAGCAGTTCGAGTACATGATCGAGAACTTTTCCCTCGAAAAGGCATGCACAAATGGCATCAAGAATGTGTGCTGCCAATTTCCCTTGGATAGCCTTCAGAACTGCTCCGCAAGTTAAAAGCACACTCTCCAGGCTCAAGATGTTGTTCCGCCAGCGCTTTATGCACGCATCCCAGAAATATGGCCCGCTACACTATACGCTATCGAGCACAGTGATCCAATCACCATGTGCTGGGGCGATCTCCATCTTTCGAATTGGTTTCGCTACAAGGACACAGGCAAAATGGCAGGGCAAGGTAAGCCGACAACTCTCTGAAGCGGTAGCAGAGCTAACCTCTCGTCAATACTCCCAGACTTCCAGCAGTCCGGAGGAGGCAACCCTTTCCGTGACGTCGCCTATGCGCTTGCAACGTAGCTCGCTCTCTTCGACAAGTTGGCTGCGTAGACTCACGTCCTCTTCTTCATTTACAGGGCAATGCCAGCCGAAACTCGCAGAAAGTGGCAGAAGGATCTCGTTCGTCACTACCTAAGCGAGCTGCCGCGACATGGCGGCCCCATCATCGCCGAGGAGGACGCCTGGGCGCAGATTCGCATCCACTGCTTATCAGCGATGGCCTTTTGGACCCTTGTGAATGCTCCCACCGAAGTTGTATGTGGTCTCCAAGTCTCTTGAGCCGCGTCAATGCTAAACAGACCTCTTGTGCGGCCCCCAGATGGTACGAGATTTTGCTTCTGGTCCTCGTGGTGATGAACTGACACCATCATCGCAGCCGATAATGCAACCACAGCATGCTGTTATGGCCTACATAGGGCGACTGTCCACGATGGTGGACGATTTGGATGCGTTGGGAGCAGTTGCCGATGCTCGCAAGACAGACGCCGCCATCGCCAACGGGGTGAACGGCCACCATTAGAAGCGTCCTGTTCTCAACCCAGAGGCAACCTTGCAGAGAGCCATGCAATAGAGCCGCTTCAGTCTCGGCCGCTTGGCACTCGAGTCTCAGAAAGTGAAACTGTCCCTATGGCACTTGGACGAGACTGTTCTTTCTTCATTGCACACAATGCCCATATATGTCTAAGTGAGAAAGCCACCATCGATGATGACCGGCGCGCCCGTGATGAATGAAGACTTGGTCGAAAGCAAGAAGCCAGCCAAACTTTCCGCCTTGCGAATCAGCTCTTTCAGCATGGTAGAAAGTGAGAAGGGCTTACTTTGCAACTTCTTCCGGCGTACCGGTGCGCTTCAAGCATGAGTACTCGGCCAGGGATTGCTGTGTAAAGAGGCCTTTATCTACTCCCGCTTGAAGGAGTGGCGTGTCGATAGAGCCAGGAAGGACGGCGTTGCATCTGATACCGTCAGGACCGTAGTCTTTTGCTGCGACCTTTGTGGTGATGGAAGCGTGAGGGAGTATATCGCAACCAAATGATCCAGACAAGCGCACCTTGGTGAGGCCGACGACTGCCGAGCTCGGCTTTAACGGAAGTCGCGGACCATAGCTGCATTATGGACTCACCAGCATGCTTAGAAGCCACATAAGACGACGCTGGCGCGAGAGTGAGAGTCAGCCTAATCGACCGGGCAAAGGAGCAAGATGGCGAACCAAACCATTGCCCAAAAGCACCTGAGACGCTTGAAACGTTGACTCTGCATGATCACAGGCCACGTTAGATGATTTCAATACGCATCAGGAGAAGATTTTTGAGGAAACGGACACGCTGCCTCCCGCCTGCAGATATTTGTACTGCGCTCGCATCGAGTTCTTGATGCCGCTCAAGTTCACGCCTAGAATAAACTCCCATTCTGTTTCTCTTGCATGAGATGACTGTTCAAGGCGGAGAGACAAGGAGAATGGGTCGCCACGCACCCTGTTCGTCCAGCTCGCCAATTCTCGTCCTTGAGAGCGTCTGCACGCCAGCCGCGTTGAACGCCCCATCCAGCCTTCCAAACGTATCAAAGACCTCCTTGGTGGCCTTCTCGACAGCCTGTGGGTCAGTCACATCGACTGCTTTAGCCACCACTTTGGTCGCGTTGCCGCTTCGCTCGATGTCCTCCTTGGCCCGATCGACCGCTGCCTGTTGCAAATCGAACAGCGCAATGCCGGCCGCTGCTTCTTCTGCTAGTAATTGTGCGGTCGCAAGGCCCATACCAGACGCTGCACCAGTGAGGATGTAGAAGCGGCCTTCGTGTCCGGATTTCATGTTGTTTTGGGTGGTGCTCCAGGGTCGGGCGTCGTTGTTGCTCCTGCCTGGCGACCAAAGACGAGCCAGAACGACCCCGCCGCCCCTTCATCACCTCGCCGCTGGCGCACCAGACGGGGAGCGCTCGGCAGCGGGGGTTTGGCTTGCGGGCGGCCGTCTCGAGGAGACGAAGTGCTTTTGCATGATTTTCTCGGTTGCTCTCGTCGTGTTGCGGATCGGAGCTTGAAAAGTCATGGCTGCTCTCTATGCTGGTCGGATCGAAGAAGTGACCGCCCTTTGGGAAGAAGAGCAACAGACCCCAAAGCTGGCCGAGCACTTGGGCGACTTCCCGATCTCATACGAGGCCATAACCAGCCAATGGCTTGAAGAGACAATCGGCAGGAAAGTCAAGGGAGCGAAGGTGCTGTCGTTCGAGCTTGGGCCACCCGACGACGGAACGACGAATCGCCGTGGTCTTACCATCGAATGGAGTGTGCAATCCGAGCTTCTGCCTCGCAAGGTGCGTCCACTCGTCTTCGATGTGCTCTCTTGTCCTTATGCTGACCCGTGTACAGGTCTTTGCCAAGTCTACTATGGACTTACTGAACCGATTGAACCTCTGCTATGGCGCTTGCGGGTGAGTTTCGTGCTGTAGGGTCGGGCTCGCATTCTAAAGCTACATAACAGCTCTGAAGTCACTTGGTACAACGCAAGTCTCATTAAGCGTGTGGTATTGCTGTTGCGAGGACTGACGCCCCCCGCGTCCATCAGGTCATTGCGCCAAAGGTCCCGGAATTCCCGACCCACCGAGTGGCATACGCTGGCTGGAACCCCAAAACCGCAAACTCCATCATTATCATGGAAGACTTGAGCGATTCTGTGGAGTTCTTGAAGTTTGACTCCGAAGTCACCAGAGCGAACGTCGAGGACCAGCTGTCCAGCCTGGCGTTTCTGCACGGCAAATTTTGGGGCCTGAAGGATCCAGACGCTAAGGCTACTTTGGTAGGTGCCTCAGTGTGGCTTGACTTCGTTTCTCGTCTTCCGATCACCTCCGCTCACCAAAGTCACGTAGCGCTATCGGGACCAATTTCAGTTCATGGTCAATCACCTACGAATTGAGTCTGCGTCCACCAACGGGTTTATTAGGGTCAGAGCTGCATGTCACTTGCTCCGAAGTCCGCCTCTCATCTCGCGCGCACAGGCCAAAGACATTATTCCGCCCGCGCTCTATGCTCGTGCTGACGAAATTTGGCCTGCAACTCTATTCGACTGCCACAACAATGTGCCAATGACTCTTTGCCAGGGAGAGTGAGTGCTTCTTACGCTGATAGGATCGGGCCTATTTGAACGATAGTACAGCCCACACCTTTCCAATTGGTTCCGTGTGAAGAAGACGGGCAAGATGGCTGCTCAAGGTGAGTTCTGACCTCTGCATTTGTTTGCTAAGCTCATATGGACCTTTCAGACTTTCAAAACATGGGCGGAGGTAAGCGAAGCCTCTCGTTTTGGCGCGTACACGACTCAGCTCGGCCTCAGGAAACCCATTTCGAGACGTCATTTACAACATTACTACCGCTCTATCAGTCGAGAAGAGGCGTGCATGGGAGAAGGACCTCGTCCGCCACTACCTCAGCGAGCTCAAGCGGCACAACGGGCCGGAAGTTAGCGAGGAGGAGGCCTGGCATCAAATGGGTGTCCATTCCTTCACCGGATTGGCGGTGTGGACACTGTGCAACGCCCCGAGCGAGATTGTGGGTCGCTCCAAAGACTGCCGGTTTTGCTTGATCTCATATCCACCCTCCACAGACGCCGTTCATGCAGCAAGGCGGCAATGTCCAGACTTATATCACCCGTCTAACCACCATGATTGACGACATCGACGCGTTAGGTGCTGTCGCCGAGGCTCGCAAGCGGAAGAGCCAAATGCTTCAGGGATCGTGAAGGGACAGTGGTCGGCGTCTTGTATGAGCATAGCCTATTCCCACGTGAAGTATCCAGTGCAAAGAGCCCCCTCACATTATAGTCTGCGATTCATGCCGAGCCGAGAAGGGGGAAGGGGTAGTTGCGGCGGGGTGGCGTGTAAACCCCGCCACTCCTCAAGGCATCTCGTCTCGCAGAGCGGGATGTTGGGACACTTAGAATCAAACAAGGAAAGAGACAAGTAATATGGTCCATACAGCGTTCTCAAACGGCGTCCCCGAAGACTTTGCCCAAGTCGCAGCCGCTGTGCACACAAAGGCTTCGGTGCCTCCGTTGGTCGGCAAGTTTACGGTACGCAACTGATGTTCCAATCTCTCAAAGACGCTCCCCTGAACTCCAGAGCAGGAGAAGATCGCGCCCGACACCGACGCGGTCGCCACTGTTCAAGAATGGTTGTCCGGGTTCGGCCAGGCGAGTTCCCGTGCTGTGGCGGAGAAAGCCTTCACACTGACTTGAAAGACTCAGGCCTTGGCGGCCAACGACTCAGCGGCGTTCGCTCACTTGTTCTGGGAACATGGCTGGTGGAGGGACAAGCTTCCTTTTACAAGCGACATTCGCAGCCTGTACGGGCATGGGCTCATCAAAGAGGCTTTTGAGGTCAGCCATTTGATCGTATTAGCAGCCTCGGTGAAGCTGACACGCAAAATTTGACAGCATGGCGCCAAGCGGGCAGGTGTGACCAAGTTGACCTTGTTGCCGGCTCCCGCTCCCGCCATTGCCAGCCCTTACGACGACATCTCCTTCATCCAAGGCCACTTCACTTTTGACACCATTGCTGGATCCTGTGTCGGCATTGTCAATTTGGTTCAAGTCGATGGCCGGTTCGTTGCTTGGACCTGCCTGACCATGCTGGAGTCGGTCCATCAGTACCCGGAAATGGATCGGCCCTGGGGTACTGACAGGGGCTATTCCACCTGGGAAGAGCAGAAGGCGGCTCAGAATGCTGCTGACGAGCAAAGCCTGCAGGTGCTGATCAGTGAGCATCTTCGACTTTCCTGCGGAAGTACAATGCTAAATCTCTCCTCTCAGTTGGTGCTGGCCACAGTGGACTCATGCTGGGCGCTCGTTTGAAAAAAATGGGCCTCAGGGTGCTCTTGGTGGAGAAGCATCCCCGAGTTGGTGACAACTGGAGAACTCGGTTGGCTTGGGTCCTTCATATAGTCGACGCCACGTCGCTGATGTCGGTATGCAGCTACGACAATCTCTCTTTACACGACCCGGTATTTTCGGACGCCCTGCCTTACATGCCCTTTCCATCGACGTGGCCCATCTTCAGCCCCGCTGGCAAACTAGGCGATTGGTTGGAGATGTATTCTTCTGCTTTAGACGTGAGTCTTAGTGCCCTTATCCGGTGATGAGTTCGGGCTGTTGACAGAAAACGCAGCTTAATGTCTGGACGTCGAGCGCCGTCACTCAAGCGGTCTTCGACAAAGATGGCGGCAAGTGGTCTGTCACCGTCGAGAAGAAAGGAAAAGCTCCTGTCGTGCTTCAGACTGGACACTTGGTGGTGGCGACTGGGCTGGGAGGAAGCAAGCCATACGTTCCGCCTCCCAGGCCGGGCCAAAGCGACTTCCCTGGTCCTATTCAGCACGGTTTCGAATTCAAGTCTGGTAAACCTTGGGCGGGCAAGAACGTTTTAGTCGTAGGAACGGGTTCATCGGGTGAGGGCGGCCTCTTCGCTGCGCTGGACGTTCGAACTGATCCTCGTTCAGGCTGGGACATATCTTATGACTTGGTCAAGAACAATGCCAGTGTGACACTTCTCCAGCGATCACCTTGTTACGTGTGAGTTTGTCGAGCTCTTCTCGTATTTCCCTCCGCGAGACTCACCCGGACCCTCAGGATGTCTGTCGCCAAGGGAATTCCCGCTCTTATGACGCCACTCTACTGGAACGGACCGCCTCAAGATGTGAGTGTGGCTCCTTGTGTGGCCCCGCTCTTGAGCTCACCCCAACCGGATCCTAGGTGGCCGACCGCCTTTCACAGGCCATACCTCTTGCCGCTGGAAAACTTCTCCTTGCCAGGAAGGTTCAAGCCATTGCGGAACTTGACAAAGAGTTGCTAGAGGGCATCCGGTCAAAGGGTCTGCGCACTTGGTTTGGTGAGGAAGGAGGAGGAAGCACAGAGTTGGCTCTCAAACGCGGGTGAGTTTTCTGATGAGCACAGCTGCTGCCGACACTTCTAACAAACTAAGACAGAGGTGGCCTCTATTTTGACGTTGGATGCTGCGTGAGTGAGGATTGAGAGCGTCTCATTGACGCGTCTCACCTCTTTTCAATCGGCCATCAGGATCTCATCATCCAAGGCAAGATCAAGATTCAGCCCGGCACGATTGACCATTTCGAAGAGTCAAAAGTAGTCTTTGCAGACGGCGCGGCGGACAACTTCGACCTCATCGTTTTCGCAACCGGTTATGACACGGTGAAGAACTCGCTGCGTCCCATTTTTGGTGAAGCAATCAATGATGTAGACGATATGTGAGCTCAAATAACACTCTGTCATCCTACGGCAACCTGATGTTCTTCGCGTCAGCTGGGGCCTCGACGAAGAGGGTGAATCCAAGGGGTTATGGAGACCGCTAGGACACCCGAATCTCCACGCCATGCTCGGAGGTTTCCAAATCTCTCGTGTCAACTCGCTAACTCTTGCGGTCGGGATCGCTGCCATGGAAGCTGGTGTTGCCGGAGAACCTCTCCGTCGCCAGTTTTAGCGTCAAAATATCTCCATAGGCTGCACTCAAAATAACTCTATAGATCTCCAGTAAACCGAGAGCAGCCACTTTGTTCAACTTTGCAATTTCAGAGAGATGCAGATCGAGTCTCACGCCTTGCGCTGTCTGCGCTTGAAAGTCTCCAGCTCCTCCTTTGTGCCTTTGAGTTGAACAAAATCAGAGTCTAGGAAGGAGGCCATGGTAGGATCGTGAGCAAGCCAGACGTTCACATTCTTCTCCAAGTCCATGCGCCCGCATTTCGACATGGAACGATAGGCTTCGGCTGTGCAATTGTTCATTCTTGCTCAGATAGAGGCGCAAGGAAAGCACAGACCGAGATCTTCCTCGAAAGAGACCAGCGCGTCTTCCTCTCCTTCCTTTGCTCCACCCAATGGCCCAAGCCGGGCCGGGTAAAGCCCCACGTAGGTGCCAGCGTTGCCATTCTCGCCAATGAGCTGCGCAAAACTAAGCGCCAGAGTCGGCCGTGAAAGTAGGAATGTGCTCACCGAGATATGATGTGCAACATCACCCGCAAGCAAGTGGTAGACCGGCGGCTCGCTGGATGTACGAACTAAGGCAGAGATATGGCCTGCCATCAAAAGGTCAATCGGCTGGCAGCTATCGAGGCTTTCTATTCACCTTCCATATGGCCTGGCGAATCCAGCAAGAACAGGCTACCATCCCGAAAGTAATCGAGGCCCTTGAAGGCGCCTACTTGGATCCAGTCGCCGGACGCGCGGTCGAGAAAAGTGACTTTGCGTCCCTCGAGCGCCGACTCAGAGACCTGGAAAACTGACGAAAGCTCCGAGGTCGTGAGCTTCGTGGCGCGTGGGCCGAGGATGAGCTCGGTCCGAGCCGCAAGGCCAGAGACGTCGCCGGTGTGCTGACATTCAAGTCAGCTTCGGCATGCTGGTAGGATACTGAAAGGCACCAACATCAAAGTGGTTGTGGCTGATGATAAGCGACTCGATGCTGTCCAACTGAACGCCAGCCTCTTTGAGGATCTGCGGCGCGCCCTTGGCACTCATGAAGTCAAATTTGGCAGCCACCTCCACCAGGTGCGGATTTTGGAAGGCGCAGTCCTGGTATTGAAACCGTACTGATTAGACTTCTATGGGAGAGAGCCAGCTCGTAACTCGCCTTCTTGATGCCCAAATCGAACAGCACTTTTCTGTCGCCCTTCGCGCTTTCGATAAGGAACAAATAACACTCCATCGGCATCTCGTCCTTGTGGTCCATCACCCAGTAGAAGCCAGGCATCTTGAGGCTGCCGGCCTTTGCTACGGATAATTTGCAAACCGATCCATCCCCTGCCGGGATGGCTTCAAAGGGCTGCTCATAAGGTGGGATCGGCTTCAAGGCCTGCAAACGGGCAGACTCTTTGGCAATGCGCTCTGCAGTCGTATGAAGCTGGCACATTGGTGGCTGTAGCACCGTGACCGGGTCATGGGCGGCGCCATACGCCGCCAGAGAGCCCAAGCGGGGGCAACGCCTCTCAACGGGGTATACAGCACGGCACGCTCATGCCGAAATGCGGGACACAAGAGGCAAGCACAGGGCATAAAGCAGTGAACGAAAGCCTGGCACAAATAGACCACAGGGAAGGACGAGAACAAAAGTCAAATCGCCGGCCGCACAAGCGAGCGCAGGATTTTGCCACTCGCGGCGACTGGGCTCAATACCAATCCCAGACGAAGGAAAAGCACGCGAGGCGATATGTGGAAGTCTTTCAATTGGCATTGCGCCGATCTAAATTGGCAAATCTTGGGCGCCGTGCCACGACCCAGTGGCAAACGGCAAGGCGATCGCCCTAAGCGGGAGGTGGCAAGCACTTGTTCTTCTCCGCTTCCTTGAACATGGCGATGTGCGTCTCGGTAGAGTCGCAGTAACCAAAGAAGCCATAGTCTCGGCACTTCGTCCTGATGCCCAGAGTGAGAAGGGCCTCTGACGAATCTTTCGCAGACAAAGCCTTACATCGACATGCTGGAAAGAGCATCTTAATAAGGGCTCCTGTTTAGACAAAAGTCAAGGGGGGCCACTCACTTGCCTGCGGAGAGGAGACAGGCCGTCAGACAAGACCCCGCCACGACAAAGATTAAAACAAGCTTACAATCCCACTGGATCCCAAACAAGAAGTCCAACAAGGGCCACCAGGTCTTTTCAAAGACGGCGGGCTGGAGGTCATGCTTCTTCTGCAGGCGGGCGAATGCCTCTTTGACCTTGGGCTGGGCAGCCCAGTTGGCCATGACGATGCGATTCTTGAGCTTGGCCGGGAGACCGTCGCGAGGAGATGGCACTCTGGTGTCCATCTCGGCCTCGTTGGGCTCGTCACCAGTGAGCTTCTTGACCTTGACGCCATAGTATTGAGCCAGCAGCTGGAAACCTCGGCTCCAGGTGTACACATCGCCTGCTCATCCCATAGTCATTATTGAGATCAGACTGGCATAACGTGAACCGACTCGCCATTCTGAATGTTGAAGTCCTGGTTATGGCACCTGGGACATCGGGTCAGCGGGCGGACCTGCCACCGAGAGGGAAGTAGACCCACTCCTTGTGCAGAAGCGAGTACTCCTCGAAGCAAGCATTCAATGGCGCATAGGACTGGTCGCAGTACGAGATGTAATTGGTCTGGCAGGCAAGGTCAAACAAAGCCCGACATGACGCCGAGATGCATTCACATACATAGGTTCCAGGGAACTCGACCTCTGTCTCGCCCATTTCCTTGCAGAGAGCAAGATACAAGGCGTAGGCCATGGCGGCGTTCAAAGCGTTCACTTCTTTTGGCGCACCAACGATGAAGGACGGGCGAACGACGGTCCAGGCGAATCCGAGCTTCTTGGCTTGAGCCTTGAGCTCTGCCTCCTGGGCGTAGTAGAAGTTCGCCTCGTAATCAGGGGCCGGGTCGCCTTCAGTGCCGGGAGAGAGGATTGGTCCCAAGTGGAAGCCATCTGCGCGCCAGATCAGATTCGCCTGGTCTTGTCAATGGCGAGGCAAGCTTACAGTTTTTGGTGCCAGTCTGCAAGCAGACACCCTTGAGCTTGCTACCAGACTTTGCGGCAGCCTCGATGGTCGCTTGAAGCATGTAAGTGTTGTTGGCCACCAGGGAGTCGGTGGCGGACCAAAGCGAGTTGGCTGTCGCTGTGGACGAGACTGACGAGTCGGTATAGCTGTTCCACGCTTGCTCAGTGCTCGCTCTGTGGCGCTCGATCAGAAGAACCACTCACGCAAAGTGGAAAATGTAGTCCACAACAATGCCGCGCTTCTTGAACTCGGCCGCCAATTCGTCACTCGAAGAGTTAAGCAGGTCGAGCGCGCTGGAACAGCATTCAGTCTGTGCGTTTGCTGCTCGAGTCCGATCGCGCTTACTGATGCTCGGCGCCGGGAGTAGCCTTGGCTGGAGGGCGACGGCTCACCGCGAACACTTTTGCCCACCTGCCAGTGCCAGCGCCAGCGCCACCATGCATATGCGACGCCAGCCACTCGGTCATGGCGTTGCCGCTGATGCCATTGGCGCCAGTGACGAGAGCCGTCAAGCCGGTCACATTGTCGGGGTAGGTGGGAATGCCCTTCAAAAGGCCCTCGGAAGTGACGGTGGTCAATGCAGGCGACGACATGAGGTGCTGGCAACAACAAGCCAAGAAGTTCACATCTAGAGCAGCCAGATTGAAGGGGGTGGGGTCCGAGGCTTGCGGAGACGGCGACTGCGGGATGGGCGAGCTGCCAAAGAGGGCGGCTTTAGGCTGGCGGGGGKAATTGGGAGGCGGCGGCGGCGGCAGACAACCTGCCCACCCACAGCAAGAAGCGAGCAAGACTCTGCAACCACCATGGCGCCTTACTCCTTAAACGCTGGGGCCCAGCAACTGCTCGACGACTTGCTCGCCAACCCGGCCCTGCCCTTCAACGCGTTGGTCCGCGAGCCGGCGCATAGGGCCAAAATCACTGGCGATGGTCCAGAGCCGCTCATTCCCAGCCCCTTTAAAGCCACCGAAGCCATCGCCGCCATTAAGGGCCTCGAAGGCACAGTGGCGTCGGCACTTTCTCAATTGCGGTTCTCTGAGCCAGCGGAAGCCTCCTTGGACATCTACCACGCCGTCATCTCCCTCTTTGTTCACAATGTGTCAGAAGTCCAAGGACTTGGCCTGTTCAAGTGGGGAGACCCGAACGCAGGGTCGGCTGCCGTCTTGACAAGAGGTGCGCTTTTGCTCGACTGATGTGAACCTGTTCCTACGCTGATGAGAGCAAGTGCAGCCGATCTGCATCAGAACTTTACCAATGCCTATCGACACGCCGTCAGCGGAATGTATTGGACCAAAGACGAAAGGGTCTTCCACTTGCACGGCAGGTGCGTCCGCACAAGCGTTCTGCTTCGTGCACTGTACCAGCCACTTAACCATCAGAACGTGTCAGCCTCAACGCCACGCATACTCTTAAAGCGATCGGCCTGGAGCCGCTCATTGAAGGCCTCGCCGAAGCGGACGCCATCAAGCTGATCCAATCCCGCGCAATCCAGTTCACGGCCGACGAGCTACAACAGAAAGCAGAAGATACATTCCAAGCTGGCCAGATAGTGTTGAAACCTGAAGAGTTCCTCGCCACACCGCACGTCAGTTGGGTTCGTCTTGCCACCTGAAGTTGTGTATTGATGCATGGAGCAGGGCCAGCACATTTCAAAGCAACCACTCTTCGAAAGTGAAACTCTAGAGACGAACTCTCCCCCTCTTCGTTTCAGCCCTGAAGGCAAAAGCATCCTGAGTGGCATCAAGGTGCTCGACTTGACCCGTGCCATTGCTGTATGTCCGCACTCCCACTCGAGGCGCGCCCTGCCCTCGGTCAGCTTATTTTGATTTCTTTGAACATTCCAGGGGCCCATGTTGACCCGAATTTTGGCGGAATACGGCGCCGACGTCCTGCACATTTCGCACAACGCGACCTTGCCAGAGGTCCCTTTCTTGCCGCTATACTACAACGTGGGCAAGCACACTACAGAGCTCAACCTTAAAAACGCCGAGGACCGCGTCGTCTTTGAACGCCTGCTCGACGAAGCGGACGTCATTGTGGACGGCTTTCGGCCTGGTGCGCTCGAAAAGCTCGGCTATGGCAAGGATGCCTTGGTCCAGCGTCGGAAAGGCAGCAAAGGCTTTGTTTATGTTGCAGAGAACTGCTACGGGTGGGGTGGGCCGTGGAGCCACCGCAGCGGGTGGCAACAAATCGCCGACTCGGCTTCTGGCATGGACTGGTGCGGACCTTCAGCTGTTCTTTCCGTTTCACTCCCTTATATCGCTTGGACGGCAGGGCAACGGGTCGTGCGCTGGGCAAGGACTTCCCGATTTATCCGCCGTTCGGTGCGTGCAGCTTTTCCTTCGACAAACAGCTGTTGTTCCTGACTTTTATTCGCTCTTCAGCTATGGCCGACTATGGGTATGTGCACAACTTCTCTTCCTATGGCTATCCTCTGGCTCATTTACAGCAGATGCGGAGCTGTCGGGGCGGTGGGAACCCTCAACGCTTTGGTCGATCGGGCCACCAAAGGAGGCAGCTACTTCGTCACCACGTCGCTGCTACAATTCGACTATTGGCTGATGAACCTGGGCCAGTACCCTGAAAATGTGTTCGCCCACAGTCGCGCTGAGCTGATCAAGGTTTTGGACGGCGTTTCCATCAATGTCAACACGCCCGGCATGTCCGTCTTCGCCTTGGTCACCGACTTGCTCAAGCGCATGCACCCACGCGTCTTCGACAAATCTCACTTCTACACGTGTTATGTCGAAGCGCTCAAAGCGTCCATTGTGACCGACAGCCCTTGTGTTCAGGCCAAGTTCAAGAGCGGCTGGCTGAACGGCTCTCGCTTGGACGGCGCCGATCCTCCAGCTTGGCGGTGAATGATGTGGAGCCCATGGGTGATGCTCTGCAGAGCTTTAGCTGGGGGACATGCCCCGCTCTGGGTGGCAAAAGTGCCGTGCATCAAGCTACTCGAGCTACTCGACCTTCTCTAGCTCTCATATCGGCACGCACTCTTAGCTTTCTCTTTAGTGTCCTTATGAGCATGCTAGCTCGCTCGCCCGCCATGACCAGCCACAGTATGTTGGGCACCACCTTCGGGCCATCAGAGCCCCCGCCGAATTCTGTGCGGCGGCAAAACCGAAGTTGGACTCCATCTCGACGCTGACGCCCATTGCGTCGAGAGCCTCTGTAGATGGAAGTCACGGATGCCACCCCAGCAGCGGCTCCAGCGCCGCCGCCCAGCCGCAAAAAGAATTTTGTTTGCTCGGTGTGCTCCGGGAGCTTTTCGCGGAAGGAGCACCTCGTCCGTCATCAGTGAGTGCCCAGTGCCCCTCTGATACATTTTCTGAGACCAAATGACAGCACCACCAAGCACGAGGTGAGCTTTCGCGGTGACAGCAGACGTGCTCCTCAAGGCTGCGGGCTGACTTCGGCGAATCCAGTTGTCGCCCTCGTACCCTTGCCCTACGTGCAACAGGAGCTTTACGAGGTCCGACAGTACGTTTTCTGCATGTATATTAAGGCGTCATACTAATCTGCGCGAGCAGTTCTGAAGCGGCATCTCCGCACTCATCAACCCAGACCAGCTGGCGGTCGCCGCAGCCAGAGCACGTCGACTGCCGCTTCCCCTTCCTCACCGGCGGACCAAACTTCTCTGCCGATTTCGACTGACGAAAGTCTGGCGGCTGGTGTGCTTTCCGGCGCGGGTGTGGCCCCGTTTCCGGGAGCCCCAGGTCCCTTTGCACCTGGGACCTCCGCAAACGCCACCTACACTGGCAACTCTTTGATGGCTATCGGAGAAGGGGAGGGACCGTCTTCCGGCATGCTGGATGGCTTTCAGCATTTTGCGCCCGACCACGCCACGAACGAAGACTTCCTCTTTCCATCGGTGGACCCATTCGGCGATGTAGACCTGCCAGCTGGCATGATGACCCCGTTCTATGACTTGTTCCAGGCACCAGCTCTGGGGCGACCCGTTTGGGATGAGCTCATGCTTCGTACGTTGTGCATTTTTGCCGCTCCGGACGCGCGCGTTCAACTGTAGCGCAGAGCTGGAGCCACTGGCGGCCTCCGAGCCGACGTCCGAGCTCAGCCATTCTGAAACCACTGCCTCGACGTCAACAGCACCATTTCCGGCCGTCGATCAAGTGGTGTCGCCAGTGAACGCCCGGGAGACAGCTTCTGTACAGTCCGGATCCAGAGAACCCAATTCGCCGCCGCCCTTTGCCGCGCAAGTGCCATCAAGAGGTGAAACTGCTGTTTCCGAAGTGCCGTGGTCTCCTTGGTTTTCTGACAATGGAGGGAGGGATGGGGCGGCTCCCAGCTCTCAACAACTCACGGCAGCGCAGTTCCAACGTGGCGTATACCACTTATGCCAGCCTGCCATGGCCACTCCTGGCATGCGCCTCGAGGACTTCGTTGACTTCCCAACTGTCGGTGAACTCAACCAATTCCTGGCTTCTTTCTTCAACCGGTTCATCACCATCTATCCGTTTCTGCACCGCGGCACCTTTGATGCTCAAAAGTGTCCCTGGGGGTTGCTCCTCGCTATGGCCGCGTACGGCGCAAGATACGAGAAAAGCCCGCATCAATTCGCCAAAAAGTCTCAAGCCTTAATGAAGACGGCCAAGAGAGTCCTGGATTCTGCAGTAAATAAATCGCGTTGTCTTTTTGAGAACCGTTCCTTAACCTTCGGCTCGGTATTTTAAGGCTCAAGAGCAAAGCGAGCTGCTCTCGTCAGTCTGGTGGAATCAAGCCTACCACTTGGTCGATCTGTACGTGAACGCCGGGGTACATACTGATCTCATGTGCTCATCTGCATCCTCAGCGCTGGCCTTTCACTCTCTCCTATTAGATCTGGAACCAGCCAGATTGGCGAGCGTCGTGCTGTTTTGGTGAGCCAACTATTGGTGAGTGTGCTGCTCAACGACTCACCATCTGACTCGTAGATATGCCAACGTCAACATTGGCTATCTGATGAGAGCGTCGATCTCGAGGTCGAGAACAGCCTTCCCCTCCGAGAGCAGTGGCTGCGCTGGGTTGCGCGCGAGGAGAAGAAGCGCCTGGGATTGTGCATCTTTGTGCGTTAATCACGACGTCTCTTTCATCCTGATCCGTCTTGGCTTATTGTTGCCAAACCTTAGGCTGTCGAGGCCAACGCGTGTCTCGTTTGGGGCTCTTCAACCAGCGAGCTTTGGAACGAGGTGGCCACTGCCCGCGCACCCTGCAGCCCCGAACTGTGGCAAGCGATGGATGAGCACAGCTGGGCTGCCGAGCTGGCCTCCACTTCGCGTCCACAGCAGTTGCGTTTCGATGGCCTTTTCCGGCTGGCTTGCGATAACTCCACCCAAGCCGAGATGATTCCAGAGTTCAACAACCAGTGAGTGCTTTGCCTCCTGCGAGGTGCACTTCAAGCTGAGCCTGCAACTGCTTTTAGTTTCACGCTCTTGATGTTGCTCTGGGTAGGTTGTTCCTGGCTCTTTGGTACTCGCCTTCGCTAATGACTTTTGTAGTTTGTTCATGTGTACACTGTGAGACAATTGATCGTTTTCTATGGAGGCTCCTTACCCTGTTCTGCTCGAACAGGCGAAGACCAAATTGACGACCGCCATGACCAAGTTCCTCTTCGATCCCTTCGCTTCCAAGCCCCATTTGCAGGTCTATTTCTTCACATGATCTTCTTCTCCTTAGACGTTTGCCCCAGGTCCGGCAGCCAGTTTTCGCGCGAACAAGCTGCGTCTCTGAGAAATGTCCGGGCCTGCTGTAAGTGTCATTTGTGCAGTTGGCTTGAGTGGCTCTGATCAACAATGAATGAGCAGTGGAGAGAATGTGAGTGTCCAGACATCAGGAGGACACCACAAGGCCTACTGATCTTCCATGCCAGCGCCAATGCCCGAGTAGGGTCTCACGCTGGCACCTTTCTCGCTCGGCAGACCTCTCTGGTCGGCCTCACCGATCAGTAGGCATTAGAATGGCGCATATCAATGTGACGTCGATGGCTGAAGTAGCGCCCGCAGTTTGCCCGCGACCTTTTTGCAGTCCTTCGCCAAACAATGCGAGAATGGCTCTACTTGGCCCTGCCCACCGATCGTCAAGGAATGGGTCGAGAACGACAAGGGCAGGCGCGCCCGCGAGTCAGTCTACTACGCTGCTCAAACGTATCGACTGTTTGGAGCACACGAGGGAGACAAAGACATGCTGAATGGCGAGTCTTCGACTCTATTCCGTTCCAAGTACAGTCGCTTACGTATAACTTCATGTAATATAGAAAGCAATGTGTCCAGTGCGTGCTTTTCTACGGCGCTTTTTCTCGAGCTAAACGGCGTCGGACGACAGATTGCTTCTCTCTCCTATACGCCGCTCTCAGTATGTCTTTCGAATGTATTTACATTTGGTGTGGCTAAGACATGGATTTTGTTTCAGTTCTGGCCTTGTATTGTCGCTTTCAAACGGATCGAAGACCCACACTGGGCGAGCCTCCCATCATTTTGAACTTGCTCCACACTCGTCAAGGTACGAATTCAACCGGCAGACTCTGACATGAGCTGATTCTTTTCTCAGATCCAATTATCAACACGTGGATTGAAGACGGCACTGGCCTCGCCTCACTTGAAGGCATCGGCTCGCTGAGCTTGCAGACGTCTTTGGAGCGCCTGGCAACTGCCTCACGCATCCTCAAAGTATTTAGACAAGCTCTTGGAAGTAACATGCACGCGGAGTGAGTTCTAAGAAATCGAGATTGGTTGGTATCAATTCTCAATCTGAATCCAGACTGTCCCAACAATTCCAGCTCGTGCTGGCGCATCTTGAAGTGAGTGTTGTCCCAAAACAAGCAAAAAGTGTCACTCAGCGCTGTGTGGAGCAGCTGGCGTGCGAAAACGAGATGAAGAACCAGGGCGCCGGAATGCTGTTGGCTAATCTCCAACGCGCCTGATAGTCGACCGCAGTGAATCAGTCGCTCGGTACACGATTGTCTATACCCAATTGCATTGATATCAGAGTCGAGGATTCCCAGTCTAAAATTACTAGGCCAGAATGAAGTCAGCCTCCGACTTGTTAGCCTTCAAGCCCTCCAGCGCGGCATCCTGGAAGAACTCTCAGCGAACGCGACGGAGAAAATATGGGGCACATTACCAGTGCTTTGCGGTAGTTGTCGATGCCCTTTTGATACAGGAGCATCTCGCGGCGCTTGCCCTCGACTGCAGAAGACGGCTGAGCTTGGAGCCAGCGCAAAGGGCAAGAAACACGCACCGTTGCCACCGTTATACCAACTCTTAGTCTTGCTGAACAGCGTCTTGCTGTCAAAGTCCATGATGTCGTCGCGCCAAGCTTGGGCGGCGGAAGCCGTGGGCTCAATGCTCTTGCGACCTCCCTTCTCCAGCTCGGTGATGACATCGGCCACCCAGTCGGCCTGGATCTCAACAAACACAGGGCCATTGGTGAAGGCGGTGGGGGCTTGAGGGCCGTAGAGGCAGAAAAGGTTCGGCCTGCCAGGGATCAAAAGGCCAAGATGGGTGCGAACGCCCTCTTCCCAAGCCGATGTCAAGTCCTCTCCCTTCTTGTCGACAAGCTTTAGGTCGAGCAATCCACCTGTCATTGTTCAAAACAGTGAGTCAAGTGATGGAGAAGGGCGCGCCCTCCGGCTTCTGGGCACTCCAGCCCCTACAGAACGCTCGGGGACGTCTGGAGACCCTCCCAGAAGCAGAAAGGACGCGACGAAAGAACGAGTTCTCACCAGTTACCGCGTCGTAGCCGGTCGCCATTGCGAGAGCTTCGAATTCGTAGACGGTTCCGTCGGCGGTAACCAATCCATTCTTCACAAAATGATCGATTGGCGACTTGTTGACGTCTATGAGCACAACATTGGGGCGGTCCATCATCTCGTAGTAGTCTTGCTCCTGGCTGAGACGTTTGGTGCCAATGGCATGAGGTTTGATCGTGGGGGCGAGGATTTCGGCCTTGACTGGGTCGGTGATACGCTCGCGAACCTTGTCGCGCCAGAAGTTGTAGACAATATCGTTCACCTTGTCATTGGTGAGCCAGTCGGACCAGACGCCTTGTCCCAAGTTGAAGCCACCTGCGCGAAATTCGGAGATCAGCCTCGGTCTCAAGCCCGCCGATCATGACCGACCTCTTGCCCAGAGCTTCTCGAGGTAAGCCTGCTGCTCTTCGGGCGTATTGTCAAAGCCCATGTTGTACGGTCGGACGTAGGGCAGGCCGGAACGGGTGTTTTTGCAGTGGTTGAACAGGACTGCGAGCAACCCGTTAAATTTTGATCATCTCGCATAGAGAGAAGCGCTTGCCGTGATAGATACCGTAGTTGACCACTTGTTCCTCCGCGTTGAGCTTGCGCTGGCGCATGGGAATGGAGAAATCTGGGCCGCCCGTGAACACTGGCCGCCAGCGGCAAGACGTCAACTTACTAGGGGTTCGGACGAAAACGATGAGCTTCTTTGCCTTCTTGGCCCATTCCTGGCCAATTTGCAAGCCGGTGGCACCGGTGCCGATGATGGCAACTTGCTTGCCCTCGACGTCGACATCTTCCTCAGGCCAGAAGGACGAGTGGTAGTGCGGGCCCTCGTACGCGGCAAAGTCCTTGAAAGGAGGAGTGTCTGAAGGGCAGGCATGAGAGAGGCGAAGTTGATCATCAGAGAAAGAGCCCACTTCGGCGCTCGCTTGTGCCGACGCAGCTGACGAGGTATTTGCATGTCGCGGTCAGGCCAGTGTTGGTGGTGATCTTCCACTTGGAAGTCTTCGTGTCGAATACGGCAGACTCAACATGAGTGTTGAAGGTGTAGTCCTTCTTGATTTGAAGGATTTTGTCGACATGTTGAAAGTACTTGCGGAGCTCCGCGAAGCCGGGGAAGCGTTCCGACCAAGTCCAAGTCTGTCGACGGCTTCAGCGCCACATTTGAAAGGCGTGAGGTGCTGACTGACCTCCCAAACTTCGGGAATGGAATAGGAATAGTACGGCATTTCCTAGAAAGCGCCCGGAGGTCAGCGCCGTGCCCCTGGATCGCTTTGAGACCCAAAGGCAGCTCACTACATCGACTCGCGCGCCAGGATAGCAGTTTGCTCGCCAGACACCTGCGATCCCAATTATTCACAAAGGTGTCTTCCGCATTGCGAAAGCGCGACCCACCGCCGATATCATAGCTTCCTTCAATGCCTTTGACTTGAAGACCGGTCTTGCGAAGTCGCCAAGTTGCGTAGATGCCAGCGAAACCAGCGCCGATGCTACATGCCGAGGCTGATTCAGTTCGGCAGACCCCAGAAAGGACCAATCCGCCTACACCAGGATATCAGTGTCGAGATGCCCAGCAGGCGCGCCATTCTGTGAAACAGCCATCTTGGGCACTTGTTGGTTGGAGTAGTGGGAGTAAGAGAGCAGGAAGTGAGCCAAACTCCTCGAGGGCGGAAGAACAGCCGTCTCCAGCAAATTGGACAGGCGGCGGGGTAGGACCGGTCACGGGCAGCCAAAGCGGGCAAGCGGCCAGCCTGCCACAGCTTTCGAAGGGCAAAGAGCCTTCCAAACATGCCGGAGCAAGTGTTAAAAGCAAGGAGACACAGCCAAAGGCAACAGGACGACGTTCCAAGCTGCATAAGTTTTTCCGCACACCAAAAGTCGCCACCAGGTCACGCGACTTGAAGGCTATTTCCAGGTGCACATCAGGTGAAAGCATAAGGAGCAAGATGCATTGCAAAGGATAGCTAAGGCCAAGAGCGTGTTCAGATCTTGCGATCGGCAGGAATGATGGGGAGTAAGAGATAGTTCTCGTTGTCGGGTGAGATGTGCAAATGGTTCACGCCACCAAACACGCTCCTGCTCCGGTCCTCAGGGTGGTTGTGGCGGAAGGGCTCGCTTCCCTGGAGATGGACTGAAAGTTAGCCGCAGACCAAAGATTGCTCGAGAGCCAAGCGCACCGAGGTGTCACCTGAGGCGATCTCCAAAACCAAGCGCTCGCCAGGCTGGATGAGCAAGCTGGTGGGCCAGACCTCGACATCGACGGTATACTTCTGACCAGGCTTGAGGAAGTCTTGCTCCGATGCTAGGTATTCGCGGTAGGGCTGCCACTCCTGGTGGAACGGGTGCTGGTCGTTGATCTTGCGCAGAGAGCATCGGAGCCAACCCTTGGCAGCGACAGTCGGTCCGCCAGAAGCCCCTTGATAATGGTGCTCTTTTCCGCTCGCATCGAGGTGCCTCAGGGAGACGAAGAGGTCCAGATCTTTGGGCACTGGCCCACTCGTCTCGGCGGCCGGCAGCGACACGGTGAGGCGAGCCAGAATGTGACCATTGATCTCGACGGGGGACTTTGAGACAGGCGTCAAGAACCGGATCGCCTTGTCGTCGTCGTCGCTGCGAGGTTGGCTCTGTTCAGTGGTCGAGGGCAAATCGACAACATTCCAACCCACCACAGAGCAGGCCAGGAGAAGACTGTGGCATCCTTGACCGTCAAGGAAGGAGCGAGTTCGCCAGAAGCGCTGAGCTGGTACTTGGTCCACGCGGTGCCTGGAAGGGGCCAGTCACTTTCCTCGCGCTCCGGAAAGGCACGCTGGGCAGCGATGTCCTTGTAGTCCGTGCCACTCTTGCGGATGAGGACTCGGACAGGCTTCACTTTGCCGGTCAGCCAGCCGCTGTCGTCCTCGCCTTTGAGAAAGGCGTTCACTGCAAGCCCACGAAATCAGCTGGCTTAGTTGGGCATACGCACGGGAGTACTCACAAAAGCTGAGCTGAAGTTCAATGTTCTCCGGCAAGTACATGGTGGTGTCATGGCGGCCGCCGCAGAAGAATAGGAACTTCTGCTTGCTGGCGATTCTCTGCCACCCCACCACATTGCCCAGGAGGTGCAGCGCCATGTTGCCATAGTTTGCGACAGAAAGAGTTGGGGTTTCGATGGCCGCAAAGTCGACCTCGCGAGACTGGTAAAACTCGGCGTCCTTGTAAGGCTCCTCGATGACGCGGTCGGGCATGTTGAGGAATCGCTCGCTCGCGGGCTTCTGGTCAAAATCGGACTTGACACCTTTGCCTGGGAAGAGGTTGGACGTGCATTGGCGAGGGAACCAGGCGTGAAAGAAGCCACTCGAGGCGATGCCGGCACTTCGGGTAAAGTGGTCGTAGACGTTGCAGGCGCCCTCCCAAGGTAGCATGCCTGGATCCACAAGCGTTTTGAGTATTCCACAGATACTACAGAGTCGGAAAAGCTCGCACATTCCAGGCCCTTGGGCTTGTGAGAGGCCGCAAACCATTGGTTGACCGCATAATAGCTGACGCCCTGTTCCGCGAAGTGAGTTGAGGCCGAGGACGGCATGTAGGAGAGCACTGACGAAGAGGCCGACTTTGCCCTTGCACCAGTCTTGCTGCGCCGCCCATTCCACTGCAAAAGCGAGATCGCGGCCCATCGTTGCCGAGAGGATATCGGCATAGCCCGGTGAGTGGCCAAATCCCCTCTCGTCCACCCTGACGATGGCGTAGCCTTGGGCGGTGAAGTGAGTGGGCTCGGGCGTCTCCCAAACCATGTAGGGCCTGAAAATGCAAAGTGGCTTCAGTGGAGTCGACGCCGACTCTCGAGCATTCGACACTCACGTCTTGACTTCATTGGGCACAGCAGCGTAGCTTGCACCATTGAAGTCAGAGTAGTGGATGTCTTTGCCGTAAGGCGAGGAGGTAATGATTACGGGCAGGCGCTCGTTGGCGGCGGACAAGGAGCGGAAGACGTTGGCGCGCAGAGTGATAGCGGGGGCCAGCTTGGTCGCCGGGATTGGGATGGGCACATCATAGTCGATGAGCATGCCATCCTGCTGGACTTGCTTGTGGGTGTACTCCATCTTCTTGGGTTGGTGCTTTCGGACTTGGCGTTGGAGTTGATTGCTTTTTGAGGTGTTCTCCGAGGCCGTTGCAGATCAAGAGATATATGCACCCCACACGAACGCATTGTAATCAAACCTCGGCCGCAACAACGGGAGAAGTAAGCTCGGAGGCAAATTAAGGGAGTGAGAGGAGGGCAGCAAAAAAGAGTCCGAAGCCCGCCTCAGGGATCCATTGCGGGCAGAGAAGCGGTCAGAAGGTGATTATCGCGCAGGCAGAGGAGGCCGAACGCCGCGGTGGGAGGAAACACAGGTCGAGAGGATGAAGGAGCGCGGAACCCAAAACTTGTCGGCTGCTGAGCACGGCGCCTCACAATCTTCCCAGCCCAGTAGCTGGGACATAGAACCGCGTACCAAGGTAGTCCGCACCCAGGGGCGACAAGCAAGTGCTTGTGCAAAGGGCGGCGAGCCTTTGAATTGGGGCAAGATTGCCGCGTGAAGGGAGAAAGGGGGAGCAGATGGGGCAAGGTCGGCGCCTGTTCCTCTGGGTTCTTTGGGATCAAAGCAGCATCAAGATCGAAGAGGGAACAGGGCAAGACAGACAGCAAGGAATGGTAGTGGTCCCAGTCAAAAATCATGCGGCAGCCCTTTTCTCTTGAGCCTCGTCCAGCAAGCTCAGAGCCTGTTTGCTGGCGCCTGTTGCGAGTCATTGTTGAGCAGCAGTGAATAGGACTTGATTGAGGCGGTCACAAGTATCGACATAAGGACGGGAATGGAGTTCAATGGAGCAAGCTTCCCGCCTGCCGTCCCAGTCAACAGAGGCCGGGCAACGCAGTGGTGGCGTCGGGTAGATGACAGCTCATTCTAGAAGGCTACGAGAGAGATTTGAATCATAATGCAAGCGAAATAAAGACAAGATCTATCCTAAAGCATGGGAGAGCATGGCCACTTCAGATGGTGTTGCCACCCTGTTCGCCTCCATGAACCTTCTGACGAGAAGGCACAAAGGAGGAGGAGACGCACATCAACTGGTAAAGTGATGCCTGTGATGAAGCTGGCGTCGTCAGAAGCCAAGAACGCTCCAGCCTTGGCGATGTCAGACTGTGAGGTGCTGTGAGTGTCGGTCCGAGCCTGGGATGCTAAAAAGGAATATACCGGTAGAGTAAGGCGACCAAGGGGCACTGTAGACTCGAACATAGCTTTGCTGGCAGCGTCATCCGCCAGGTCGCCGAGAGCAGCGGCATACCTGCTAGAGCATCAGCAGACTGCTGATGCAACAAATTGTGCCACAAGGGTATCTTTATGACTCACATGCCACTGTAATGGCCGAGAAGGGATTTAAATCAGCTAAAGCCACGGGGTCAGAGGCAGTGAGAAGACCAACGTTTGAGCCAGGCCGGGTGCGATGGCATTGAACCGCGCTGCATGTGCGTACTCCAGCGCCAAAAGTTTGGTAGCAGAAATAACAGCGGCCTTTGAAGAGGTGTAGTAGCCCAACATCGGTGCTGGCCGAAGCACGGTGGAAGACGTGAGGTTGATCACCACCGGCTTCGATTCTTCTCCGGCGGGCGGCGTCTCAAGCCAGAACGGTATGAAAACCTTGGTGCACAAGAAGATGGATTTGACGTTGATGTTGTAGACGTTGTCGAACGTGTCCGTAGGCATAGTGTGAGTCGCTTGGCGGAGTGGCAAAAAACCAGCATTGTTCTGCTCTCGAGTGAGTCTATGGCAAGTGTTCTAGAAAGAGAGGTCATCTCACAATGACCACATTGGGCGGGCCAAACTTCGACACGGCCTTGTCCAGGATGTCCTCCCAAGTTTCGAGGCGGCAGATGTCGCCTTTAACGAACAGCAGGGAGTCGCTTCGTAGCCAGTCTGCTTTCTGAGCCAGGTCCACCGCGACAACTTTGGCGCCTCTTTCCAAAAATCTGATTTGGCATGAAGTCAGCGCGCATCTCTGCAAGGCGGACAAAGTGCAACCGGACAAAGAGCAAAAGGCTGTCCCAAAGCCACCGCAAGCCCCAGTAACCACGCAAACTTTGCCAGATAGAGACATATCGTGGAAGGAAGTAGGTATTTAGAGAAGAGGGAGAGAGCAAGCAAAGCAAAAGTATTTGAGTCCGAGCGCGGCCTCAAATTTAAATGTCCGTCGAGGCCAGGCTCAGTGGCATTTGCCTTCAAACCAATCGTCAAACCATGAGAGTTGCTGTGATTGGCTTCTCTGGGACTCAAGGTAAGTACTGGAGTCCGGCCACACCGAGGCGTCGCTAAGGTTGGAACAGGCTCCGCTGTGGTGTCGGCCTTAGCCAAGCAGACCACTTTGGACCAAGGCGTTTGCCATCCAGAGCATGAGGTCCTAGCCTGTATAATGGGAGTCTCCAAGAAAGAAGATCTGCAGCGCCTCGAACTCTGCAATCAACTGGGCAATGTGCGTCTCGTCGAAGAGGTCGACTTGAACAACCCGGCAGCTCTGAAGAGCGCGTTCCACGACGTGCAAATGGTCTACGCTTATACTGTACCAGGAGAAGCGGAAGTCCAACAAGGTGGGTGGGTCGCTCGGAGGAAACCTTGGCTGTTGAAAAGTTGACCTTGGCGGCAGGCAAAAATCTGGTGGATGCTTGTCTGGCAAATGGTGTAGATCTGCTGGTGTACAATGGAGGCTCAGAGTCCAAAGTACTTTCTTCTGGCTCCTATGCGATTCCGGCCTTCGATGGTGAGCAACCTTGATTCCGTTCGAAAGCGCTCCTAAGCGCTTGGGCAGACAAAATGGAGGTGGAAGCGTACATGAAGGCCGCCGGACAGCCATACATCGCCATCGTTTTGGGCTACTTCTTGTCCAACTTGATCGTCTACGGCTACTTGAACTTGCGGCCAGCTACTGGAAGCGCGCTCGAGCACCTGGACCTCAACAACCCAAGCTATGGCCCAGACGACCGCGTTGCGACAGTGGATATTGAGCATGAATTGGGTTTGACAGTCAGCGCAATCGCCTCTCGCCTTGCCAAAGAAGGCAACGGGAAGTTGGCAGGCCAGAGGTTTGGGCTGGCAAGCCAGGAGAGTACACCGAGGCAGTGGGCTGCCGCTATAAGCAGAGGTGAGCCGGTTCTCATCCGTAATTGCTATCATCGCTGATGACAAGGTCTTAAACAGTCAGCGGCCTTCAAGTGAAGCAAACGACGGTCCCTCGTTCAATGGTCGAGCAGCATTTGGGCACCAAACTGGGCAGCGCGATAGTCGACCTTCTCGAGTACTTTCGCGTCTTTCAACTTGACCACTTTGGAGGGGTAGAAATAGCTGCAGCAAGCCAGCAGGCAACGTCTATCACCAGCTGCGATGGCTCTGTGGTCCTTCACCTTGACGGAAAGCTGACAGGACTTGATGGCTGGGCTCTTAGAACAATTCCTGCTTGGGTGGAGAAGCAAAGGGCGTCTTTGGGAGTTTAACATGGACAAGCAGGCATTCGCTGAATCTTGAGTCCGAGCGAGTCTGTAGCGTTCCAGGCTGAAACGGAGAGGCTCGGTCCATTTCTCAGCCACAGCAGAGGTCTTTAAGAGTATACAGAGAACGCGAGGAGTAAAAGATGGCAACGGTTCTGGCCGCCTGGGGACAAAAGGCAAAGTTCGGAGGCTGGAGCCAAACAGCGACCTGCTTCCTCGAAGGGTGCGCTGGTGTCTTACCAATCACTTCTCTTAACAGAGATTACTCTGTACATCACCTCAGGACGTCGCCCTTCCCGCATGCCCCGCGCCAGGGAGCAGGCAACATTTCCCCGAATCCAGCCCTGGCAAGCTTCAAATCTTTCTGGCCTCTGCGATGATGGATGTTCCACCTTCAAAACGGCCTAAAATCGTCCAACGAGCTTGTGAAGAGTGCAAGCGGCGGAAAATTCGAGCAAGCGCCGTCCTCCTCTGCCACTTTATGGACCCGACTGACCTGTTGAACGTCAGTGCTCTGGAGACGACCCGTGTCCGAATTGCATCAAGAGAGATCAGGCTTGTGTCTTCACGGAGCGACGGCGAAGAGGCCCTGGCAAGAAGAAGGTCCAAGAGACGGATAGCGTTGAGCCCGAACTGGCCAGCGACACTCAGCCGCTCTTCCATCAATCACAAACACACTCGACAGGCGATATAGGAGCTCTCTTGTCTATGTCTCAATTGCCGACTACGGATGCAGAGGCTTTGCTAGCTATTTCGAAACCACGGGGACTGCCCACAAAAAGCTTCGCGGCTCGCCTGTTCGCCACTGATGGATCGGGCGTCGGCCAGTTCTCAGAGCTGCTACAAGATAAGGGCGAATCAGTATCTGCTCCGACTCAAAGTCCCGAAACCGATTTCGGCGCTTCGCCCGAGTCGACACCGTCGACCCTCGAGTTGCGCGACATCTCGCCAGACAGCCCGCTCGTAAAGAAAACGTTACTAAAGTGAGTGAAAAGTGTATTTCTTGAGCAAGATCTGATACTCCCGCAGAGTGTATTGGAGCTTTTGCCACCCGGTGGGTGCCGTATTTGTCGACTGCTTGACCTTGCTGCATCTGTCATTCAATGCAGATATGGCCCGTCATCTATCGACCGTCATTTGACCCTCAGACTGCGGAGACAGAGACTCCGCTGCTGTTCTATGCAATGCTCGCTATTGCCTGCCGGGCCACCTTTACCTTTCTGCCCACGGCTGCCGCCATCGAGTAGGTCATCGGATCTCTATACTAGCAAAACCCCGCTTATATCTTTACAGTCATTCTGAAGTCAACCGGGCTCTTTCGGCGCACTACTTTGCTCAAGCGCAAGCATGTTGCCTCGGCAACCCGCAAGCACTCTTGCTCCCAAGTGTCTCTACAGTTCAGGGTTTATTCCTGATGGCCTTGCGACAAATTGCTCAGGGGTACTCCAATGAGGGGTGGATGTACTCTGGCATGGCGTTTCGCATGGTGCAAGAGCTCGACTGGCCAGCTGATCCCGCCTCGCCCAGAGCCGATGACTTGGCGAGAAGTCGAGTTGTCTGGGTTGCGTATGCTCTCGACAAACACCTAGGTGTCTTCTTCGGCCGGCCATTCGTGCTCCGCGCTGCCTACATCAAGAGCGAACTGCCGTCGGCACTCGAGAGTGACGAATTTTCGTTGTGGCAGATGGACTCAAGGGATTTGGTTTCGGACGAGTTTAAGGCCACTGGTATCAAGTCACATACCATCTCCAATTTTCTTTATGTTTGTGAGTGGCGCGGCGCTGTCCGTCCCAGATCTTGAGCATGACTGACATGGTGCGGAAGTGTCGCTCTTACGCGTTCTGGAACGTGTCGTCGACGTCGTCTATTCACCTTCGCCTGATGTTCGGGCTACAAGAGCGTCAAAACTTCTCGAGTTTGATCAGGCGCTTTTGGAAGCTCAAGCCACCTACCCGCGCCACTTGTCTGTGATCGACTCACGTGCGGCGCCTTCTCACATCCTCAACACACGGTCTCTTTTCCACACATGTAGCCTCATTCTGCATCGGCCCTTCATTCCTTCTGGACTCCAGTTTCCTCGCGAGGGCGGCGCGATGCTAACCTCCCTCGAAATCTGCACCCTCGCAGCCAATGCGATCAACGAGACCACCGTTCAGCTGGAGCAAAACTTTGGGATTGAACGGATGTCGCACACCATTGTCTTTCAACTCTTTCAAGCCGGATTGATTCATCTCGTGAATTCGGCGTCTGCCGAGCCGGTTTTGGCGGCGAACGCAACAACACGCTTTCGGCAAGTGATTGGATGGATAGACCAGCTGAGCGCCACCTACGCCATGTCGCCCACATACAGCAGAGTGCTGCAGTCGCTGCAAGAACTCAGCCAGAGCGATGGGTCTAATGCTCCAAATCCACCAGAGACGGACGACGAGCCAGTGGTCTTTCCACCACAGCCTTCGCTGGCTCAGCAAGAGCTTTCTGTTCTGGACAATCAGCAGCCCTTCTTCCTCGAGAATCTGAACGACAGCTTTTTTGATCAAATGCCACTGTGAGCACTTCTGTCCACTGTGGCTATTCGCGACGAGCTTAAACGTATCCCGCAGCTTCCCCCAGTTCTCCGCCTCTGCTGACCAGAGTGACTGGGACACCTTCTGTAATTCGCTGCGGCTTGATTTTCAAGCTCCCGGTCTAACTCCGAGCATTGTATAAGTATTTGGCATTGGCATACAATTGTGGCACCAGAGCTAAACCAAACAAAGATGAGGGGACCTTCCCAAAGATAAGACCGTCAGTGCTTGCTTCCCTTCTCGTGATCATGATGGATATCCTCTTGCGGGGCGTCGACCAGCCAGTTCAGCTCCTTCTTGACGTCCTTGAGGAAGAAGATGGCTAGGATGGCCACCGCACAGAAGGGAATCTCGGTGATCCAGACAAAGCGAAACGAGTGAGCATCTGCAGAGTGCCGGTCAGAAGAGGAAGAGAAAGCGCAGGACGACACGAACAAGCTGTTAGATTGCAGTTGTCAGTAGAGCCACCACGTCCGGGTCAAAGCACTTACCACTCTTCAAGCCACCGAAACAAGCGCCGACGAAGCTGGTGATTTCGCTCGCCGGCACGCCGGCCGCAGAGCCAGCCAAAGCCACGGCGGTAGCGTTGCTGGCGGAGATTCAATGCCTGAAGCCACTCGAAAGCGGTCGGAAAGGCTCACCCGGAGGCAGTAGCCCCAACAATGGCCTCGAAAGCGGTGGTGTTGGTCGTGAAAGCTGAGGCGGCTTGGACGATGCGGCCTGGAATGTTGGATTGCAGCTTGGAGGTGAGGATGGATGAAGTGACGGCATTTCCGATGATGGCACCGACGCCTCTCACGCCAATGTCGATGGCAGAAGCTGTGCCGATGAGCCAGGGAGGAACCGCAAGTTGGACGAGCACCACACTGTGGCAAGTGAGGTCACACATGAAGATCGAGTCACAATGTCTAGTGGAATAAAAACGCACAGTTGAATAACGGGAATCGTGCAGCCGACGCCGACGAGGATAGCTGGGCCGAAGAGGCGTGAGCAAGGCTGGCTTTATCTTGCCAAGGAAGTTCTCACCGCAGCCAATAGCAGCATTGCTAGATGACTCGTTCAAGCAAGCCATGCCAACTGGCAAACGTGCGCACATTAGCTCTGGTGAGCAAGTGCGGCGACTAGGGCAGCACTCACTAATCCCGGACATGAAAAGGACAAAGCCGACCAGCATTGTGTCCTTCACATTCCTGGTGTAGCGAGAATAGTATCCGGCAGGCACTGTGACGAGTCGCGTCAGCGGAATCAGAATGCGGAAGCGGAAGCGTACTCACTCGAGAAGACTGCAAAGCAGAAGAAGATGATGCCGTTTCGCAGGGCGCCTCGGATGGGCTCGGACTCCCAGAGAACAGCTGATTCGAAGGGATAGTAGCTGATGAAGCCAAGGAAGACGAAGCCTTCGACGGCCTGGATGTAAAGGGCAATGATGAAGTTGCGTTTGCCGGTCGGAGTGAAAAGCTCGTGGTGAAGAATGCCAGTCTTTGTACCTTTCCATTCCCATAGACCAAATACGAAGAGCATGGCGAGTCCGATGATCAGCGGCACGAGCACATTGGCGGATGTCCAGGGGTAAGGCTATGGGCAAATTGAGTCCAGCTTGAAGATTATGGTCTGACCGACTCACATTCTTGCCAAAATTCAGGCCCGTAAGAAAAGGGACAAGAAAGCAGATCCACAAAAAGGTGCCAATTGGATCGCATGACTTGAAGCGGGTCCAGAAATCAGTCTCCTTCAAGTGTGCTTGGGGTCGTGGGTTGTCTGGGAAGTAGAGTAATCAGCCTTAATCGAGCTCACTCGAAGAAGAAGCAAACAAGACGTACATCCGACCAGCACTACCAAGGCGCCAAGTCCAAAGAAGCCTATGCGGCAAGGTTAACATGGTTCTCTCTGGGCCGGCGAAAGCTCATGCTTACCCGCTGAGATGTAGTAGGCGTAGCGCCAGCCAACGATAGGGTGGTGCTTGAGGCATGCGGCGCCGACCAAGAAGCCCGTCACGCCACCGATGGCGGAGAACAGCTGCGAGAAGGCCTGACCAACGGGTCGATAGCGATGCGGCCTGTTGCATTCTGTGAGTTGGAGGTACGACAAAGTGGTCGGTGGTGAAACGTACAGCACTTCACTGGGGATGCTAAGCGAGATGACCTGCGAGCAGATTCCGCTCGATCCGAGCACAACACCAAGCAGCACAACGTTCATAGACTTGGCGCTTCCAGCAACGACAGTTCCAACCACGGCGCTGTGGAGATGGGTCGGTGTCTGTCCGGATGGAAGGGGAAGCCTCGGGCTCACATGAGCAAGAGCACGATCATAATCCTGCCACGAGCGTCAACTCGGAGCATGTTTTGCGGGAGTAGGAGGAACACTTACCATTTGCGACCCATTTGATCGGAGAAGAGACCGACAGTCGGGCCAAAGCCGCTCAGGATCAAAATGCTCTGCGTGCGTTTTTTGGTCAGCAACGGGAGGGCAGTCAAAGAGGTGGCACATTACAGCAGTGCTGATCTGTTTGTGACGGTTGCTTCAGATAGGGAACGAAAAAGCGGCACAGAGAACGAAAGCTCACCCAGCTCTGTTTGTCGGCTCCTCCTAGCTCGGCAGCCACAGCCGCAAAGGTCGAGCCAGGAATGACCAGGAAGAAGACAGCGCCAATGTAGCTGATCATGGCGGCCAGGATGGGCATGAAGGTTGACCACCCAAGCTTTGGTTCCAAGTCCGCATCCTGGGCGCTGGGAGCATGGACAAGTGGGAGAGGCGAGGGCTCGTGCTCGATTTGGCTGTCAGCCATCTTCTCTGATTCTTCAATGTTCATCTTCTTGGAAGAGAGTGCAGTTGCAGACAAAGGAGAGGAGATCTGCCCGTCAAAATCTGGGGATTCGGGATCAATTCTGGTGGCAGACGCGGGGTTGAGAGATTTGAGTCCGCCACGCGCTCCCGTGATGCTGACGGCAGCAAAGCTACTCCAAACACAACGCAGGCTCGCGAGCAGAGAGAAGAACACGGAGGGAAAGCCGAAGGGCCGTCGATTGATTAAAGAGAGCGAGACGACGGAGCCTAACGCCAGACACCTTCGGGCCCGCTACGAGTCCCCACGACAGTCATGTTGACGTCGCCACAGCCCTGCACGAAGGCTAAAACAAGGCAAAGAGCGGAAGTGATCGTTCAAGAGCAACCTTGCTGGGCCACATCTTCACGCTCGGCTCGCGCTCGGTCCAACTTCCGGTGCACAGTAGAGGGTATCATGCTTCTCAATGCATTCAGAGAAAGACTTTTAAGGGGGTATATGGACTGCCTCTATTAGAAGAACCAGTACTCGCTCGCGTAGGCGGAGGTGGTGGTGGCGCCGTCCGTGCAAGCTCCAGCAGGAGGTTGGCCTGTTGTTACATTAACTTAAATAAAGGTTTAAACAACAATGAGGGACAGTTCATACCTTGGGCAGTGTGGACTCTGTCGAGAAGGAGATTCGGATGAGCGATGATTGGCAAAGCCAAGTAAGAAAGGGTCATTACCTGAAGACGTTTTGAGCCAAGCTACCCGAAGCGTTTTCGAGCTTGAGCCAGGCCACGTTGTTGGCGCCGTCAGGGGAGTTGAAGGTGGCGTTCTTAGAACCGATCACAAAGCTAGCGTCCCCAGTCAAGCTGCCGCCGGCCGCGGTGGACTGTATAGCGATGACTCAGCCCTCAAGATGATTGAAAGAGGATACAGGGGAGCACTCACGAAGTCAAACTTGGGAACGATAGGGGAGTTGACAAAGTGGTGCTCTCCGAGTTGGGTGGTGACGCCAGGCTGAGTTTGCTGGATGGCAGCCAAAGCATCCGCAGCGGTGGTGAAGCCAACAGCGCCAACAGAAGCGACGAGGGCTTCAAGGTCTGGTCCAGGTAAAGGTCAGCCCCGGTGATGAAGGAATGAGCGAGAGCGGACGCACCGGCGGGAGTGCAAGCGAGGCTCGCGCCGTCGAACAGGAAGGCATCTGCTCCATTGCTGGCCCAAGCCGAGCTGGCGCAGAGGTAGTTCTGTCGGCCAACTCCAATGGCAGCGTACGCAGGGGTCAAGCCGGGATCGATTGAGACTGAGTTCAGAAGTCAGCAAGTAAGCTTTGGAAGGGGTGGTTTAGGTGCCTTACGAGCAGAAGCAGCGGCTGGCAAATCCATGTTGGCGTCGGCGAGGCTGCAGTCGCGGGCTTTCAAGGTGGGAATAACGCTGGCCGAGGCCACGGTGGCGAGTAGCATCAAGGCGCAGGCAGTCGATTTCAAGGACGAAAGCATCGTGTGAAGTAGGAGAGGAAGTGGAGGATGAGGAGCAAGAAGCATGTTTTGCAATTGAGCGCAGAGTCTGTCGGTTCCGCGGGCGGACCTTTTGGGGCACAAAACGGTGGCGTAAAACGGAGTAGCGGCGGTTAGGTACGCCAGATCAAAGATCAGACATCCATCTTGAAGCGGGTGACCGTGTGGTGCAGCAACCCGACCCGCATGGGAAGGCGCTGAAACCCAAGCATGCTCGCGGAAACAGGGGGAGAGGGTGGCAAGATCGAGCGACCAGACTTCTCCTCGAACTCTCTCTCTCGTCTGAACCTTGACTTGCTGTGTCGACGATGACGCGAAAAGGCCGCAAGGTCCGCGTGGATGCCATTGAGAGGGCCGCGCGCCTCAGAGAGCAGAAGTGGCAAAGAGTCGAATGTGGCCTGTTTCTCCGTGGCAGCCTGTGGCAGGAGGGAGCAGCCGAGACGCCCTCAGAGTCACTCCAATGCACACAGCAAGGCACGGCATTGAGAACCATTGATAAGCAACAGTATCGGCCGCCCGAAGGAGAGAGCCAAAGTCGCCGCTTGCCCTCGCTCAGCCGAGATTGCCGTCATGACAAGTGCGTATGACCACTGTAAGGTGACCACAAGAGCTCAATCAGCGTGTGAATGCAGCCTGGAAGACGTTCCCAGAGCCGGAGCGAACAGAGGCCATCGCCCGCATTTCGCTTCAAGAGGCCGCCGAGCTGATCAGGCGGCAGGCCAGCGTGTGCTTCGTCGACGTGCGCCGCACTGATTTCGAGGTGCGCTCATCTTCCCAGCAACAGCTTCAAGACAAGCTAACGTTTCAAGTCGGCGCTCAGAACTGGGCCATCAAAGGCTCCATCAACCTGCCCGCCCATTCGTTCTACCTGACCCGCTCTGCCCTCGCTGCCTTGTTGAGCAAATCAGCGGACGAGTTTGTGTTCTACTGTGGGAGCTCAGCGGGGAGGGGTCCGAGGTGCGCAGGCTGGATGCGGGATGCCATGCTGGAACTGGGCTTGGACGGCGGAAGGGTCAAAATCCTCGAGGGCGGCATCAAGGGCTTTGTCAAGGCCTTTGAAGGCCAGGAGGAGTTGCTCGTTCCCATCCCTAAAGAGCTGTCGGAGTGATTCGCTTGCGAATTGGAGTCGAGAACACGGGCTCGCTGGCATTTCGGTTCGTCTGGCTCCCACTTTATCCATTCATTTGAATAAGATGGCCAATTTTGGACCAACAGGACGGTGTTGCAAGCTATCTCAGCTTTTGAGGAGTCCATCCCAGCTACGCCCCAGTCTCCTTCGATCCGAGGCCATCACTGGCAAAAGGTGGCAACGACCTCCATCTCTACAGAATGCCTCTTTGCCCCTACTTTAGCACTCTACTGCCACGCTGATCACTGATGGCTCAATCATCGTGGCTGGCTCCAACCCTTGTGAGTCTGCTTCTCTACTCAAACTTCATTTCGAAGTTTGGTGAGATCTTCCTGCACAGACGTCGACTTCCAAAGCAACCTCAGTGTGTACAACTTCAAGGCAATTCTTCCAAGGACAAGGCCGACTGGGTGGTCCGAGACCCGGCTGGAAAAGTTCGACCCGACTACTACATCAAGCCTCGCCCTCGACCCGATTGACATCCCTGCTTTCGACGGCTACAGCGGCGACTCGTTCGACGTCCAGCTCTTCGCCTCGGACATTTGGGCGATGCGTCCGACGCTACCGCCGTCATCATCCGAATTGGCTTCACCACCCATGCCATCCAGATGGGCCAGAGGCTGGACAGGTTGGAGACTAGTCCAGCTAACAATGGCGATGGGGCAACGTGAGTTCGCGCGGCATTGCCCCCAGAAGGCTTTCTTCTGATTTTGGCCTGTTGGGAACTCACAGGCTCAGGGTGGCGCTTTTGCCTGCCAACCCGACCGTGCTGGCTCCTGGTCCTTCTCTGCTTCATCGCCATCAACGGCTCTCTCACCAATGGCACGTCATGGTGGTGGCGGCGAAGTAGTCATGGTCGGTAATGGCAAGCGCGATATCCAATCCGTCGTCACCTTGCTTTCGTCGCATGTCGACCTTCGGCTGCTGCTTAATCCGCCCTTTCTTCAACGCTCAAGCGATCCAGATGGGCCAATCGTCCGCTCTTCATCAGTACCTTTCCAAAGAGAAGCTCTGTCTAGCTCCATTTGGCTTCGTCAGAGTTTCGTGAAGCATCGGGAACGAGGAAAAGGCCATTGTGGTGGCATCCTAATCCTCTCTGTCATAACAAACCTCTTGCATATATCAACATAGCTGGTTCTTTGCATTGATCGAGGGTTGCAGAGGAGTGGGACATCTTGGTGGCCATTTGGGAATAAATCATGGATTGAGCGCTGCTCACATGTTCATTGATAAGCACAGACTAAATCGTACGGGAAGTCAAGCTAGCAGCATGTTATACATGCTCGTAGTTGTACAAGTACTCGCAATGTGTGCCACCGTTATACTTCGCACATGAAGAGCAACGAGGTCTCAATCTATCGCACTTCACCTTTCGTCTGTAGCACCTGATATGATATTTCGATCGGTAGGGATCTACCATATGAAGTCACCTAGCCTCACTGTTTGCAAGATTTTTGGATTTTTTCGGTTGTTGGGTTCCACACATATAGGTGGGGCTGGACCTCTTGGTTGTGATTGTTAAGGGCCACGGGGGCCGCGGGGGCCAACCTAGCCACAGGCCACCGGATCCGCAACCATCTGACAGAGACATCCGAAGGCAACAGACGTACTTGCGATGGTCTCCAATAATGGGCTCTTCGGGGGCCCGAAAAGGGACAGGGATCTTGTTCGGTCTGAATTGGACCAGGTTCGGCTGGCTGTGAGGAACTGGTGAGTGTGGCGGTGCGAAATGAACTGGGGCGAGCAGTCGAGGCCGAAACCCTTGCAGAGCGGCCGCCTGTTGGAGGCGAGTCAGCTCAGGCCTAAACTGCTGAGCAATCTGCTGAGGTGATATTGGCGGAGGAGGAGCAACTGCCAGCTGGGTGTACATGTCAGAGGGCGCGGCATGCTGATGCTGAGTCTTGACGGCATTCCTGCCACCAATATCAATATTGCTAGTCATCATACTCATCTGGGATTCAGAAAAGCTCACGCAGCTTCAGGGGAACCGGACTTCTGTATGCGTTTCACGAGGGCCCTGAATTGCTCGAAATCGCGGTCGCTCTCGCCAGAGTCACTCTCCCAACCAGAAGAAATGTTGTCTAGCATAATACCGAAGTCAAGGTGGCAATCCTGGGGTGGCAATTTCAGGGTAGTTCGTTCGATTCCAACTCTCCTGGCTGGGGGACCAGGACGCCGCACAAAGGGAGCCTTGCAGGCGATGAAGGCGTTCACTGCTTCTCTTGATACTCATGAATACAGGGGAGGGTCTATAGCGTCGGCTGCAAAGATATTTGAGGCCACAGAGCAGCACCTGCCAGCACGAGGCTCCTTAGAAAAGAGGTGGCGAATGGGACAGATTCGACCCGACGAGGCGGTGCTCTCGCTTCAGAGGCGCAATCCTCAAGCTATAGTGAAGGAAGCCGAACGAGGCAAGGGGCAAGGAGTGTCGAAGCAAAGACCAGACTCCGACACTGCGACTGGAGCCTTTACTGTTGTCAGGACGCCAGTCGAGTCAACCGGCAAGTCAACCTCCAGCAAGCGATCAGCCCAGATGCACAATTCCTAACTGAGCGTTGGATTAGAAAGCGGGTTCAAGCCAGAACTTGAGACTTGAGGCAGAGATGGTTGGCCGGCCAAGTCCAAGCGAGCAGCTCTTGCTTGTCCCGACTCGTCGAGCTCTTGCCTTTGCTCACTGCTGGTGGCTACTCGTACTGTGCTACACTGTAATCGACTGTTGTTTGATTGGCGGTGGCGCCTCTCATGGACCTAGAATGTCTGCCTAAAGCCTTGGGCAAGCGGTTCAAAGCAACAGAAAAGGTGCGCCCGGCTTTACTGCCTTTCGCTTCTTACTGCTGTCACTGGCTAACGCGTTGTGGGCTAGAACAGACTGTTCATGATTGACTCGCGGGTGGAGAGGAACGACCGTGCGCTTGGGTGGCCAGCCAGTCGACCAAAATGCGCAGCCTTGAATCGGGTCCACAATCTCCGCCTGCTCAACGACGGCGTGGGCTCCTCGAAGCGCTTGCATGCCTTGATGTTCCCTCCGGCCGGCTACTTAATGCATTGACGGTACAAAGGCATTCAAGGCTCTTCAGTGCAGGAGTGACTCGTGTGATCGCTGGCGAGGGCGCCACCACGGTGGCTATAACGGAGACGAACGACTTGGCTCAGCTCAAGGACGATGAACAGAACGAACTAGAGTCGCCAAGTTGCCGTTCAGATGGGGGTCTTGTCGGTTTCTGGTTCATTCCGTCTTCCCCTTGTGTGGCGTACTGCCCTTAGGCATTCTTGTCTTCGTTCGCGGAACGCACTAGACCCGTCAAGTTACCGTCAGTTGGGGGGTTTTGTCGGTTTCAAGTTCATTCCGTCTTCCCCTTGTGTGGCGCACTCCCCTTGCTTGCCTCGGGCATTCTTGTCTTCGTTCGCGCGTCCGAGTTGACATGGCCTGCAATAGGGTTCCCGCGGATCTCGCAGACATGGACATCAAGGACGAGGAGCAAGCGTTGACCGGTTCGGCGCCGCCTAAATGGCTCGGGTCGGAATCCGCAATACGCTCAGCAACCAGCGAGCGGAAGCGGGCGTTGGCGCTTGTGGCGGGTACAGCTGCTTTGTTCACGGTCCTGCTGTTCTTTTGGTTCGACAAGCTAGCCGGCTTGATCCACCGAGGGGACCCCTCGAGAACGACGCCCTCTTTCGCCTTCTCGCCGATTCGAGATGACCCATCCCCAACCTGGACCGAGTTTGCTGGCAACCCGGTCATGCCCACTGAGGCCGACTCGGTTGAGCTGGGGACCATCTTTGACATCGCCTTCTTGCCAGAGACTGACATTCTCCGCATGTGGAATTCGTGCGTCTTTCCTTGTTCCCATTCATTCGTTGCGAGTCTCATAAATACGTGCGAGATATGCAGCTGGCGGCCCAAAGCCTCGATAGGCTACTCCTCTTCCGTTGACGGTGGCCGCTCTTTCGCTTCGCCACCAGCGATTGCCCTCCCTCCGAATGCCACCACCCACCACCCTACGCATGGAGCTTGGGAAGCGGTTGTTAATCGCCCTTGGGTTCTCAGGCTTCACAACGGCACCTACAGGATGTGGTGGGTCCTTATTCCCCTTCCAGGCGTTGCTTGGACTTTGGTTGACTCGAAAGCGTGGTCTGCAGGTACACTGGCCAGCGGTCTGGACCATACGGTGGCATGATTGGTGTGGCAGATAGCGTCGATGGTGTCTTCTTCCAAAGAGCGCTCGAGGCCAACCCAGTCTTGGTCAACGACCTCGAGTGGGAGACCGAGTCCGTCATGGTGAGCGGGTCTTCCCACTTCGCCGTCGCTCTAAACGAACATGCTCATCCAACCTTCCTTGCTCGTTTGATCAGACACCTTGCGTTGTCGAGATGCCGAGCGGGGAGCTTCGCCTGTATTATTCCGGAGGCCAGGCATACGAGCCGGACGCCATCGGCGTGGCTTTCTCGACGGACGGCGGCTTCACCTGGAAGAAGCACGGCGAGCCCATCCTGGTGCCCGACAAGACGTCCACCTGGGATCACCACAAGGTCACAGCACCCCATGTCGTCCGGCTCAACGACGGCTACTTCTACTTGTTCTACATCGGCTTTAAGAATCGCGACTACGCTCAGATTGGTGTCGCTCGCAGCAAGGACGGCATCACCAACTGGGAGAACCACGTCGGCAATCCGATTGTCTCCCCTCGCCCAGGCGCTTGGAACTGCGACGCCACCTACAGACCGTACGCCAGCTACGACGAGGAGTTGGCAGAGTGGAAGATCTTTTACAATGGGCGGTGTGGCAGCTTGGAGAGGATTGGCTTCTCGACCATGCTCCAGCGGTCCCTGGGCGATTTCAAGCCTCGAATCGAAGGTGTGGTTGATTGGGCCCGATTTTGACACTTTCCCCAATGTATAATAACCAATTGTGTATGTCCTGTAACGACGGAGCGAGGACAGTCCACATCAGCCTCACATTCTCTCTTGGAGTCTTGACCTGACGCGCGTCTTCGCCGGTCTTCTTGCGGCAGACTTGGCGCCGCCCTACTGTTTCATCAAATGAGAGCTCTATCAGGCTATGGACACCTTGCAGGACGCGTTGGGCTTGCAGGAAGCCTCAACCACTGTTGTTGTTTGCTATTTTTGAGTGGCAACGAAAACGCGGAGAGGGATCGACGGCGCTGCCGATGTCGCGCGGTCTGCCAGTGGTCTGCCTCTTCTTCCTGAACGTCGTCCAAACACCACCAACAGGCGCTCGCGTTTCCGCGCCCTTCTCTACGCCAGGAGCCCATACAGGTCTCCTCCCTTCCACTCATTTGAACTCTCACTTTCCCTGCCTGCTTTGAGCAAACACACCACGTTCCTTTCTTTCTCCTCTTAGAAGCATGCGGTCCCTCTTTTACGCCTTGCTGCTGTCCTTGGCCGCTGTGTCAGAGGCTCAAGTGGCTCCAGAACGAGCCTTGTTGCCGCGCGACCCAGCTTACAAGGACTCGCCGACCAACAGCTACGCGCCTCTTGTCCTGCCGTCGTGCCCTCGTGGCTTCAAAGTTCGTCAACCCAGCGAATGCAACGCCAAGGTGAGGAACATTGGGCACTGTCACATGGGCGAAGGCTCAAGGTGGCGAGGGTGACAGGATGCCTTGAACGCCAACGAAGCCGCCTACATCAAGAAGAAGGCCAAGACGAGCTACAAGCTGTGGGCCAAGTTTCTGGCCGACGCCTGCCTGCAAGACTTTTCCCCCAAGAAGTTCCTTGCTGGAGCTGAGCGCCGCGGACCCGTCGCTGCGAAGACTTTGCCCAACATCGGTGAGCCTTGGCTCTCTTTTCGACCACCATCATGTATGCTAATCAATATATTAACAGGCATCGGTGAGTGCAGTTTCTCATGGGGTTGAAGAAAGCCGCTGAGAAGATGTGACAGCTGTCTCCGGAGGTGGTGATCGCGCCTTGCTCCATGGTGCTGGCGTCTTGAACGGCTTGGACAGCCGCAACAAGCAAGCCGTCAAGGCCAAGACTGGCGGCATCCTCCAGCTGGCCAACTACATCAGCGGCTTGTCCGGAGGCAATTGGCTCTTGACGTCGTGGGCGACGAGCAACTTCCCTACCTTCAGTGAGGCGTTCCCTCTCTGAGAAACCAATAAATGGACTGAGAAATCCGTCACAGCTGCCATGAACCAGAGCGTGTGGGACTTGCAGACTAGGTAAACAAGCGTTTAGCGTCGTGCTCTGCACTTCCCATTTGCTGACATTCACTTTTTGCGGCCTTTTCACGTACACAGCTTGCTCGACCTGACGCCTGACCAGTTCATTGAGGCCGTCACGTCCACCGGCGCCAAGCTGGCAGCTGGCGTCCCAGTTTCTTTGGTCGACATCTACGGCGTAAGTCCTGTCTTTTTTGGCTTGAAAGCCGCCACTCACAAACGTTTGCCCACAGCGCATCCTCTCGTACCACTACATCAATGACACCACGACCCACGGCACACAGACCCTCTTCAGCGGCATCCGCACTACGCCCCAGTTCAAGGCCGGCCTCGCTCCTTTCCCAATCGCGGTCGCCACCTCCCGCGGCTCTTCTCAGGAAGCGACCTCGCTCAACAACTCGGTCTACGAGTTCTCGCCTTACGAGTTCGGCACCTGGAACCCGGCTTTGAACGCTTTCGTGCCGACTGAACTGATGGGCTCCTCGGCCGTCGGTGGCAAGCCGACCCGATGCGTCACTGGCTTTGACAACGCCGGTTTTGTGGAGGGCACCAGCTCGGACATCTTTGGTGGCCTGCCGTTCTCAACTGACGAGGTCATTTTGGGCTCGCTGCTGGATCAACCTGCCGTTCAGGCCGTTTTGGCCGCCGACACCCAAGCCCAAGAGGTCGATGCGATCGTCCCCAATTCGGTTCGTGTTTACCTCTTCCTCATCGATCGGATCAGTGATTGATGTGGCCTTGTAACCTTTGCGAACAGTTCAAAGGACTTGGCGTGAAAGCGTACGACGCTACAGCCCAAGACGATTTGCTGTTGATGGACGGTGGCAGTGCGTTGTCCCTCCTTACTTTCATCATTCTTCCCCCTCTGATGCATGTCGACACGGCGCGCAGCTGCTGGAGAGAGTGCGTGCTTGCTTGACATACGAACAGCAAGGTTCTAAGTTCTTGCATGTTGTGCCCACAGACGTCCCCTTCTGGCCTTTGCAGCAGCCCGCGCGCGCTCTGGACGCCATCATTGCCATTGACGCTTCCGCTGATACGAACGACAACCAGCCATCGGGCGCAGCGCTCTACGCCACCTACTTGTCCGTTCCGCCTCTCTTCCTCAAAAATCGCCTCAGACTCATTTAAGGTCCCAAACAGGAAGACGCAAATGCCCGCGTACAAGAAGGCAAAGTACACCTTCCCGACCATCCCGGACCCGACCACCTTCATGGCCAAGGGCTACACCCACCGCCCGACGTTCTTCGGCTGCGACCAGCGCCACTACCACGGCCCCTTGGTCGTGTACATCCCCAACTACACCCAGACGTACAACGGTACTTTCACCCCGACCTTGCAGTTGGCTTATACGGTTCGTTCCCTCTCCTCCATCCACTTCAAGGGATATCCAGTGAAGGCGTGAACAGACATCGGAAGTGAATGGCTTCTTCGACAACGGCTTCGAGATCGCGACGCAGCAAAAGGGCAGCACGCACGACAAGGAATGGAGCGCGTGCCTCACCTGCGCCTTGATCGACAAGCAGCTCACCCGGAACGGGGAGGCGCGGACCAACCAGTGCCACAAGTGCTTCAAGCGCTACTGCGCCAACTGACCGCTTTCGACGGCATACCCGCACACTCTTTTGATGTGACCTTTCGCTCTTTTGATGGGACTTTTTTTGGGGAGAGGGGTTGCCACCAGGCGGGTGGCAAAAAAATCAAAACATTTCTTCGAGCACCCCCGCTAGCGAGCCTGGGGACTTCATTGCATTCGTAGCAGCACTCTGCTTGCTTCCATATAGCAGCTGTATGGACCGCAAAGGCCTAAATTGACGAGCGCGCGCTGCCCATAACTCCCGAGGTGGCCACGTCGCCTGGCTTCAAGCTCGCGCCGCCTCCTTTTCAAGAGACGGCCTTATCGACGCCCTGTATTGTGACCATGGGTGCGTTCTATGTGCTTACAACAGCTGCTGGATGCAGATAGCTGATGAGTCCGGAACTAACAGACCAGCAATTGATCAAGGTCCGCGCTCTTCCCTCGTGAGCCTCTTGACAGCCAGGCTCATCGAGAAGCAATGGACAGACGGTGAACCGGCTTCAAGATGCGTTTGCGTCTGTTGGCCTGTCAGGGTCCTCCGTCGACCTGCCTCAGTGAGTTGCGTGCATATTATTGGGGGCGAGGACGCTCAATCCCAGGCGCCTGCAGGATCGCGGTGATTGGCTCTCAATCCTCTGGCAAATCCTCAGTCCTCGAGGTTCGTGCTTGTCCTTAACACTAGACAGTAGTAGCTCAGGGAGATTGGGCCGCAACAGAACCTGGTCGGGCGCGACTTCCTGCCGCGAGGGACGGGCATCGTCACCCGCCGCCCGCTCGTTCTGCAGCTCATCAACCGGCCCTCCTCCAAGCCCCAGCCCACGTCCGTCGCTGAGCCTAACGGCACCAACGGCACCACCGAGGGCGGCGACGCAGCAGCAGAGGTCAAGAAGGAGGAGGACAGCAAGCCGGCGTCGGCGATCAACGACGACGAATGGGGCGAGTTCTTGCACAAGGTTCGTCTCGCCCTGCCTTTGCTTTAGCACTGTCATGTTGGTGCTGACGAGGCTGCACGCTGGTGAACAGCCAGGAGAGAAGTTTTTCGACTTTAACAAGATTCGGGACGAGATTGTGAACGACACCGAGGCAAAGACTGGAAAGTGCGTTTGAGGCCTACTTTTAGCTCCATGGTCTCGCAGGGAGCTTAGTACTGCACCTATTATTCGCACAGGAATGCAGGTTCGTTCAGTTCCCACCCCATTACATTAGCCTCGAGAAACTGGGCTCACTCCAGGTCGATCCTCGAACAGGCATCTCGCCCCTACCGATCAATCTGCGCATCTTCAGCCCTAAAGTGTTGACGCTGACCTTGGTCGACTTGCCCGGCTTGACAAAGGTTGGGGATAGACCTTTACCTGCATCATCATCATTTGCTGATTCGATTCTGTGGCTCCCCGGCAGGTTCCAGTAGGAGATCAGGTACGTTGCCACGTCCATTGTACTCGCTTTTAGAACGGAGATTTGATTTTGTTGGTCACGCACAGCCCAAGGACATCGAACGCCAGATTCGGGAGATGCTCCTGAAGTACATCACCAAGCCCAACTCCATCATCCTCGCCGTCACCGCCGCCAACACCGATCTTGCCAACTCGGATGGTCTCAAGATGGCCCGCGAGGTCGACCCGGAAGGCTCCAGGACCATCGGCGTGCTCACAAAGGTCGACCTCATGTCCGTTCTCTGCTTTGACCCTCTCATCAGTATTGCGAGAGTGCTGATCTTGGTGTTTGGTAATGAACAGGGATCAAGGTACAGACGTAGTTGACATCCTGGCTGGCCGCATCATTCCCCTCCGCCTCGGCTACGTTCCGGTGGTCAACCGCGGTCAGCGGGACATTGACACCAAGAAGCGCATCTCCGACGCCTTGGACCGCGAGCGCGACTTTTTCGAGAACCACTCGGCCTACCGCACCAAGTCGCAGTACTGCGGCACGCCTTTTTTGGCCAGGAAACTCAACATGGTTCGTTAGCCTTCTGCCTTAAATCAACCTTCGTGTTGATTGTTCCTTCTGTGACTTCGAACAGATCCTAATGCACCACATCCGAACCACCTTGCCGGATATCAAGCAAAAGATCCAGCAGTCCCTCATCAAATACCAAAACGAGCTCAACTCGCTCGGCGGGCCGATGGGCGACGGCGCGGGTGGCAACGTGATCCTCCAAATCATCACCGAGTTCACCAACGACTACCGGACCGCGATCGACGGCAACTCGCAGGACCTGTCCATCAACGAGCTCTCAGGCGGCGCGCGCATCAGCTTTGTTTACCACGAGCTCTTCTCCAACGGCGTGAAGGCCATCGACCCATATGACCAGGTGAAGGACGCCGACATCCGCACCATCCTCTACAACTCGTCTGGCTCCAGCCCGGCACTGTTCGTGGGCACGACAGCGTTCGAGGTCATCATCAAGCAGCAGATTAAGCGCCTCGAAGAGCCCTCCCTCAAGTGCGCCCACTTGGTGTACGACGAATTGGTTCGGATCTTGACCCAGCTGCTCAATAAACATGTGGGTTGCCCTCACCTTTGGATCTGAAACTGGCTTTCGGTTCTAACTCGGTTGGCCTGAATCCACAGCAAGCCTTCAAGAGGTACCCCGCCCTGAAGGAGCGCTTCTACTCGGTTGTCATCTCCTTCTACAAACGCGCCATGAACCCGACCAACAAGCTCGTCACCGACCTCGTCTCGTGAGTGGCGATCCTTCTCTTCAGTCCTTTTGAGGGTTGTTGGTGAAGTCGTTCTGGTCATCACAGAGCCGAGTCATGCTACATCAATACTGGCCACCCGGACTTCATCTCTGGTCACAAGGCCATGGCCATCGTTGCCCAGCGCATCGAGGCCGCTAAGCCACCACCGCCGGCCGTCGACCCGAAAGGCAAGATCCTCGCGCCCGGCCAGCTCAACAACAACAAGGATCTCGACGTCGATCTCAAGAAGGAGGAGCAGGGCTTCTTCGGCTCGTTCTGGCAGAACCCCAAGGGCACGGCGCAGGCCAACAAGAAGAGGGCGAGCATGATGGACGCGGTGCGTTGCGATCTCTTGACGTCGGATGTGACCGGAGTTTGAGGCTCATTGCACCCTCCACAGCCGCCAACGGTGCTCAAAGCTTCAGGGCAATTGTCCGAGCGGGAGCACATGGAGACCGAAGTCATCAAGCTGCTCATCTCTTCCTGTGCGCCGCTGCCCTTTTACGCTAGATGTATGCTCATCTACACTTCGTTTTTTGTGCACAGACTTCAACATCACCAAGCGCACCATCATCGATATGGTGCCCAAGGCCATCATGCTCAACCTGGTCCAGCATTCCAAAGACGACCTGCAGAAGGAGCTTCTCTCCGAGCTCTACAACCCGAGTGCACTCGAAGAATTGCTCAAGGAGTCCGAGCACGTCGTCTCGAGGAGAAAAGAATGTGCGTCTTTGCCATCCGTTGATCACCAGGGCCCAGTCTGATTATTCTGTGCGCACAGGCATCAAAATGGTCACTGCTCTCACCAAGGCAAGTTCCTTCCGCGGTGCTCAAAGGGCACCGAAGCTGACTGAGTGGTTTGCGTGGGTTTGCAGGCTGACGAGGTAGGTCTTCGTCTCTCCCACACCCAGTTGAGGATGTCGCCTCATGATCTTCTACAGATTGTTTCAACGGTTTAATGTGATGGACCTAGAGCACGTAGAACACATATATGGGATTTGGCTCACGAACCTCTTTTTGACGCTTCCAGACTTTGTTCCTTCCCGCCAAACAAAGCTATGCCTGATATTGTAGCCTGAGCTTTTGGACTTGAGCGACCAGCCATGAGCGTTACTAGAAAGCCCTCCACGCTCTTGAGCCCGACCTTTCAGCGGAGCAATACCATCAGCGCGTTGGCCACCCAAACCTTCGTCGACAAAAGCCTGCCAACGACACCAGCCCCGAGCAGCCAACACGACTCTCTCGAGTTCGCTTTGCCTTCAACAGCATCCCTAGAGCAACAAAACGCGCAGCCCACGGTCATGCAGAGCGGCCCTTCCCAGCCCAACCAGCTCACGCAGGGGCTCGCGGCCTCGCTGGAGTTGCAAAGGCAGGCCATGCACAAGCGCCAGCAGACCTGGCAGTACCTCAAAAAGGTCCACCAAGGCTCCAACACGCTCTGGTTCAACACCATCTGCCTTTCTCGCATGGACATCGAGGCCCAGCTCACCGATCCGGCCTTGCTCCAGCAACGCGCCACCCGGTTCATGATGCTCGGTCTCAACCTTAGCTCGGTGCTCGACATGACCAACCCGGCTGACTTTCTAAGGGCGCTGCTGCTGCTCAGCCAAGAGTTCGACCAGCTCTCAGACGACCACTTCATGCGGCCGAAAATGGTAGGCGGCGCGAGAGTTTGACAACAAAAAAGCGGTTTCTGACTCTTCAACCTTCTGTTTTGGCCACAGAAAGGCATCTTCAAGCCCAACTCAAGGACACTAAGAGCGCGGTCGGGGCCAGGCAACGCCCAACCCACCTCGGAATGGATGGCCAGCCTTGGGGACGACTCGCCCGCGATGCTCTGGCCAAATATCGTGAGTGGTGTCAACCCATTGATTGTTATAGATCTATTCGCTGAGATCCTGCTCTCCACAGCCCTTCGACTTGGACTACTTCCAGACCCTCTTCACCTTATGCGACATGCTGTTCGAGGTCTACGGGCGAATCCTCGGCTTCCTGGGTGGCATTCCATCCCTCAACTCTTCTCTTCAATCCTCTCAGTCCATCGCTGCATCGCCGCCTTCACAGCAGTGGTCGATAAGCCCAAACTTAATGGAAGCCATCACCAAGGCCGACTCTAAGCTCAAGGTGGGCCTTGACAATCGCCCCATATCTTCAGTCCTGATAAACGTGGTCTCTTCACAGAAAATCTCCAACATGCTCACGAAAGAGATAGACGCAATAGCCCGAGCGGCAATGCGCGACGAGTTCAGCTCGCTGGATCTGGGGCTATGAATGCGGTGCCTCTTGCGGCTCGTCAGATATCATGTCTTTAACTCTGCGCAGGACGCGAGAGATGCCACTTGTAACTGCATGTACCTCCTGTATCGCGCCACGTTGGCAATGTTACCATTCTTCTTCTGCGCCAGCCATTGCACCTTTCTCGTTTGCACCATCTGTCACGTCTAAACTTCATTGTCATGCTTGAGAGCACTCGATACTCGAAGGCGGCTCCTGATGGGCGGCAAATCACTTGGGCTGCTCGAGGCAATGAGAGAGCGACAATGGTCTTCGTCACTTATCCCGGGCTGTTCGCTACGGCAGACTGCTCCGGACCAACGCCTGCTCCTCTCAGACTGTGGCCAGACTCGCTCATGATCGTTCCCAACTTGCCGGGCTGGGCGACGAGCTCCCCGCGTGCCAGGGGCTCTTCTTTTGCACGGACAGTCCTAGCCGATTGCCAGCTTATACTAGAACACCACTTTCCTGATCCTGAGGACTTGTTGAAAATGAAGCTATGGGTTACGGGTGGATCCTACGCGACTGTGCCTTGTGAATGTCCTTAGCTTTGGCCGCATTGCGCTCAGTGGCTGACAATCTCCACCTCCAGGCCAGATCTTGTACGGCGCGCCATACGACATATTTCCTCTCGGGCGCCAGCTCAAAGGTGCTTTGATTCTCGCCCCTTTTTCGCCTTTCAAATACCACACCGACCACTCGAAGGACCTCATCTGGCGCGATTGGATCTCCGTCGGTCCTCTCTCCCAGCTCCTTCCTTTTCGACTTCTTCCCAGACTCGTTTCTTCTGTTCTTTCTCCCAAATTGAAGAGTCCGGAGGCCGCGCTTGGCTTCTTGAAGTCAACGCTGTTCAACACTATGCACGACGAGGAGAAGGAAGAGTTCAAAGCTTGGTGGCAGTCGCACGGGCTCAAGGAAGGAGAGTTTGAAGCGAACCTCGCGGCCAGAGCTTCGGAGAGTGTGGCCGTTTCTTGGGACGGGTTCTTGGAAGTGGCGGACAACGTCAACTCTGACTGGCTCTTCGATCCTCGCACTCTCGACCCTGAACACTCGTCCAAGCCTCTTTTGGTCGTTGCTGCCACTCAGGATCCGATTGCAGGCCTTGCTAGGTGGATAGAGGCTTCCTATGCGGGAGCTCGGCTCAAGATAGTTTCTGGAGGCCATCTGTCCGGTCTGTATCATTTGGAAGAGTGCTTAAAAGAGCTGGTTGGATGATCGTTTGAGGCGTTGCCTGTGGGCTTTGGCTAAATCAGTCCATAGAGCAAACTCTCGCCACCAAAGTCGGACAAATTGCCTGATAGCCTCTTGGCTTTGTAGATTTAGCTTTTAATGCCTTCTACCAGTGCATTTGGCCCTGTACATACAACCCCTTGACTGCACCACAGATGTTCACGCTGAGGGCTGATTCGCCACCCGCCGCCGCTCATTCTGGTCGTTCAAAGTCGGCCACCTTTCTCCCCTTCTTGTCGCCTCAGCTGTCTTTTGTGACACCGAAGATGATTCTGTGGTGCTGCTACATTGCCTCTCGCACCGGCAATTGCTTTGCCCCACCAAAATCGCTCGCTGCTCCGACAAGCGTCGGCTGCCTGCCTGGTTCTCTCTGGGCTCTTGTTTTGACCTCCTGAGCACTTTTGTCCACGTTCATCGACGGCCGGAGGATCTTGAAGGTGTCTAAAGCGCCAATCAACAATTGCAAGGCGACAGAACAGCTTTCCCGCTCTCCTCTGCCCCGATCTCAATTCTCGAATGACTGCTTCACCGCGACCCGTTGTCGCCATTTTTGGCGCCTCGGGAGGTCTGGGATCAGGCATCGCTCGGCGCCTTGCTCAAGACTCCGACCTGGCTGTTGGATTTTACAGCTCTAAGGAGAAATGCCTGGCTCTCTGCCACGAGCTGGAAGCCCTGGGAGCGAAGGCTTTGCCTTTCCAAGTAGACGCCAGCGATGGCGCCTCTGTCTCTTCCTTCTACGAGGCGGCCGTCAAAGCGTTTGGGCGGCTGGACAGCATTGTGTCGGCCGTGGGCTACGATTTCCCCCTGTTGCCGCTTCACGAGCTCGACGACGAGGTCTTCAAGAAGGGTGTCCAAACCGAGTTGATTGGCCCTTTCAACATCTTGAAGCGTGGGATCAAGGTTCTCGAGCATCAGCCATCAGACAACAAGAGCATAGTGGTTTTGCTGACGGTTGGTGTACCTCCCGTCTACTGGCTCTCGATTATTCAACTGATCGTTACACAGGTGGCTATTGCGAGAACCATCGCTCATGATACTATGTCGGTGACTCCCAAAGCTGGTGTGAAAGCCATGGTCAAGACTGCGGCCCGGGAGGTGGGCGGCATGGGCATCCGGATCAATGGCCTTGGAGTTGGAGGTATGCCATTCATTCTTAAATGGAGTACTGTACGCTTCCTTTGCTGAAATTGATCCCTCATGACCAGGTTTTGATTCGGGCATGTCGCATAAATTCGACCCGTCCGACGTCAACGTCCAAAAAATGGGCACATGGAGTACGTTCTCTGTCTCCCTCTCGATAGGTTGGAAGGGACTCCGACTGAGGCCTGATGTGTACAGTCGTGGAAGAGACGCCACTCAAGAGGTTGGGTCAAGCGCCTGAACTCGCGGAGGCCGCCGCCTTTCTTCTTTCAACCAAGGCGTCCTTCATCAATGGCGTGGTCTTGAATGTGGATGGAGGCTTTGCTGCTTGATCAGGAAGATTTTGGAGCTAGGGTGGCGTTGTGACCACATTCTCGCGTTTCCAGCCTAGTTACATGACGGCTCGTTCTCTGATCAAATGGGGTCTCGGAGGGCTGCAAGTTCATCATTATGCATTCAGAGCGCTGGGAGCTACTATGAAGCTTGAAATCGTCGAGCGTTCCCAGAAGTCAAGTTTGCCACCGGAGGGAGCAAAACAAACAGAGGCCATTGCTCCGGCACCGCCAGCATGCCCTTGGTCACCCTTGAACAGCTCCAGCAAATCTTCCAGCGCCATCTTGCGGATTCCAGGGCCGTCAGCGACGCCAAGCTCAAGCGCAGAAAGTCGGAGGGTGTTGCGCGCCTGGAAACGGATGCGGCCATCGACCACGAAGTGCGCAAGGCGTTTGGTCGAGTCGTGCGAGGCCCAGAGCCCGACATCAACGTCTACCCAGAGGAGCACAGGGCTTGGTATGATGGCCAGTGCATGATTGATCGCGACCGGGTCCTGCAAGTGCCTCGCTACGACTTCCGCCACACCAAAGTGCACAGCATGTCTTGCACCTGCGAGTGCGGCAACGTCCTCCTGGCCACCCGCAAACCTGGTGCTGATTGGTGAGAGGGCTCGATGCTAGGTGACCCCTTGGCGTTGGCTGACATCTCCGCCCCAGGGAGCTGCAATTTTCTGTCAAAGCATTGCCCGGTCCACATCACTTGGTCCTTGAAGACGGCAACGAGACTGTCCTTTCCTGCAAACTGCACCGCCCGCCTATCGCAGGCGCTCGCAACATCAAGAAACGACTGTACGATGGCGAATCCTCGGAGGACGAGCTGGACATCGACCGTCGCCAACGACCCTCAACGCCCCCTCCCCCACCCAGCAGCAAGGCGGACGCTAGAGATACAGTGCATCCATTATTTGATTTGTGCGTCCTCGTCTTGCTAGAGCATTCCGCGCGAGAAGAGCGAATGACTGGGCCCTCATGATAGCGACTCTCCGTGCGTTTTGCTTGTAGTCCCCTTTTGGCCTTCTCTGTCTTGGCTACTGAGTTTTGGCATAGCCTCTCGCCTCTCACCCCTTCACCAGAGCCGGAGGACATCAAAGCCGCTGTTCGAAAGACCCTCTTCGGCACGATGGCCGGGCGCACCCCATTGGCTGACCCTCTCGGCGCCAACAACCCGACTAGAGGTGTCAGGATCTCCGAAGGCTCCCCAACCTCCCGAACGACGCCCAATCATGACCCAGATCGCGCTTTGGACGGCGGCTTCTCGGGTAGATCCAATCCCATGTCGAGCCTTTCGCCCGCAGCCACGATCAACACCATCGCGTCTACCTCTTCCGAGCCCGATGGTCGCACCCAACCACGACAATTGGTCGACCGCAGCGATGAAAGAGTTCACGCGAAGCGCCCCCGACTTGATGCTGTCCACCAGCGCGCCGGAGCCCCCCAGTCCCCTCTGCAGACCGATGACTTGCATGATACGGTGACCTTCCAGGACGAAGGCCACGTCGACGATGAAGATGACATCTTCAGCACCTTCCAAGCCATCGCCGAGCCTGATCCATCGCCGCAAACGCCTCCTTTGCACGAGCCCTCACCGCCACTTGCCCAAGACGAGCCGTTCCCAGTCTTCAACCCCAATCCTCCTTTACCCATCCAAGGTCGAGGGCACCGAGGTGCCGCCAGTTCGCTGCATTCTTTGCTGGAGCTCATGCAGCTTTTGGAGGACTATATGCCCAAAATCTATGCCGATGATGACGCCATCGCCATGGTGTGTGACCTGTTGAAGCAGTACGGCGTCAACGGACGGGCGGATGTCCTCAACTTCCAAGACGATCAATGGCGGGTTTTCATCCATGAGGAAATCCGCCCTGCGCTGTGGGTTTCCCGTCTAGTGTCTCTGACTTGGATGCTGCTGACACTCAGAGCAGCAAAGAGAAGGATACGTCGAAGTACCTGCAAGGCGTCAACCTCCTCGGCTTCAGGCAGTGGCTGGAGCCTCAGTCCTCCTAAAAGCACAGTGGCTCCCTTATCGTCTCAGAGTATCAAGAGCCCGGCCAAAGGAATCGAATAGGGCTCTCTCTTAGGACATTGCAACCGCAGACATCGTCGTTTACCTTCGTCCCACACGTCTGTCTTTCGACCACTTCCGAAGCGCTGAACGTGAGCAGTGCAACTCGGTCTTTTTCGCCACCCGCCAGCAGCAAATGGCCTTTTATTCTTTCGAGGACTTGGTGTCTGCCTGGAGTGTGGCTTTGAATGAGACCAAGTGGCGCAGCGACGAAAAGATCAAACGGGGCGACTTTGGCATCAAAAGGAAGCCTGGCGATCCTGCTTTTGCTTGCGAGGTCCGGCGAGCCTATGGCCGAGTCATCAGAGGAGAGAAGCCCTCTGGTCCTCTTGCCATGTTGAGCTATCAAGACTGGTGGGAAGGCCTGTGCATGGGCAGGAAAGCAACTTGAACATCGAGCCGATGCTTTGGACTCGCAGTACCAAGGAGCAGAAGATCTTTGGCGAATGCGAATGCGGCAACACGTTTGTGGCTGTGCGTCGGCATCAGATGGCAGAATGGCGAGGGCGCAATCCTTTTTCGCTCGGCTTGCCCTGACGATGAATCTTGAACAGGACGCTTGTTGAATCGGGCTCGACTAAGAGGGGTCATCGCACCTATTACACTTCTTTCAGAAGACACAGGATAGACGCAAAGAACGAGCTGTCGGACGAGACAAGGGCGCGCTATCAATCGTCGCCGGATCCGCCCCACAGCGTTCGTCCGAAGCGACGACATGATTCAACAGAGGAGGATCTGGACCGCGATTCTGGATTTGTCGTGACAATGTGAGTTAGAGCGATATGTCAGCACAGAACGCTTGCCTAAAGGACATTGTAGACCAAGCAAAGCGAAACGGTCTGTTGGGTCCGAAAGTGTATCTCAACGAACTCAACAGGCTTCCTTGTACAGTTTAGCAGGATCTTCTGGTCTTCAGGAACGATCTCCTGTACGGGTGCCCCCAACCGTCACTGCACTTGGGTCGCCCGTTGTCACATCTGCCTTCCAAGCACCCAGCTGGACTCCGCCCATTGTCAGCATAAAGCACACACGAGATACCCCTGATTCTCTACCGCCTCCTCTTCGTATTCCACAAGACGACTCTCCCTCGACTACCCAGTCACTCGAGCACCTGTTGCACCTTTACGCTTCCGCGGTCTACAACCCTGCGCAAGCCCTGGTGGTCACCAAGGCTTTGCAAGATCTGGGTGTCGAAACCAAGCAAGCTGTTCTCGCGTTCGAGGAGTCGGAGTGGAAGGAACTGGTGAAAGAGATCCGTCAAGAGATGTGAGTGCTCTGAGTGGCCATCATCCTGCCCGTTGTGCTTACATTCCTAGTAGCGCTTCGAGAGACCGCAAACTATTCCTTCAGGGTATTCGCTTGTTAGGTTTCAGAGAGTGGTTGCTGGTCGGGGTGGCATAGAGGATGGATTGTCGAGGGCGATTGAGGACGGAAGACGTTCAGAGAAGCGCGCGGATGGAACGCAGATAGTGTGGTCCGTTTCAAACTCCAAAAGCTTGTTTGCCACCACTCGGCAGCGTGCCGGAGCGTGCAATGGGCCTTTCACACCGCACCGACGGGGCTCTTTTAAGCCGCGGCGCCTGGCGAGGCCATGGACTTTGCAACGTTCAACGCTCGCTTTAAAGCAATCTTGTCAGACATCAAAGAACGCAGCGACAAGAAAGTAGGGGGCCCGGATCTGCAGCTTCCTGGCAACAGTTTCGCCATCACTTATGCGAAACGCCGCGCTGGCGAGCCTGCCTTTCCTTGCGAGGTCAGACGAGCTTTTGCTCGTGCTGTTCGTGGAGAGGACTCGAGCAAGCCGGCGAAAGGGTCGCCAGACTACGAGGTTTGGCTTGGCCAACAATGCTTTCGAGACGAGGGAGACTGCCTGCTCTTCCCGGCGACTGCAACGAGGAACACACGCGAGCAACGCATTGAAGGGACGTGCAAATGTGGCAACCGATTGATCGCACACCGAAAAGTCGCGGCAGGCGAGTGGTGAGCCTTCCTTTCTAATGAAGCTCGCGTCGGAGGGCTCGCTGAGGGTCGGATGAATCCTGGCAGGATTTTGAGCCCGCAGTCGGTCTTCAAGCCACACGACCTGGTCAAACGCAAGAATGAAGAGGTGGAAACGGAGATTGCGGCTCTTTTGAAGCGTCCAAAGCTGGAGAACGCAAGCGATGGCCAACCCCTCACAGCTGCAAACCTCAAACAACTCGGACCGCTTGGGCCGTGGGTCTCCCTTTAGTCCTGCTTTTCGAGAGATGGCACGAACTGAACACAACACAAATTTCACAGGCGGAGGGCGGCAACCCCAGAAGACTCGGAGTAGGCCTGCTCTCGGTGTCTCCGCGCTACCCCTCTCTGACTGTCAACCAGGTTGACGCCCTTGACAGAGAGCGACTGCGTAATGGGTTTTGATGAGGAGTCTGGTGGACAACTTGGGTTCAGCACACCAGCTACCTCTGTTGTGCCGTCGTCTCCTCCCAAAGGTCGCTGCAGCCAGACCGTATCTTCCAGTCCGTCTGGTCCTGTCGTGCTGCGTACGACACCCTCTCCCAGTGGGGTGCGCCGTCGTCCTCCTTCGTCAATGACGATCGAGCTGCTACCAAAGCCTCCTCCAATTGCCGTTGCCGCCTTGCTTCAAGAATACAATAGCGTCTACTCACCGGAGCGATCTAAGCTATTTGGCGACTTTTTGAAGGAGTTCGGCATAGAGACTGCCTACGACGTTCGAGCGTATGCTGCGTCAGAGTGGAGCGATCTTCTGCTTGATATCAGGACAGAAATGTGAGAGCGCGTTCTCCTGGCCTGTCTGGGTTGTTAACTGACTCAATAAAACGACAGGATCAACAGGCCGGGGCTGAAGAGACTTCACTTGCTAGGCGCTCGCCTGAGTGGATTCCGCGATTGGCTAAACTGCCGGCCAACAACACCAAAGTAGAGGCGCTTTTGACGCTTGGAGATCATGGGACGTGGACAGGACGAGAAAGTATGCGGTCAAGGGGAGCGATCACGAGGATTAACCTGTAAAGTTTATGATTCACATGCAAGGGGCCGTTACAACGGTCGAACGGCATGTGCCGAAGCCCTCCAGTTACTCTTGAGAACTTGAAGATGACTGTTCATGCGATCGTCGTGCACGAGTAGGTTTGAGCGATTGGCGTCTGGGGATCGTCGGTGCTTGGGCGCACACGGTGGCAAAACTCATTTGAGCCCACAAGTGGATGATGGTACTCTAAGTTGCTCACAGTGCCTCTGAAGCTCGAACCTTGCAGCTGGTGTGGTCAGCAAGGGACGCCTGGCTGATCGCACTCTCTTGATCGAGAGCTCCAAGTTGCCGAAGGAGTGGGACTATAGGGCTCTCAAAGGCGTGCGCACGCTCAAGAGTGAGGTTGCCTTTCGGCATCTCAAACGGCTGAGGACGGTCGGTCAAGGTTGGAGCTAACGTGGCTCCGGCCAGTCTTTTTGCTGCAGTGCGGAAGTTGTCGAGGCAAATGAGTTCTGACCGTTTGAAGCCTACTTGAATTCGATCATTGTAGCATTTATAAAGCGAGCAAAACGTTTTCAAGAAAGTCAAGGATCCAAGTTGTCGTCCGTTGATGAGCGGATCAAGACTTGTCTCTCGAGAGTCTCTGGATAACAAACGGGTAGGATCGAGTAGCAACTGGAATCGTGTGCTCATTGACTATTCAAATAGTCTGACGCGATTCGAGCTCAGAGAAGTTTCCAGTAATCGCTAAAGCCGGAGTGGCAAATCGTTTTTTGAGTGGCAAATCGATCCGACTTGCCACCACGAGCTGCTTCATGGGGTCAAAGTTGCTCGACTCAGCTTCAAGTCCTATGAGCAGAATTTGGGCACCTGGCGAGCTCTCCAAGGGCGTGATGTCGGGATTGGGCGTACCGTCCTTTGGAAAAGCTGGTCTGGTGCCCATTGGGATCGCTCTGGGCAGAAGGCGCCCTTTGCCCAGGGCTGTCCCTTTCTTCTTCTTCTTGTTGGACGTAAAGAGAAGGCAAGAGGCAGGCAAGGGTGAAACCAGGAACTGTCAGTATCTTTGTTGATCTCCCGAAAGACTCTGTTGCCAACGAGAAAGACCGCTTGGCATTGGCGACCGAGTTCAACTCTGTGAGTCAAAAGACAAGCAGCTAAGAGACAGTCGTCATGCACTTTGAAGCGCTCGAGCTCGACAGCTCCGGTCAAACGCTACAGACGCTTCAAAGAACAGAAGGAAAGGAGAACCAGCAGCGCATGGATGCCTTGAAAATTGCTTCACAGAGGTCACAAGAGAAGCGCCCAGCGATTGCTCGGCCAGAGCGCCGAGTACAGCCGTGACTCCCACTGAGGAGGGCTGTTCAACAAACGTTGCCAATCGCAACGCACATTCTTAGGGATGATCAATATCCCCCAATTTTGCAAAATTTTGGGAGGCACATGAAGCACATCCGGACAGCTTCAAGCGGCTGAGAACGGCCGGTAAGGCCTGGGTGGAGCGCAACGGTGTGCGTGAAAGAAACCCAGGCCAGTTCTTTTCTTTCTTTCTTTTTTTGCCCCAAGCCGTCATGGAAAGATAGGTAAGGAGAGGCAAGCTCAAACACAGACACAGATCAATTAGGCAAGAGCAGGGGATGAAGGGAGCCGGCGAAGTCGGTGGCAAATCGAGCTGTTAAGGTCGGAGAGCGTCGGGAGCGAGGGCCGCTAACGAAGGATCTCCGGGCGTTCTCCTCGCTCAAAATCATACAGCGGTCAATCAAACGAGCATGAGACTGGCTTGCAAGCATCCCACAAAAGGCGTGACGGCTGGCGCGCTCCAACCAGCGCAGAGCGCCTCTTGCTCCCGATCCATGACTTGCTGCCTCTGGACTCACCCTGCCTTCCCTTCTTGGTGTGAAGGGCGTCTACTTTTGCCCTCTTTGCGTTGCTGCTTGCTCCTCTTCGCCAAAAGATCTGCAAGGCTCGAGACTTTGCCTCGCAAAGCCTAAAGCGTCGGTCGACTCGCCTTTCATAATTAGCCACTTGGTCAACGATTGGCCAATCGGATGCACGGCCTAAAGGATAATGAAGCGCGCTTGCCAAGTCGGATAGCAGGGCTGTCCACTTTACAGCTCAAAGGCAATGCACTTTCCGATTGGGCCTTGCCAATCCTGCCGATCCCCCTCCTCCTTGACAAGCGTGCAGTGCCAACCTGCCGCATTTGTTAAGAAGATAGTCAAGGAAGAGGAAGCAAGCTATCGCTTTGTTCTGCCGGAAAGTTTCTGCCTTTACAAAAAGGCGTTTTCGACTCTTGATCCTGCAAACCGCCAGCTCCCTTCTTCGTTCTCACAGCGCTTACATCACTACCAAATACATCTGCCACTCACTTTCCTCACTAAGCCCTTCGCACTTCATCGACCATGTTCATGCCTCGCCTCACCGCCCTTTCCGCAGCTCTCGTCGCCGCCCTCGTCATGCTCGGCTCCGTCTCTGCCGCTGCCGCTTCTGAAAGTGACTACACAATTGTGGGCACCAAAGACTTTGACGTGTCCAAGCTCGCGCCTGCCAGCCTTCATGTCATCCAAGCTGGCGGCGGCATCAGCCCGGTCCCCAAGCCCGCTCTTATCGACACCAGCGCCGTTTTGATCACTTGCTCGGGTGTCAAATGCACTGGCAGTGAGCCGTTTTCTTCTCAAGTCCTTCAGGTGTCGAGGAACTGAGGACTCGCTTCACGTGCAGAGTGCACCATGATTTATCTGTCCCAGCTCAACAAAGGCTCGTGCTACACCACGACGCCTTATCTGAGCTCCTACAGTAAGCTCGAGTGCTTCGTTAAATGCTCCATCCATGCTGACGAGGCCTTCGCCACTCTGCAGTCAAGATGTCTGCCGGCACTGGTCTGCAGTATGCGATCCAGTCGATCCACCCCACTCTCAGTGGTGGCAAGTACTACTGCAGCCCCAATCCCTCCGGGCAGCTCAAATTTGTGGGTCTTCATTGTTCTCTCCGCTCTCGAAAAGGTTGGACTGAAGGCATGCAACAGACCAACACCTGCTACTCCGCCGTCAACCAGTTCTCTCCCTTTGGAGCTTTCAAGATCGTTTAAACGGGAGGCTGCTCAAATACGCATGGTCACTGTTATTGCTTGTATCTGCAGCGTGTCTCCTCGAGTGCAAAATCATGTCCGGTCGCCGGTCGACTCCTTCGCCTTTTGACTAGCTCGACATGAGTCTTGGTATCGATTCGAGTGCGCGGCGGCCCAAAATGCGAGTGGCAAAGCGCACACCACACCTTGCCCCGAAACGATCATTCCCCTGTTGCCGCTTTGGGAAGTCTGCGGCGCTTGTCGCGACCCGTGCTCGCCAATTCTCCTCCTTCTATTTCTGGTAACGAGATCAGCACGTCAATGGCTCCGGTCGCAGAGAGATCGGCACCGTCGAGCCTCCCCCGAATTCGCCAAAAGCGGGAGTTTGCCCTTTTGCCGCTGCTCCAGCAAGCGATTAGCAAAGATTGGCCAATTCAATGCTCTGCTTGCATGCTTCTGAGCTGTGTCTGGCCTTGTGGAGAGGCAGGAAGCCCGCGCTTTTAGTCTAGGGACTGGGGCAATGCACATGCACATGCCACCCTGGCGATCCCCCCAGGGAAATCCCCTGCACTAACGAAACCTCCAGCATCGGCCTGCCGCATTTGTCAGGGCAGCGATCACTGATTATGTGGGACGGAGGCTGTTCTTTGTAGTCCTTGAAATAGCTCAACTCCGCTCTATAAAATGGCGTTTTTCATCTCTTGATCCTACACACCGCTCGACCGACTCTACTTTCTCTTGCGCTCCCTCTCTTTCCTCTTCCACACTCGTCATCGCCTGTCCGCGTCCACTCACTTTCCCACCCATGATGATGCATCGTCTCAACGCTCTTTCCACCGTCCTCGTTGGCGCCCTCATGCTCCTCGGCGCCGTCTCCGCTGCTGCACCTCCCTCTGAAAATCACTTCTCCGCTATCGGCGCCAAAGACTTCGACGTCACGACGCTCCCTCAAGCCGACCTCGACCTCATCCAAAACGACGGCTTCACCACCAACGTCCCGAAGCCATCGCTCAGGGACACCAGCGCTGTCTTGATCACTTGCAGCGACATCGAATGCAGTGGCAGTGAGTTCTCCTTTCCTAGACCTTCTTCCCCCGCCAGTTGGACTGATAGGTTTCTCGCCTCTTAGCTTGCCGCACCATCTACCTCAACCAACTCAATAAAGATTCCTGCTACGGCACGACACCCTACCTGAGCTCTTATAGTACGTTTCGCCGCTCTGACTGTCATTCTCTCATTGATGGCAATCTGCTGGCAGTCAAAGTCGCACAGGGATCCAGCCTGCAGTACGCGATCCAGTCTGTTCACCCCATCCTGAGCGATGGAAACTACCGCTGTGCTGCCAATGAAGCCGGTCAGACCAAATTTGTGGGTCTCACTCGGCTTGCTCTTCAGGGAGGCTCCGGCTAATCTGAATCTGTCCGCAGACCAACACCTGCTATTCCGCCAACAACAAGTACTCTCCCTTCGGCGGGTTCAGAATCTTTTGAAGGGCGGCAGCTTCCACTGGCTGCAGGTCTTAAGGCCGCAGCAATGCTTGTAATACTCATACTCATCGTGCATGCTCAAAAATAATCGGCCGGACTAGCCGTTTCATGTCTCAAGCGCGTGTTATAGCTTCTAGTTCTTATATACAAACTAGACCAACTCGATTTGACGAGCGCCACCGCGCACCGCACTCCTTGCCCCGAAGCGGCCGTCACGCCTGTGCCACCAGTCTGCCATCAAAAAGTCTCCGCTTGTTCTTGAGACACTCTCCGTCTCTGTGCTTCTCGATTGGGCCTCCTTGCTTCTGTTCCTGGTAAATGATCGTCGCGGGTCGAGGCCGGAGGCGACATTTGGGCGAGGCGAGCTGGCTGTCGAACGCCCGAATGCCAAGTGACCGTGCCTCTTTTTACCGCTTCTCTAGCGGAAGACATTGTCGTACGAGGGATCAGTACATGGTATCCTAGATTGGAGTGCCGTCGCAGGGCCGGCTTTCCTCGATCGCCGTTCAGGAGCCCACCTCACTCCCAAAGCGCCCTGCCAAGCTGCCGATCCCCCAGTTCTTTTTCTGTCGCATCTGTAACACTGGAGCTAACGAATCCCGACCTTCACTGCTGTTTTTGCCAAGGTGATGTTCAGGGAAGGCGGAAACCCGGGCGATACGGCCTCCGCCTTGCTGATGTCTCAAAGCTTTGGTCGCCTGAAATGGACTTTGCTTCTACACCTCTTGCTCTACCGTATCCTTCAGCATCCACTCGACTGCCTCTATTTCCAAACGCCCATCTTCCTCAGTCCCTAGTCGCCCAAAATGTCAGTCTACCACCGTCTCAGTGCCGTCCTCTTTGCTGCCTTGTTCCTCCTCGGCCTCGTCTCTGCTGCACCAGCTGCCAGTGACTACTCTATCATCGGGCCAATCAAGTTCGACGACTCCAAGATGTCGCCCGCTGTCTTCACGAACATCGATGGCACTCCCATCAACAAGGTCGGCCCTAAGCCCGCGCTCATCGCCACCGCCGCTACCCTCATCACCTGCTCGGGTCCCAGATGCACTGGAAGTGAGTCGCCTCTTTGTGTTGTTCTACAAGAAGCAGATTTGCTAAAGTTCCGTTCACCTTCGCTTCTCAGCCTGCAGGACGATCTACTTGTCGCAGCTCAACAAGGGCTCGTGCTACACCACCACCCCTTATCTCAGCTCGTACAGTGCGTTGCATTTTGCTATGCAGGACTCATTGTTTGGGCGGTAGCTGACCCAAAACTTTGCGCGCTTCATAGTCCGCAGCCCATCTGGAGCCGGCTTGGCCTACGCTATTCAATCTATCCACCCTACTCTCAGCGGTGGCAAGTACTACTGCAGCCCCAACCCGGCCGGGCAAATCAAGACCGTGAGTGCCAACAAACTCCCTTCCCACTTTGAGACTTCTCGTTATATCTCCCGCGTTTCCCAACAGGTCAACACTTGCTACAGTGCTGTCAACACCTTCTCTCCCTTCGGCGCCTTCAGGATCATTTAAGAAGTTCTCCTTGCCACTATAAACATTTTGGGTCTTGGTGTCTGCCTCTTGGTCTCCATGTGAAATGCCTCTGCGTTATCGGTCACCGAGAAACCGTTCAATGCGCCCTACTGTTGGCCTTGTCCTGCTTCCTCTCTGTGTCGACAACGAGGCAGGAGCGAGACGTTGCTTCACGTCGCCCAAGTGGAAGGCAAAACTTAGCACCAGTTTAGAACGCCGATTTTGCACCAGAAGCTAATCGTTTGCCCCAAAGTTGCTTTGGCTCCTCAACTCTTATGCGGCGCACCAGGTCGTCCGTCACCTACTACGGGGCGAGACACGCAGGCGATCCAAGCCCAGCTAGCGGCTATTTGGACACTGCACGCGCAAAGCCCTTGATTATAAGGCACCTTACAGAATTCGTATTACCGCATTTCCCGCACTAGGCCCTTTTCAATAAGGCGACCAGTCCCGCAAATCGCTATCCAAAAGCCCTGATGTCCGGTCAGGCACTTCGCATTTGAAGTTCGAAAGGAGCAGCGTCCTTTAAACGGCTGACGACGGTCGGCAAGGCTCGAGTGAGGAGGCTTGATGCTGCAAGTCAAAAGAATCCTCGGCCAGTCCTTCTTTTTTGCTGCCAGACTGCCTTGTTGGCCTTCAGGCTTTAACCCCAAATCGATTAAATTAAATTTAGAGTCGACGCGTTTTGAATGGTCAGAAGATGGAAGATGGAAGTCCCGCCGTCCCTTTTCAGTCGTCGATCCTTGCCCTCTTCAAACCGCGAGTTCTTGGATGCAACAAAACTTGCTGGCGCCTGACGAGCAAATCTTGGGCCAATTCCTTCGGTCGCAAGGGAGCTTGCCAACTTCCTTGTGCTCCTTTTGCGCCTGTGTAACGGGCAGCTGGAGATCCTTGGCACGGCCTTGGATGCCCCCCGAATCCGACTGCAATATTCGGGGCGGCTTATTGACGGCCGTCGAAGGCGGTTTGGGCGGAGCGTTGATGCCAGCAACGCGAAAGAAGCCCAGCGCCAGTCTCTCTCTTTTTGCTCCGCAAAACCGCAAGCCTTCCGTTCGCTGCAAAGTTGCCGCGCCGTCCCAAACCAATCCAAGCGCATTCCGGCCGGCCGCACAGATTCAAACATTGTTGGTCTGGTGCGCTCCTAGCGGGCCCCCAAGGCTCGACCGGAGGCTCGGTACGCCCTGACTGCGATGGTCAGGGATGGGTGGGGTTCCAACCCAGGGCGACCCCCCGAATCGTCAGACTGCATAGATTCGGGCCGGCTCCATTGACGGTCGGAGAAGGCAGTTCAACGGAGCATGAGTGCCAGCATGCGAAAGAAGTCGAACAGCCAAGTCTCTTTTTTTTGCATTCCAGCTCGACATTATCCCTCTAGCCATACTCCTATAGCCTTGAAATGGACGGAAAGCGCCTCCAAAATGCAGAACAGAAGGTTCGCAGTGGAGAACGACGGATTGAGCCATTTTCAGAAGAAGCTCGACGAGGCGACAACTTTCCGCGGTCCGGGCGGCACAGCGAGCCGGTCAACTCAGCCCACTTCGTGCGTTGTCTCTGCTGCCCTCGTTCGACCACTTGGCCTTGCTCGCTGCTTGTACAGGGGCTTAACGATCAAGGATGGCGACGTTCCAGTCAGACCGGATCAAGCGAGTAGCGTTTGCTGAGCGCACGCGGATGGGCTCTGACTAACTCTCCCGATGCGAGCAGGACGGTGCGGATCACAGGTGGGGCCTCCTCCTCTGCAGCTCCTTGCCTTGCACAGTAGCTAAGATCACGGTATGGCTTACAGTCGTCGCCGCGGATGGCCTGTCGAAGCGAGATGGTGAGGCCTGGTTTTGCGCTTTGAGTCGAGGGCGATGCCCGCGGGTAAGTGCTCGGTGTTGACGCCTGCGATCGTGTGCCAGTCTTCCGCTTGCCCGACCCCTTCGCTGTCATCACCGTCGACGGCGAGCAGACCCACACCACCTCGGCCATCAAGAAGACGCTGAACCCGTATTGGAATGAGGCCTTTGACATGTTTGTGGCGTCCCCTCCCGATTGCATGTTCCTGGCCATGCTCATGCTTGTGTTCGTCGCACACAGTGAGGTCAAGGAGGAGAGCGTGGTCATCGTCCAGATCTTTGACCAGAAAAAGTTCAAGGTGAATTTCGAAGTCTCCTCTAGACCTCTGCCTCCCAGGTCTCAATGAGACACCTCGATCACAGAGGAAGGACCAAGGCTTCTTGGGCGTCATCAACGTCAAGATTTCCGGCGCCATCGACCTGGAGCTGGGCGGCGATGGTGCGTTTTTGGGTCATCGCACAGTCGCACAAATATAGCCCTCGGGCCTCTAACCCGCACACCTTGGCCACGTCACAGAAACCCTGACCAAGGAGCTCAAGAAGTCCAGCAACGACCTGCCTGTGCACGGCAAGCTCATTGTCCACCTCTCCACCAACACTTCCACCCCTATCCGAAGTCAGGCGGCGTCGGCTCCTGGTGGCGGCAACGCCCTCAGCACGGTTCCCACCACCGCCTCCTCGACCAGCAGCGCTCCCTCGACCGCCCAGACCGCCCTCTCGACGGCCGACAGCACGCCGAGCCCGGCCCCGCAGCCTGCCGTCACTGCAGCCGCGACCGCCAGCTCAGACGCTCCTCTGGCCACTCCTTCGGCCGCCCCGCCTTCCTCGACCGCCGCCACCTCGTCTTCCACTGACCCCAACTTCAACCCGAGGGAGGACCAGCACGGGATGCTGCCCACCGGCTGGGAGAGGCGAACGGACCACCTGGGCCGCATGTACTACGTCGACCACAACTCCCGCACCACCACCTGGACCAGGCCCTCGGCCAGCACCGTCCCTACTTCCGTCTCCAACACTGGCCAGACCGTGCCTCGCACGCAGCAGCGGACTGGCGCCGACGACTTTTTGAACACCGAGTCCGGCCCTGGCGGAGGATCCGGCGGCACCACCCCTAGCACCGAGGCTGCCCCTGCTGCTGGTGCTGTAGGCGCGACTGGTCCAGCAGGCGCCACCACCCCGGGCTCGGGCCCTCTGCCTGCCGGCTGGGAGCAGCGCTTCACCCCGGAAGGCCGCGCCTACTTTGTCGACCACAACACCCGCACCACCACCTGGGTCGACCCTCGTCGGCAGCAGCTCCTGCGTGTACTGGGACCCAACGGCAACAATGTGACCGTCCAGCCCCAGTCCGTGTCCACTTTGGGCCCCTTGCCTTCCGGCTGGGAGATGCGGTTGACCTCGACCGCCCGCGTCTACTTTGTGGACCACAACACCAAGACGACGACGTGGGACGACCCTCGCCTGCCTTCTTCGCTCGATCCCACCGTGCCCCAGTACAAGCGCGACTTCCGCCGCAAGCTCATCTACTTCCGCTCCCAGCCCGCCTTGCGCCCCAACACGGGCCCCTGCCACATCAAGATCCGACGAAATCACATCTTCGAGGACGCCTACTCCGAGATCATGCGCCAGACGCCAAACGACCTCAAGAAGCGCCTCATGGTCAAGTTCGATGTGCGTTTGGATAGCCCTCTATCAGCTCTATGACCAGTTCTGATGATTAGTTGTTGTCATGAATGCACAGGCCGAAGATGGCTTGGACTATGGCGGTCTGTCGAGAGAGTTCTTCTTCTTGCTCTCCCACGAGATGTTCAACCCGTAAGCCTGGCGCTACCTCTAGATGATTCGATCCGTCTCATCTTTTCGTGTCGCTCGTGCTACAGGTTCTATGGGCTGTTTGAATACTCGGCGCATGACAACTACACCCTCCAGATCAACCCTAACGTGAGGACCTTGCCTGGCTTCATCAGTTGCCTTCCGCTGATGTCGGGCGAGTTTGTTGCAGTCAAGCATCAACCCGGAGCACATTCAGTACATGCGCTTCATCGGCCGCGTCGTCGGCTTGGCCATCTTCCACCGCCGCTTCTTGGACGCTTACTTTATTACCGCTTTCTATAAGATGATGTGCGCCGGATCCCTTCTTTTATCAGTTGTGCACAGGACTGATTTAAGGGACGGACTCGCACAGCCTGAAGAAGAAGATTGCGCTCTCGGACATGGAATCGGTCGATGCCGAAGTGCACCGGAGTTTGACCTGGATGCTGTGCGTTGCCTGCTTCACTTCAGCATCACCTCAAGATGCTTAGGGCTGGCTCTTGTCCGTACAGTGAGAACGACATCACCGACGTGATTGAGAACACGTTCTCGGTCGAGGACGACAAGTTTGGCGAGATTGTCACCACCGAGCTCAAGCCCGGCGGAGCCGACGTGCCGGTCACAGAAGAGAACAAAAAGGAATACGTCGAGTGAGTTTGGTGGTGGCCCTCTTTGACCTTGTGGCTCGGTCTCATATAGACTCCACTGCATCACAGCCTGATCACTTCCTGGCGCATCGAGAAGCGGGTGGAGGACCAGTTCCAATCGTTCATGACCGGCTTCAACGAGCTCATCCCGCAAGAGCTCATCAACGTGTTTGACGAGCGCGAGCTCGAGCTGCTCATCGGCGGTATCGGCGAGGTCGACTGCGACGACTGGGCCCGGCACACCGACTACCGGTCGTACACCCAAACCGACCAAGTCATCCAGTGGTTCTGGCAGGCCGTTCGGTCCTGGCCAGCAGAGAAGAAGAGCCGGCTGCTGCAGTTCACGGTGCGTTGCCAAAGTCACTCTTTGAGCCTTCTTTCACATGAGCTCAACTCTTCACTTGCCTTTGCACAGACTGGCACTTCCAAGATCCCAGTGGGCGGCTTCAAGGACTTGCAAGGCTCCGATGGTCCGCGCCGGTTCACCATCGAAAAGGCGGGCGACCCGGATCATCTGCCAAAGGTGAGAATCTTTCCATCATCAATATCTTTGATACGTTCTAATGTCTTTTCTGTCAGGCTCATACATGTACGCTTCCTGACCTGAGTAGTCGCTTTGGCATTGCTAACCTTTCCCACGCACAGGCTTCAATCGCTTGGATTTGCCACCTTACTCCACCTTTGCTCAACTGGAGCAGAAGCTGGTTTACGCCATGGAGAACACGAGCGGCTTCGGGCAAGAGTAATTTGCTTCTCTGGTATTGTGTGCTGCTTGCTTCTCCGAGAACGATCTTTTTTCGAACCACTTTTTACGCCCTTCCCATCCCACTCTTTGTAAAAACATGCTACAATCTAGAATGATGCTTTATATAGTCTGACGGTCTTGGAATCCAAACCTGCTGTACACCGAAGTCTTTGGCACCAAGAGCGCCCTCGCAGACTTTCTTGGTGGCGTCAGAACTCGAGCTTCCTTTCCTTTTGACGCGCGCATTACGAGCATTCTCACGTCGCTAGTTCTCATCAGCTTGTTTTTAAAACATCTCTAGCACGAGCGAACTTGCCCCGTCAAAGTGCGGCTTCGGGACCTCGTTCGAAGAAAGCGCGCCTTCAACTGGACCTCGTTCTAGTCACCCCTGGCACGCCCTGCACGGTATCAACCAAGCGTCCAACCTTTTTTTTCTGATTCTGCTTTCGTCTGCCCTCTCCTTAGAGCGCTTCCTTCATCGCAGCTGCACCGAGCGCTCCCTTTGCCAAAATGTCTGCCCAGCCGGGGGCCGCCCAGATGCCAGACCTCAAGCAGGTCGGAGCGATATTCGAATTCGCTGTTAATCGCATTCGTAATGCGCCAGTCGATGTCGAAGGGCTGGAGGAGCTGGTCAAGGAGTGGCTGATTGGCGAGCGCCTGTCCTTGATGCGCCAACTCCGTGGCGAGTATACCGCGCTGCAAGATTCCATCCACAAACCTTTTCAAAGGAAGCCATACTGTGCGCTACTGTTACATGCTTTTCGATGCCTGTTAACATGACGTGGGGAGCAAAGCTTACGACCCGACCAAAAGCCTGTTCATGGTAACGCAGAGCCACCCCCCTGTCATGGTCCCCTATATGGAACAGTACTCAAATGCCATCCGTGAGAACCTTGCGGAGCTCTTGTCCGCGTGCGGCTTCAAGAGCTTCACGTGCTCCTACAACCAGTTCACGCAGAGTTATTGGATCGAGATTGTGAGCGGTCCCATCGATGAACGCTGACAAAGAACCTCACGGATGGTTTAGTTCTTTCCTCATCGTATTGGATACACGACCTCTGACAGCACGTCCAACACACCAGTGAAAGAAATCAAGGTCATCGACCAATTCCCCCAGCCCGACCTTCCGGGCGCCGACACTTCCCTAGCCGTCACGCGCTTCAGGCCTGAGAATTGGGCTTTGAGTGGACCAGTCACGCCTTTCAACATCCCCGGGGCTCAGCCACCCAGCGCGGGCCCTTCTACTGGCGCTTCTGGGTCGACGGGGGCCGGCAATGCTACTTCGGCAGGCGTACAAGCCAGTGGCTCGTCAGTTCCCAACACCGAGTCTGATGCCTCTTCTTCTCCTTCGAAGCGGCGCCGCCAGCCTGAAAGGAAGCAGCCTGAAAGGAAACAACCCGCCCGAACAGCTTCATCTCCTTCCAAAAAAACACGCACAGCTTGAACGTGCAACTGGGCACATTTGAAGTGTAAGCAGGGGCAGCAGTTATGCAGTGAGCTATGAGACTTAGGACCATTGACAGAATCTAGGGAAGTTGAACCGAAGAGCCGGTGTTGGGAGAGGAAACGAGAGCGCACAAATAAGACAGCTGAAGTTTTCCTTCCAAACAAGTAAGCCTTTTATCTTTCAATGTAGGTTACCCTGGTTGACGACGTAAAGAGCGCAGGGCTCGCCCCTCGTGATTCCTTCCTCGGATTGGATTTTGTGATCTCCTCGAACCCTCCTCTTCTCCTTTGTCACCTTTCTCATTTCGGTAAACTCATAGTCCGATCCTGAAACTTGCAATGGAAGAGCAGCTGCAAACCCAGTGACCAAGCGGCCGGCACCAGGACTTGGTAGGCTGAGAGCTCCTGAAAGTTTGCCACCCGAGCTCGCTTTCTTGCTGTTCTTCAAAGTTACTCGCATTTTTGGCCAGGCCATCTTTTCGTGTGACAGAACCACTGCGAGACGTGGATCACAGCACCGGGGCACCAACGGCTCCGAGGATTTGCCGCCTGAGCCTTTTTCGTGCCACTGACCGTTGCGTGTGACTCGCTCTCCATCTCCGCTCTTGATCTTGCTCCACCGCGTTTGTGCACCGATACCTGTTCAACGAAACATTGTTCAGGCCTGGGACACATTCCAAAGGCCGAAAAGCTCGCATCTTTCGCCCTTTATCACATCTTGGCTTTTGCAGCGCTGCAGCTTCACAAACGGGCCAAACTTCCTTTCTCGTCTTGCCTTTCTAATAGCCTCCTTGCTCCTAGTCGCTTCCATTCTTCCCGGGCCCCAAGAGGACTTGCATCCTACAAGAAGATGTCCTCGAACGGCAACGGCCACCAAGGCTCTACCGGCGCTGAGATGCCTGATCTCAAGCGAGTTGGTGCGATTTTTGACGCTGCCGTTGACCGTGTCCGCAACGCGCCGATCGAAGGCGAAGGGCTGGAGGCGCTTGTCATCGAGTGGCTGACCGGCACCCGGCTCGAGCTTATGCGCAAACTTCGAGACGAGTATATGGAGCTGCAGAGGTATATTGACAACCCCGTCAAGCGAAAAGCGTACTGTACGTTATATGCGCTTGGCTTCTTGACAGCATTGCTAAGAACACAATCAGCTTACGACCCAACACAAAGCCTGTCCCTCGCTACAGAAAGGCTACCTTCCGTGATGAAACCGTACTCTGCCGCCATTTGCGACAATCTGGTGGAACTCTTGACGGCGTGCGGCTTCACTAAAGTCGAGTGTCGCCACACAATGTTCAACGATTTCCACGTGCACATCGTGCGCGGTTTTCTGCCCCACTTGCTAAATGCTGCTCATATTGTAGCAGTACTTTCCCGAAGGGATCTGCGACAGCAACAGCAACAGCTCCTTCAAGGGCAGACTCAGGATCAGTGATCAATTCACCCAGCCCGACCTTCCTGGAGCCGACGCTTCCCTGGCCGTTACGCGCTTTCGGCCTGAGAATTGGGCCACAAACAAAACCACCCATCCGGCACCCTCCCCTTCAAAAGTCCCACCTGCCTCTATTCCAACAATTGCCACACCTGGACCACTCAAGGCTACCGAGTCCCGCAGCATCCTGTCCGAAAGCCTGCCGCCGAACGATGGCTCCTCTTCCAAGAGCGGAAAAATTGGGGCGACGATGAAGAAGCTCAGAGGACGCTTGTCAAAGCTGAAAGGTGGGAATTGTGCTTGTTCATTCAGTGGCACCGAATGCTGAACCATCAACAGGCTCCCCAATGAGCATTTCCCCTTCTGTGGCACCTACCGCCTCCAACGATCATAACAAGCCAAGCGAGATCGAGGAGCCAAAGTCATGAGCGGGGAGGACGGGGATGGCTCTGAGTCCGAAGCACCGGCTGTCGAGCACCCTGCTCCGCCCCCATCAGCATCAGACATCCACCTCTACGCCTTCCCTGCAGCGCCCTCTGCCCGCTCCTTGCCCTCTCAATTCGTCTTTGAGGGCGCAGCCTGCGTCTTTCCAGCAATCTTGTACACTAGCTTGGATCCTTGGCCTATTTGTTGTCATAGACTTGTAATAATGCATCACTCTCAACTAAAGAAATGGTCCCTTGCCGCAGAAAAAGGGACCATGAGCTCCGGTTAGCTGAGCTGGCAGTGGCGTCGACTTCGCGCCCGCCGCCTCTCCTTCCGACTCGAGCGCCGTGGTCGCGTTTGTGGCTCGCGCCAGTCTCGAGTAGACTAGCACAAAGCTTATACGCCACTCGTCGCGCTGCCTAGTGGCCTGACGGCACTGCCGTGCAGATTCCCCTTCAAAACCGTTGCGAGCTCGACTCATCGTCGCTTCCTCCGCTTTCAAAACTCTTGCTCCCGTTCTGCCACCTTCTTGGGACTCTTTCACTCCAAAGACCCTCTCCAAGCAGCCCTTCCTCAACGCCTTCCCAACGCAGCCTTTTGACACCTCGCGAACTCGCTTCGAGCCCAAATGTCTGCCAGCAACCAGCAAGCTGCTAACGGCACCCCCAAGCCGGACTTGAAGAGGATCGGCGCCATCTTCGACGATGTCATCGACCGCATCCGCAACGCGCCCGTGCAGGGTCTCGAAGACATGGTCCTCGAATGGCTCGTCAAGGCTCGGCTCGACCTCGTTTACAAACTCCGCCGCGAGTATGAAAACCTCGAGTATTCGTTGGCCAATCCCACCGAGCGAAAGCCGTACTGTGAGTTGTCCGAACTGTAATTAGCCACTCAGCCTGACCTGCCATTACTTCTTAGCGTACAACGCCAAAGAAGAACTGTCGCTACACACCATCCATCAGCCCAGCGTCATGGGACCCTACTCGAATGCGGTCTGTGACAACCTGGTCGACTTGATTGAATCTTTCGGGTTCAAGCGAGTGACGGTCGTTTACATCGGCGCCAAGTATACGTCGACTTGCTTTTACGCCATCTCGATTGTAAGCCTCTCTAAGCTCTTATGATGGTACAGCATTTGACTGACAACTATGCAGCGCTTTCCCGAGCGCATCGGAAACGGCGCCGGTCGTCAATTCACCAAACCTCTCTTGGTCATCGACCAATTCTCCAATCCCGAGACGGCTAGGGCCGAAGAATCTCTGGCTGTGGCTCGCTTCCCCCCAGAAAATTGGTCTAACGGCCGAACCGCTCCCCCAGCCCCTTCTTTCACCCCACCGCCCGCTTACGGCTTCCCTGCCCCTGTCGTTGAGCTTCCATCCTTCGGCAGCGCTAGCGCCGATGCCTCGCCAAAGGACTCCAAGGCCCAAACTCAAAGTTAGTTCTCTAGTCCGCTCTTAGAAAGAATCTCCTCTGACGATTTGGTTAAAGACGCCAAAAGCAAGGCGAAAGCCGCCAGCCCTCCCCCAGCTTCGGCCGCCACCAGCTCTGGAAGCGAAGCCACGAGACCATCTGAGGTAGTGGAGCCCCAGGCTGGCAAGGGCAAGCGCAGGAACCGCAAACACCGCAAGCCCGTTAATGGCAAGGTCAATTCGCAAGGCCTGCCGGTCGTCGGCTTGCTTGACTGAGCGCTTCAGCAGGTCTCTTCTGTTTTGCTCTGATATGCCTAGCATAGCTGATTGTCTTGGCACAGTGTATTTTCTCGACCGCATCTCGCATTTCTCATCCGCGCACTCGGACTGCACCCGCATCAAACACCCTCCACTGTCGTTCATATGTACTCTAGGCGTCTCTCGCGCCTGAATGCTCACAGCTGTATTCGCATCCAAAGTAGAGACTTGGTAGACTGTTTGGCGCAACGATTTTCCTGTACATTACAATTTCACAGCGGTTGCCGGAACCGTGAAGGGGTTTTCCGCAAAGTCGGCCCAACTTTGAATAGAACGATGGGCAAGCAAGCCAGGAGGCTCGCAATACAAGCTAGAACCGACGAGGCGCCACCGAAGCCCAGCTTATTATACACTAGGGGTTCCGAGTGAGCGGGTGGCAAATGGTCTATGCGAGAGAAGAGAAACCTCACTTGGCAGACCAAAGAGGGGGAAGCCGGCACAAAACATGTTGCGCAAGAAAGATTGAGAGGCAACCGCTGAGGAGGCGAATTGCGGATAGAGGTCGCCGAGATAACTGAAAATGGCGAGCTGTAGGCCTTGGTCAGTATTTATCAGGCCTGTCCATGAAGTAAGACCCTCACATAGAAAGTGTAAACTCCGGTCATCATGATGGCAGTCCCAATAAGTGGCAAGATCCAAGGCACGTCAGCTCTCGCCGTCCACCCGTAGACGAACAGCCCAAGCGGGAACAGCCAGCCTCCGACCAAGGCACTCAGTAGCCTTCCTTCTGGCCAGTCTTCCACTTGCTTCCTTCTGCAAGCCAGTCGATACGTCTTCTCTTGGAATGGCGTTAAGGCCAAGCCAATGAGGGAGCCGACTGCCAACCCGCCGAAGGAAAGGCCAGCCTGACCGACTGTGAAGCCATAGGTGTCCTCCATCAAATGCGGAAGAGAGACCAGAAACAGGTAAAGGCAGCCCCAGGCGCAGGAGATCCACACTGAAAGCGCCAAGACTGGCGGCTCGAAGAGAAGCATTACTGTACAACGATCTGTTTGAGCTCGAGATTAGAAGCTAAAGGCGAGCGAACCAGCGTACACAAGGGTCGACTTAGTGAGTTCCTAAGTAGGATAGCCCAAGGCGCTCTTTCATCCGTCTGAGCTCGCGCGTAGCATCGGTGAATGTTGTCATCGCAGCAGTGAGTCTTCTTCCTCTCGATGTATTCTGGCATAGCGTGGATGATATCCCTGACGACCACTCCGGATCGCGTCTCGGGCAGGACGAAGGGCAGGATCAAGCAGGTGGAGCCGCAGACGACAAGTTGAATCCAGTTTATCCACCGGAACCCGAGTCGTTCGCCCACATAGCCCATCGTTAAAGGACCGCAGGGCAGGCCGAAGAGGGTGGACAAAGTGAAGAGCGACATCGGCAAGCCGCGTCTGTGTTGAGAGAACAGCTCGACGAGTTAGGTTTATGCTGCTTAGTTGGTAGACATCGAGCTCACTCGGAAGCATTCCATAGGTCAGCCAAGCACCCGGCCACCATGGTCGAGCTGACGCTGCCAAACACACCCTGCGGGATTGGGCAATTGCGGTCAGAAGCCTGCAGCCGTTTCCGCAGGAGGCGCGATCTCACCAGGAAGAAGCGACCAATCAACAGAGTGGGAACGTTCTGCGCCAGCGCGCACGGGATGTAGAATAGGGTGAAGGCTGGAAAAGTGCACAAATAGACGGGACGCCGGCCGAACACTTCGCCAGCTGGAGCAAGGACCTGGTCGTTCACCATGAAACCCAAACGCTGCGAACGAACTGAAGCCAGAAGACGAACCAGAGGAGCCAGTGCGATGCCAATGACAAAAGTCGAGACGCCAATGGTGACGACAGTTTTCGAGACGTGCAAGGCTTCGGCCAGGTCTGCGCTGTCGATAGAGTATGCGCTGGCGGCGAAGGAGATCATGAAGCTCATGAAGCAGGCCATCGCCGTGATTCGCCATTTGACAGCCCTGGCCCAATTCCTGGGGTCGCGCACGTCGTCTTTCGTGAAATTGAGCAGCACGATGCCGTTTGAGTCTTCGCCAGTGATCTTCAAACCATCGTAATTGTCCAAATTAGGCATGCTGGAAGCAGGAGCAGAGTCCAGCTCGAAAACAGTCGCCATGCTGTCACTTCGTCTCGAGGGGCGCGATCCGAATACGACCAGAGTTCCTCTCGCGCGCCCTCTTGGAGGTAATTTACAGTAGCAGCACAAAACAAGCAAGTAGGAGACAGCAACAAAGGCGGACCACTGGTATTGGCCCGGGTGCAAGCTGTGATTTCGCTGCTGGCAAAACTTGTCGGCAGGCTATCGCCATGAGGAGAGACTAGTGGCCATGCCTGGCAGCAAGCACCGCAACACCTCGCCGCCCTCGCCCTCGTTGGCAGCGGCGGCCATCAACCGGAGGCTCTCGAGCGGCACGGACGACCCGTATGGCCCAGAGGGCGTGTTCCACACCGGCCTCAACACGCCAGAGCCAGACGAGGCCGAGCGAGCGCAGGCGCAGGCTGAGCTCGACCAGAACTTCTTCCTCGCCGGCTCAGGCTCGCCAGACCACCGCCCGTCCGCCAGCAACACGGGCGTGCCTTCCAACCCGGTCCAGATGTTTTATCGAAGGCAGCGCAACCTGTCCGACACCTCTGTCAACTCCTCCCAGGGCTTCATAGACCACAGACAGCAATCGGTGTCGCTCGCCAGGCCCAGTATGGCGGAATTGGCCATGGGCCGGGCGCATCGGTCGCACACCGTCTCCTCTCGCGGCCTGGTCCCACCACCCTCTGGTCTCGCGCAATCCAGGCCAACAGAGCGGGGCTTTGAGCAAGTGGCCAGCAGCGGACGGGAGCGAGGGGCTACTACAGCAGAGGAGGAGGAGGATCCAGCCTTACACGGAGTGCTTGGCGGCTCCGCGCTCGATGCCGACTCCAGCGACGACCCCATCATCGACCACCGCCCCTTCCTGACCCGTCAAGCCACCGTTTCCAGTCACCACTTGTCGCCCAGACCGTTTGGCGGCTCGCCCAGCACAGCCGTCCCTCGCGATTCCGCCAACCTGGATGACAGCGACCCGAATCGCATCTTGAGCCCGCCCATCTCTCGCAACACCTCGGACCAAGGCGGCCGTCTCCCGCCTGAAGATGACGTCTGCTTTCCCATGCTCACCGAGCCCATGCAGTCTCTGTCCTCCCACGGCAATGTGGTGGACGACGGCGGCCACCTGGACGACTTTCAGCTGCCCCCGGCTACCGATCTCCCACACCACCACTCCAGCGACGACGAAAAGCACACTGGCCACCACCATCCCCACCACGGGGACCGCCGAAAGGGCATGGCCGGCGTCCTGCCGCATTTCCCATATCCCTTCGACTTTTCCACGCTGGAAGAGTTTGCGCAGGCCGAACGGGAGTCAAACGGCTACTTTGCGGCCAAGCATGGCTCGGTGGCAGCGGCCAAGCTCAATGGCGACGCCCATGGCGGGCCTTCTGTTTCTTTCAGCCCAGACAGGGGCGATGTGCGCCGGCGAAAGGGCGCTGGGGACGGCGATGAGCCACCGGTTCGGCAAGGCCGAATGGGCCGGATGCGCAAGCTCTCAGAGTCAGTGGCCACTCCTGGAGCAAGGGCAGGTCGCTATCAAAGGAAGATCGCACTCTTCGAAGGTGCCGCGGCTGGTGGTGGCGCCTTCCCCTCCCAAGCCACCGCCGACACCAAAACGCCCTTGCTCTCTTCGGACAAGCAACGGCGGTCAACCGTGACCGGTGCATCCTATGGCGCTGCTGGCAACTCGTCCCGCATCACCCCGGGCTCGCACACCGACGAGAAAGACCGGCCATACCGCTTCTCGTTCTACTCCAACTCATTGCCGTCTACTATCCACTCCCGCTTCATCTCCGAGATTCCCAACGAAGGCCAATCTTTTGAAGAGCTCTTTGTGGGCCCCAAACCGACGCCGGGCCAGTCGGACGATTTTTGGGACGACTCGACAGCGGCGGCTGAAGGGTCCCACCCACCTTCAGGCCACAACTCCATCAACGGCTATAACGCAAGGAACGCTGCTTTCTTGCCAGCTGGCATCCCTACTCACGGCGGTGGCGCATACGGACAACGACCGAAAGAGGGCATCATCCGGACCGACGCCGACGCGGAATCGAATACTTGGTGGATGGACGTGTTGTGCCCTACTGATGCAGAGCTGCGGTGCTTGTCCAAGGTGCGTCACTCAGTTCTTATCGCATCAACAACTTTTGATCGCCATCTGTCCTGTGTGCACAGGTCTTTGGCATCCACCCGCTGACAACGGAGGACATCCAAATGGAGGAGAGCCGCGAAAAGATCGAGCTGTTTCGCAACTACTACTTCGTCTGCTTCCGCTCCTTCGACCAGGACCCATATTCACCCACCTACCTCGAGCCGCTCAACATGTACGTCGTGGTCTTCCGCGAAGGAACGCTTTCGGTAGGTCGCGCCCTTTACTTCAGCACTTTTGTTGTGCTCAGGGCTCGGCGTCTCTGCAGTTTCACTATAGAGGCACGCCTCACCCGCAAAACGTCCGGCGGCGGATCAAGCAGCTCAAGGACTTCATCAATGTCACCTCGGACTGGATCTCGTACGCCTTGATCGACGACATCACCGACGCCTTCGGCCCCTTGATCCAGAGCATTGAGTACGAGGTCGACAGCATCGACGAGCTCGTGCTGATCTTGAAGGACGCCGAGCAGAGCGACATGTTGCGCAGGTTCGTGTCTGAGCCTTACCTTCATGCCAATTGTTGGCTGATGAACCTCGCACGCGACAGAATCGGAACTTGCCGCAAGAAGGTCATGGGCTTGCTGAGGCTCATTGGCCAAAAGGCCGACGTCGTCAAGGGCTTGGCCAAGCGGTGCAACGAAAACTGGTCGGTGGCGCCAAAGTCGGATATCGGCCTCTACCTATCTGATATTCAGGTTTGCCGAGCTCCTTTACTTCTAGTCGCTCTTACTGACTATAAATGGAATGCGCCAAACAGGACCACTTGGTGACCATGACCCAAAACTTGAACCACTACGAAAAGATCTTGTCGCGGTCGCATAGCAATTACCTGGCCCAGATCTCCATCGAGATGACTGGTGAGGACAGAGGCCTACTGTCAGCCCAAATCGCGGCTGAAGTCCTTGATCCCGTCACAGATGCCAACAACGCCATCAACGAGGTCCTGTCCAAGCTGACCGCGCTCGGTACCGTCCTCGTTCCCATGAACTTGATTACCGGTCTATGGGTGAGCTGCTGTCCTCCTCTAGGCATCGAATGCTGCCTCACTGTCTTCTGGTCGGTTCACAGGGCATGAACGTCATGGTGCCCGGCCAAGACGTTGAGAACCTGCGGTGGTTCTTCAGCATTGTCGCTGTCCTCGTTGCAATTGCGGTCATTGGTGGCTGGGTGGTGCGTTGCCTGTCTACCTCATTCGTTTTGAATGTCTTCTGATTTTCGTACAGACCTGGAAAGCCATCCGCGCATGATTGTCGTCCTCGCATCTCGTTTTCCGACTCTCTCTCTCTGCTTTCACGACCTGTCGCAGCGTTTTCTGTACTTGTTTCTCTCATCTCATCGCACCGACCCAAACCTATTCGCACGACTTTCTTCTGTTTTGTTTTTGGGATTTTACATTTCCTGCTTGGGCATGGCTTCTGGGCCTCGTATATACATCAAAACAGGGCCAAGAGGGAGGGACACCTTTTAGAAAAAACCGGGGAGTCCTGCGCCCTTGTCTCATTCTCTCGTCTTTTGGTCGACGGCCGAATACGCAGCTGTATTGTTATGCACGCAATTTGATAAACCTTAGTTCCTTGTCGACTTTGAGTGAGAGTGAGACGGGGGAATGACAACGCACGAGACTCGTCCTTGAAGTCGACCGACTCTGCGCTGGCGCCAAAGTCCTTGTAGGCAGCCGGCAAGTCGAGCCTGCTCTCGTTGCCGGTGACGCCCAAGGTGAGCGAGGTGGACCAAGGGTCGGTGCCCACGGCGTGCGAGGCCAGGCCGTTGCCGGACTTGAGCTCGTAGTCGTTGTCGTGGTCCTCGCCTGCCAGCTGGTGGTGCTTGCCCATGCTGCCTGGCGGGATGAAGCCCGGGTCCCTCGCCCCCCTCGCTGACCCGTACCCCGCGGCCGCGCCCTCGTTGGCCGCTGTGGCTGCTCGCCGCCGCCGTCTCCGTCGAAGCACGAACCAAGCCCCTAGTCCCACGATGGCGGCGAGGATGACGAGGCCGAACAATAAGCCGAAGAAGCCTCCCTGTGCACCAAAAATAAAATTTGAGACCGAGATTCATAGGTCAAGAGGGGGAGGCAAGTGACGCACCGTCGAGCCGGCGACCTGAGGCAGGCGGTGATAATAAGTGCTCGAAGGCGGCGCGTTGCCAAATGAGGACAAGGTTGGAGAAGCCTGAGGAGCCTGTATGGTCATCGCTCTGGTTCAGCCATTGACCGAGAGGGCTTTAAATTAAAGGTCGACGCCGTACACCTCCTCGTGCTTTCAAGGGCAACCGCATTGCTTCAAAGCCAGAGAATTTGAGGGGCACGCAGAGTATGAGTATCGATCAGTCAAAGCACAGTGTCCGAAGCCACCAGTTGCGCGCAGTGAGGTGAGCAGGTCGACGAAGCGGTCGAAGAAGCTCTTCGTCTCGCTCAGTCGCTTGCCCAGCCCACGCCTTCCGTGCTTGCCTGTCCTGCCACTTACTTGACTGTCGCTTTGATTGCTACACGACTGACTGCTGCTTACATCTGGTTTACGACGTCCTGTCCGCTCATCGCTGCTGCAGCCGGCAGGAGACGAAGTCATGCTGCTTGGCAATCTCGATGTTGCCTGCCTTCTGCTGTGATACAGTGCACCCGAAGAGACCTACACGATGCACTCCTAGACTCTTGGCAGCGAGAACACCGCCTCGATCCTGTTCTGTTGAATTGGCCCGGCTGCTTGGCCCGCGATACAACCCAGACCTCCAAACCTCTGTAGTAGCCTTATTCTCCGGTCTGGTTCTCGCGTTCCTAAGTGTCCCACAAGTATCATGGAATGCCGTCGTTTGGGAAGGGCGCGTTTGTGGCTCCCTTTGTGTTGGCGCCTTCCGTTCGGAGACGGTGGCAAAGGCGCCCGTCGGAGGGAACTCTTCTTGCCCTGCAACCATCGCCGTTCGAGACCAATAATGCCCGATGAAGATCCCCCCCGGTACCATTGGACTGCGGAGGCGCTAAGCAATGCACGAAAGCGTCGCATGCTGGAAGAAGAAGACGCAGACCAGGCCGAGTTCGCGGCAGAGTAAGCGCTCATCCAGCTCGATATTACAGTTGAGTTTGTCTGGCTAACATACTGCGGCCGTTTCTGCCTCTATTCAGACATCCCGCTCATCACGGCGACCCTAATGCTGGGGGCCTCCATCCTCATGGGCAGCATTTGGAATTCCATGGTCCAGCTCCTCAACCCCAAAGCCCACAGATGAAGTAGCATCACTTCTTCTCGCGCAACTGTCAAAGATTACCTAATTGCGAACGTCCTTTACTCAGTCAGCACCAGCTCGACCCGCACGCAGGTGTCGCCCAACATGTAGCAGTGCAAGCTCTACAGTTGCAGCAACCGAAGCCTGCTCGACTTGAACAGGTTGTCGCCCGTGGCGGTCCCCCAACAAAGAAGCAAAAGCAACCGAAACCTCCGGCGGCAATTCCATATTGGATGTATCCTGGAGGTGCACCGGTGTATGTGCATTCAGATAGTTTGGATCCCATTCAGATGAATAACATATGGTGGTCGTCAGAGGTATTCCTTTGGAGCATCAAACGGAATTAACATCTTGGACTGCGCAGCGGCAGAATGCACCTGCTCCTCCGCAACCGTAAGCGTGTCCAGCTTCAATTAAGTCCCATTGGATGGCTGATATATACGACCAATCTTCGGCAGGGGTCCCGCCGTCGTACATCCTGCCCATATCCCCGTGAATTCGCCACAGGCCTTGCCTCCTCACGACCCTACCGCCCTTCCTCACACGTAGCTCCGTTTTTCCTTGCCCAATTGTGAAGGAGTGTCTGACTCTAAAATTTCTCGACTCAAGCCAACCGTTGCAAGTTCCTGAACCGCCCGAAAAACCTCCACGGGCTTGTCGCCTGTGCGTTACCTCCTTCTGCCCAAGGACTTGAAAGAAAGCAGATCCCAAATCATTTGCCTACGCAGGTGCAATGGCTCTAGCAAAAAGTGCGATCACAAACGGCCTAGATGTTCATATTGCATACAGCGCAACCAGGCAGTGTGCGTCTACGATTGGAAGTAGCAGCGCCTGAGTCGGGCCGGGGTGGCATTCAGGCGCTTGTACATGTGAATATTACAAGCTTTCGCGCTCCATCATTGCACAAGGTCGACGTTGTCACTATAAGATTTGGCCAGCGGTCAAATGGGCAAGGACGATTTTAGAGGCCACATCTGGCAAATCCTCGATTGCTCGCATAGAAAGCTGTTTAAAGTCATAGTGTCAAAACATAGTAGCCTGGCAAGCTGAGCAGGGCAGAAGTACCCAAAGCCATGCCGCCGAGCGCGTTTCGCCTGGGCTGCGGTCGTGCTTCACTCTGTCCGCCCATTTCACTGGATTGGAAGTCTGGCCAAAATTGGAGTAATGCATGAATTCCAGATGGACTGGGCTAGCGGTTTTGCGAGAGAACCAGCCAGCTTCGTCGACCAGAGCGCAGCTTATGGTGGCGGTGATGATGTAAAATCGCCAGGCCTGCCATGTTGTTAACAGGGTCCTTCGCTTTATAATCTATAGACAAAAGAGCTACTTGGAGCATGTCGGAAGTTGCGCGTTCCCTCAGCCAATCTGCACGAAATGCCAGGTTGCCGCTGGCATCAATGCTGAACGCCTGTGAGGGATCGACCGTCCGATGCTCGTATTTGATCTGACATGATAGTAATAAAGTCATTGTTAGACACGAAAGCATGTGAATTTTGACGAAGAACAAACCTTGGCGGTAGTAGAGCAAGCTGCTAAGCAACAACCTCCGAGCCAAGTCAACGCATCTTCAAAGAAGATAAGTAGGCACCTTGGGGACTTGGTACTGAAATTACTACCTCTTCGCAAAAGAATCTGTGAACGTCCGAACCTGTGAGTCTGATCGCTCTCCCTTTGGTGAGACTTACCTCCAACCAAAACTTGATGATAGACAGCCGCATCTTCCGCTCCGCGTGTTCAGAAGTAGACGCAGACTCCGCCTGCATTTGCCTAGCTTCTATCAGAGCCCGCATCTTCAGCCGCTCAACATTGATAAATTTCGCCACGTCGGAGATAGCGACAATGCCACCAAGCAAATTTACGGTGTCGTCTTCCAACTTGAACTTGACAGTCTCAGGGTCCCATACCATAGGAACGTGGCGGTTCCACAACGGGTGTCTTGGATAGTCCGGGTCCTCCCTCGAGATGAGAGGCAGGCCTTGGGAAGCGAGTTCAGGGCGGGCCACAGCTGGGGTCTGCCGGGCCGCCGTGCTTCTCTTCATGAAGGACGCAAGCATTTTTTGAGAAATCATGGTAGACAAGGAGCAAGAAAAATGCATGCGGAAGCCGTTGGTGAGCGAAGTTTCCACCGCTTCCGAGCGATTTCACAAGCTAGCGCGAGTCATAGGCAAGCATTCCTTGGTCTGACTCATCTTCTCTTCATTTTTATTGAGCCAACGACTGGAATGGTCGACGTTTCAAAGAAAGCATTAGGGCAGACAGGCAGGAGGGCGTGCACGGTCATTTGTAGAAGTCACAATTGTCCAATGCGGTGCTCTGATGAACCGTTGCCTTTCTCTCAATTTTGACGCCTTTGGTCAGCTCCTTCACGGCCGGTTGGTCGATCTCGTTGGATTGGAGCTTGAGCGTGGTTAGCTTGGAGTGATGGCCTTGAGCAAGGACGGAAGAGAGGCGGAGGGTGGCTTTGCAGTGTAGGAGACAGCCGGACAAGTCGGGCCGATCAGCAGTGGCAACTTGGTGGGGATGACGGCGAGTATCAGGGCCAGATTGAGTGGGCTTGTCTTGAAGGTCGAGAGTGTGGAGGAGAGAGCGAGAGCGAAACCTTCAGCGAGGGTTTGGATGCTGTCGATTTGGATGTCATTTGAGAGCGTGTGGACCTCTTGCAAGCTGTCAGTGTCCGTCGTGAAGTGCTTGGTCGAAAGCTGGCGGCGTCCCGTCGACCAAGCTGTGGGTGGCAAGCATCACAATCTAAGCATTCGAGCGCTAAGGAAACCTGCTTGATTTGAGATGGAGATAGCTTGATAGGGAGTAACAGGATATCGTGACGCCGCAGTCAGAGCCCAAGCCAGCCTAGGCCGGGCGAGAGATGCGCTGCGAGGCGAGTCTTCCAGTGCACAAGCTGATCGCTCAGAACATATTGCCTTTGTGTGCGCCATGTGAGTCAACCGTGAGCAGCCTGTTCTATGGCATTGCGCGTCAGCCACCGGCCGCAACAAGGGTCAAAGAGAGCGAAACCGATCGGGCGCACCTCGTCTGTTTGTGGATTCGCAAGCTCCCGGTGGCCTTAACGCAGTCAAATCAAGACCTAGGAGGGCATCGCGTGTACAGATTAGGCAGTTAACCATGTTCAAGAGTATCTAAAGCAGCCACCAGTAGTGAGGCAGAGGCAAGGGTCGACGACGCGGTCCAAGAGCTGCTGCTCGCCTGAACTTGGACGGCCGCTCGCCTGCCCTGACTTCTGGCTGGGATTCCTGCTCGATGAATGGATCCTATAATGCTTTCTCGTGGCGCGAGAGAATGCTCAGGGGTCGAGGCTTGTGCTTTCCGTTTGCTGTTCCCAGCATGCCCACTTCTGCTCGGCCAGCTTGCCTCGTCTTTCTGTTGACATGCGGCTGCCAGGCCCTTCATGAACATCAAGAGCACCGCCTCAGTCGTGACTGCCCGGCTTTATAATGACAAGCCTTTTGCTAGCGCAAGCAAGCTGCTGGTTGCTTCTGCAGTCTGCCACTGCAATGGCAGCTAGGCAGTGGGTTGCTGCTTTTCACTGGCTGCGCTCTGATATAATAGCACCAGAAGATCTTGCGAGACATGACTCAGACGTGCGACGGTTTCCCTTTCTTCCAGCCTTCCAGAAGTTGGTGGCGACTCACGTTGCCTGCCCTTGGCCTGCCACGACCGGCTTCCCGAATCATGAATAACAGAGGCCAAGCTAACCCGGACGCGTTCGCCAAGGCCCCGCAAGAGACGGATTTGACAGCCCCGTAAGAGCTTCAGCGTCTTGGCCTGGTCGCAAAGAGCGACATCTAATGCGATGCTTCCTACTGTTCGACAGGAACCCTGCCGCCTACCCGACGAAATCTGACGCTCCGCACCAACCGCATGATATCTACAAGGCATGGCTCGAAAAGCATCCCGAGTCGGCTCAACCTCCCAGCCGCCCTACTCGAATCCCTGGTGCGCGTATCCGGACTGCTCTGCCATCCCATAGCCCAGGCCCCTTGGCCTCTCCAAGATCGTGCGTTCTCCACGCGACTTGACTTCGTCGCCGCCACCAGCGGGTTTAGTTAATCCTCTTTCTTCTTGAGCAGCCCAGGCGCGGGAGGAGCTCCTGCCTCTCCAGCGGCTTTCGTCGGATACGGCGTCCAGCACCAACCGAACTTTCACTTCAATCACCAACCTTTTCAACCTGTTCCGTTCGTCAATCAGCCGCCTTCAGGCAATTTTCATCCTGCACAGCCACAGCCTGCGAATTTATTCTCTGGTTCGCCCTTTTCACCAGTGTTTGGCAATGCACAAGGCGGGGGTGTGCAGGCCATCGGGTAGGCCTCCCTTTCATTGCTTTTTCATTACTTTGCCGCCTGACGGGATAACCAACAACATTGTAGCATCACTCCTCCGCCGCATCCTCACCCCAACTACAACCAATATATGGGGATTGGTGGCAATCAACCTCATCCTCAGCAATATTACCCGCAGCCTGGCGCTGTTGGTCTTTCGCCGCAGCATGGTGGCATTGCCCAACAGGGTCAACCTCAAAACCCGGTTCAGCAGCCCGTTGGTAGCGATGCCAATTTGAACCCTCAGACAGCCCCCACCACTCCTAGAGGTCACACTCACGCTGGAGATCTTATTCCGTGTGACCCATCAGCCCCAGGACTTGGTGGCCGTCCCCGCAGTAGTTGCTACAGGTCTGTTTGCTTTTGGGACAGACCACTTGAGAATGCTAACTTGCGGAACGGCTATACACACAGATGTAGACGTTTGAAAAGAGCGTGCGATCTCAAGAGGCCATGTGCCCGCTGCGAGCGGTCGAGGAGCGATTGCACCTATTGATCTGCTTAGCTTTCTATATTTTTGTTTGAATTTTTAATCCTTTTCCCGTTCACCTAATTCAGATCAGCTGTTCTAAAGCCAAGCTGTGCACCCTTTTTCATTGTCATGAGAGTCGAAAACGGCGGTTTGACATTCGCCACCCAGTTCCAGAACGTGGCACCAACTAACAACGCCAGGCAATGCTAGTTAGCTCATGCGGTCCTTGCCAAAGGAGTGAAGAATGTATGAGCTTTAGAATGTGAGCGCCGGGAAGTCGCTTGGTGTGAAGGTCGAACTTGACGAAGAACCTTGAGAGAAGGTCATGCAATGCACCGCCTGAAGACCGCTTCTAGTCGCCGTCTACTTCAATTTGACATCGCCCATGAGAGCAGCCAAGTCGTCATCCTCCTTCTTGGTCGCCTTGGCTTTTCTGTGGGCACATAAGCGTCAGCTCGACTTCCTGCGCGCGAGTGGTAAGGAAAATCAACGCACGGTTCTGCATCTTCTGCCTTGTCGTCTTCCTTGACTGTAAGACCAGTAGAAGGTAAGGATTGGTGCAAGAAGAAGCGAGGCACAAGATAGACCCACCCAGTTCGCTCTCCTCCTCGTCTGATTCGACTTCCTCCTCTTCCTCTTCTTCCTCATCCGGGTCAACCTCCTCCACATCGTCCAGCTCGTCCAGAGCGTCCTCGTGACCATTCGCGACCAAGGCTTCCGTCAGCTCGGCCACGCACTCGTCCTCCTCTCCGACCCTGTTGCCATTCAGCTCGAGCGCCGACAACTCCTTCAAAGCGCCACTCTTGACGCCTTTGGTCAGCTCCTTCACGGCCGGCTGGTCGATCTCGTTGGATTGGAGCTTCAGAGTGGTCAGCTTGGGGTTGTGGCCTTGAGCAAGGACGGAGCAGAGGCGGAGGGCGCCTTTGGAGCGCAGGAGGCAGTCGGACAAGTTGAGCTCGACCAACAGCGGCCACTTGGGGAGGTTGGCAGCGAGTGCTCGGGAGCCGGATTGGGTGGCCGTGTTGTCTTGGAGGTCGAGCGTGCGGAGGCGAGAGCAGGCGGCGAGGCCTTTGGCCAGCGCCTGGATGCCCTCCATTCGAATGCCGTTTTGGAACATGCGGACCTCTTGCAAGCTGCCAGCGTGCGCGGTGAACGCCTTGGCCCAAGCTGGCGCCGAGCCATTCTCCAAGCGGTTGCGGCCACAAAGAACCGATTCCAGCACGGACTTCTTCTGCGCTGCCTTTGCGTTGGCGGCGGACTTGGAGAGGGCGTCGGCGATGACGGCGCCGCCTTGAGGGCCCATGCCGTTGTTGGAGAGGCGGAGGTGCTTGAGGGTGGCGAAGGACGAGGTGAGGAAGTCGACCATGGGCTCGACGGACCGGCCGCCAAAGGCGTTGTCGCTCAGGTCGAGCGTGTGTAGGGCGGGCAAGCCGATGAGCGCGTCGCAGAGCAGCTTGAGCGCCGTGGGGATCTCGGTGATGAGGCGGCCAGTGAAAATGTCGCTGCCATCCAGGACCTGCAGTGCGTTCCCCCAGGGCTGATCAGCCGCGCGCGATTGATCAAACAGGCAACGAGCAAACCCACCTCGAGCGCCTGGCAAGTCTTGAGGACGCCAGCGAGGGCCTCAGCGGCGGGGATGCCAATCGTGTTGCCGGACAGGACGACCCTCTTGACCGACGCCTTGTTCTCCCTGAGCGAGGCCAGGTGCGGCTCGATGTCCTCGGCCGTGTTCAGCTTCAAGCCCTTGCCCAGCAGAGACCATTCGTTCGCAGCCATCATTCGTCAAACAAACTTTTTACGGATCGCCGCGCGCCGGTCGTTTGAGGACGAGCTTGGTGGCTGTCTCCAGGCTCGCTTGGGTGGGACCTTCAAGACTGCTGGGATGCATTCAAGACTGCTTCTAAAGACATTTGACCCTCGCTTTTGGGCCTCCGAATTCCAATGCAAGCGAATCCTGGCCCAAAGTGCTTTTCAAAACAAAAGGATGCGAGCAATCACTTGAGGGCAAAGGCGTCCTTCTTGGCCCCGGCATCATGCGGCCAGTCGTCTTGGGTGACCCAGTGGAAGACCTCGTCGCCAGAGTCGGTCGGCGTGTGGAAGCGGTCCATCGACTCGACCGCCGACAGGTTGGCCGTGATGGAGTCGGCCGTCAGCGTCCTGTTGACGTAGCCTCGGCCAGCACCGATGAACACCTTGGCAAAGCGACCGCCCCAGCACGCGCTGTCGAGGCGCAAGATTTGAGAACAACTCGCCGAAGCAAAGGAAAGAGGGGCCAGCCTCACTAGGTGATGCCGGTGCTCTGGATCTCGTCTGAAGCCATCCAGACGACACCGGGAGAGACAAGCTCTGGAGGAACAAGCTTGGCGTTCTGCTCGAGCAGCTCCTTATTGTCCGCCACCGGGGAGCTGGGGTCGAAATGCTGCGTGAGTGTGAAACCGTCCTTTAGCGATTGTGTGCTGTATCCATGTGAACTGCAGCCTACCATTCTTGTAAAACCGTTGGGTGCAAGCTCGTTGACTAGAATGCCGTGCTCCTTGCCTGCGCACAACAGAACTCTTAACGTGGCGGCCTTAGCACGGTATGAGGAGGAAGCTTGGCCCACCTTCCAGAGCCATGACTCGCATGATACCATGGACAGCTCCCTTAGCGCTAGAGTAAGCCGAGAGGCCAGGCACTGAGAGGTAACAAATGGTCAGACTCTCCAGTCCAGCAAGTCAGCACGAAGAGCGAAAGGGAGGCTCACTGCCGTAAGTCCCGCTAGATGAACCGACTGCGACCACGCGGCCATACTTTTGCTTCTTGAAATGGGGCCATGCAGCCTTGACCGGGTTGATGTGGCCGCCGACGTGCACATTCCAGAAGCGGCGGTACATGTCTAGCGAGGTCTCTTCGAAAGGCGCGGTGCCTTGGATGCCCTGCATTGAACCAATGTTAGAATACGACTTCTGAAAGCCAAAAGCGAGACGTAAGGAAGGACGTACGGCGTTAGCGACGATGATGTGGATGCCGCCAAAGTTGTCAATGGCGGTCTGGACCATGGCCTTGCCGCCTTCCTCGGTCGAGACGTCGCTGTTGTCAGCAACCGCCTTGCCGCCAGCCTTTTTGATGAACTCGACCACTTCCTGGGCCGGCCCAGCGTCCTTGCCTTCGCCTCCGGCTGCCGTCCCCAAATCGTTCACAACGACGCTCGCGCCGTGCGAAGCGAGCATAATGGCATGCTCTCGGCCCATGCCGCGACCAGCGCCGGTCCTGCGAACGCAAAGGAGGGCTTGAGCACTCCGACCGAAAGGGCCGAGCTTCGAAAGCCGGGAGAGCCTCACACGATGGCGACTTTGCCCTCAAGCGAGATCTTGCCCATTCTTTCTGAAAGATATCAAGTTGTAGTGCTTGAAGCTGTGTCGAAGCAGCAAGCAATAGCAGTCCGAGAAGAAAGAAGCACATGTGGGGTGCACGCCGCATTACCGCCGCTTTGGTGGCAAACGGGCAAGTTTCGTGGAAAGCGACCGGGCTTCCGAGACGTGCATTGCAAAGAGGAGCTACTCGTAGGACACCATCTCGTCTTCGTCCCACAGAGAACGCATGCGCCCCGCGATGGCGCCACCGTCGACGAGCAAAGAAGATCCCGTTGAAAACAAGCTGTCGTCGCTGGCAAAGTGGAGGCAAGCCTGGAGTCCGCATTCAGCGCCAGCCTTCTATCATGAGGAAGCGAAGATGGTAGATACCTTGCCGACGTCCTCTAGCAAAGTCTCAGCTTTTGGTCAAACAAATACTAGGAGCGGTTGAGCTCACCCGGCGTTCCGAAGCGCTTGATTGGGTGGCGTTCTTTGATGGTGCTATAAAGCTCTTGGAAGCGCTCTGGGCCCATAGTCTCACGCATCCCTTGTGTCAGGCAGATCCCGGGATGGACAGCGCTGTGAACCATTTCAGCAAGGGCATCTAGGGAGGCGACGGCTCTCACTTGACTCGCTGTCAACACAGCGTAGCCCTATCAGCATGAGCACTTCAAGATGTCAGTAAAAAGACGCACTATCCCGACTGGCCCCAATTCAAGGGCAGCTTTGGGCAGACACAAAAGTCAGCATGCGTTTGAAACAAATCGCGTCAGTGAAGCGCGCACTGGACTTTGTAAAGCCCAGAACAGCTGCTTTGGTAGCAACATAAGTCGCCATGCCAGCCGTTCCGACAAAGCTCCTGCTCAGAACGAATTTGAGCTCAAAGTGAAAGCTCCCCAGACAATGGCGCACGTCATGGAAGCCAGGTTGACGATGCTGCCGCTCTTCTGCTTTTTCATGACAGGGATGACCGCTCGGGTGCCGTTCCAGACTCCTGTCATGTTGACTCTCATCCAGAGATCGTGCAGCTCCGGCTTCTCTTGGTCGACGCGGACGACCGGCGAGGCTCCACCCTATCAAATAGGTCATAGGCTTTTCGAGGTCAAAGTCTAGGGGGAGAAAACACTTACAGCAACGTTGACCAGGATGTCAAGGCGGCCGAAAGCAGCGACAGTGGCGTCGACGGCTTTCTGCCACTGCTCAGGGTCTACAACGTCCAAAGGCACCCAGATGGCATTTTTCTCGCCGCCGAAATCTTTGATAATAGCTTGAGCCAGCGCTTCTTGATGAGGTAAGTCCGTGAAGGTGATCTTGCAGCCCTGTTCCGCAAAGACTCGTGCAATGCCCTCGCCCATGCCTGGAAGGGCAAGCCCTGTGAATGCGTGCAACCGAGCAACAAAGATATATCAACTACCTTGTGCTGCTCCTGTTATAAGAGCCACTTTGCCAACCAAGCGGCCAGGAAACATCTTCGTGGTCTGCCTCGTTGCGCCAGGCTCAGTGGATTCTTCAGCTTTACTGACCAGCCGGCTCACCTCTGCCATGTTTCTCGTCGTTTTGTCGACTCCCCGAACAATTGTAAGAGGCCGAAAGAGAACAATTACGCGAGGATCGCTCTCCGCAAGGGCTTTTACCGCAGGATCATCGTAGGCAAGCCGCCTGACACTCGAATGGCGTTTGAAACGAGGCAATCCCAAAAGCTAACAATGGCAAACGCAGACTGGAGCTCGCCATCTCGCAAGTAAAGGCGAGAACAGATTGCAACGGAGCAGGCAGACTAGTTAGTAAAAGCGAGTGGCAAACTGAAGGCAACCCGCTATTCCCAAAAAACCCCAAGTGTCCCAACTCTCATCACACACATTGCTCTGAGATATGGCAGACATTGGACTGCAGAAGTGTTCGCCCGGCCCCTTCCTAGAACTGGACCATTTCCTCCTCGTCCCACAGTGAGCGAAACCTGCCGCCTGTCGCTCCTCCGTCAACGAGCAGATGACTTCCAGTGCAAAATTCTGAATCGGACGAGGCGAAGAACAGACAGGCCTTGCCAATGTCCTCCGGCCTGCCGAAGCGCTTGATTGGGTGGCGCTCCTTGATGTTCTTCAGCAAGGCTTGAACATCTTTAGGATCCAGTGTTCCATGCAATCCTTTCGTCTCGCAAACGCCGGGGTGGACAGAGTTCACTCGCTTCGGGCACATTTACACGTGAGCGTTGTCCAAAGAGGCCAGTAGGATAGAGAGGCGTACAATGCCAACCGGTCCAAGTTCAAGAGCAGCTGTGATGATCATTGAAGAATGAGTGAGTTACATGCAGTGTATTGGCCAAGCGGCTAGGAACGCAGAACAGACTCGATTTGGTGAAGCCAGTAACGGCAAACTTGGTGGCGGTGTACGAGCTCATGCCACCGCAGCCAGTCAAGCCGTTCATACTGCCAAAAAAGAGAGCTTGGTGAGACCCAAGATGGACTAGATGAGGAACAAGTTGGAATGGCCCCACCTAGAAATGTTGACGATGGATCCGCTCTTCTGCGCTTTCATAGCTGGGATGACGGCGCGAGTGCCGTTCCATACACCTTTGACGTTGACTTTAGACCAGAGTTCTTGCTGTTCTTCCGTCTCTTGGTCAACGCGAACAATCGGTGCTGCGCCTCCCTGTTGCCGACTGAGCTTCAGTCTCGGAAGGAAACACAGAGGACAAGGCTTTCTTACAGCATTGTTGACCAGGATGTCAATTTTACCAAACTTCGCAATGGTGGCGTCCACGACGGCCTTCCACTGGTCGGCTTGCACCACGTCCAAGGGGATCCAAATGGCATTCTTCTCACCCCCGAACTCTTTGATGGTTTCTTGTGCAAACTGCTCTTGGCGAGGTAAATCCGTGAGGACGACCTTGCAGCCCTGCTCGAGAAAGACGCGCGCGATGCCCTCGCCAAGACCTTTGTGAAGCGGACGCTCAGGCGCAGACCATCAGCTCCGCCTTTCGGACTTTGGCAGTCATCAAACAAACCCGATCCGGCTCCAGAGATGATGGCCACCTTGCCCACTAGGCGTCCGGGAAACATCTTGATCTGTGAAAGGGTCCGCGTCGCCTACATAAACTTTCATTGGCTCTGTTCGAGATGAAGCTACATACTTCGGTCGACATTCTGCTCGTTGGATCAAGAGGAGCAAACGCTGTGGCCACTCTGCGCCCCCGGAAACAGGCCGTGCCGCTGCCGAACTGCCTTCCACCGATAACTTGCGGGGGGAAGCTGGGACGCCACCGCCGGTTAGTAAAGGCCCTGCCATTCGGGTGTCAAGTTCTGATGCTCCTTCTTTTGCAACAAGGAGCTGCATATCATGTCTACTGCTGGTGACTCCATCTCGATCGACCTTCCGTGAGTCGTTCAAAGTTGGACGTCGGCGACCAAAAAGCTCGGTCCGCTCACCCGCTTTGCAGCCCTGTGGTCGACCATGGCCCGATGTCGCGAGAGGAGACGCTCAAGGAGGCGATTGAGAAGTCCAACCTCAATGCCATGAGAGTCGCTCTCTACCAGGTCGGCTCGCTTTTACTCCAAGATTTTCATGGACCGACTGAAAACCGGAGTCCATCAGTGCACCAAAAACCCAGAGCTTCTCAAGATGGCTGTCACCAAGCAGTACATCCGAGGCGGCGCACAGGCAAGTTACCCGTCTGTTGGCTGCGGAAGCCGGAAAGGCTGACCGCTGTCGAGCAGGCCATCTTCGTTGTTGACCCAGAACACGTCCCGCGCCTCAAGGAAATTGCCTACGAGTACCTCTCTAAGCGCTCTCCTGATGAGCCATGGCCTGCCTACCCGTCCAAGGAAGAAACCCGCAAGCTCATGGACGAGTACCGATCTAAAGACGACCCCACCCCTGATTTCTCCTTCCGTGGGTGACTTCTGCTCAGCGTATCCACTCTCGGACTATCGCTAAGTCGCTTCTGCACAGAATATGACTACGACGAGCTTGCGTTTGAGCAATACCCTCGCGAAGCTCGGTGGACGAATGGCCAACGACCCAGCGCTGAAAAGCTTGCCAAGTGGAAAGTCGCCATCATCGGAGCAGGAATTGGTGGTGTCTCTGCTGCTGTGCAGCTAGAGCACCTCGGTATCCCTTATGTGGTCATTGATCGCCAGGCCGAACCCGGAGGAACTTGGGTAGGCGCCCTTGCCTCCTCTTCCGACGACCGGACTTTGCCTGATCTTGTCTTCAATGACCAGCTTTGGAACACTTACCCAGATTGCCGTGTGGACACTCCGGCCTACTTGTTCCAATACAAGTTCGAGGTGCGCCGAATCCGCCGAGTCTGCCGCTGATGCCTAAACTAACATCTTCCCGCAGAAAAACTATCGTATGCTTGCTTCATTGAAGGCATTGAAACATGACTGACATCCGGTTGGCTTCGCAGCTTGGACCGAATACTTTCCATCTTCGCAAGAGGTGAGCGCCTCCTTGTCCGCCTTAACCGCAGGCCATTGTTCAATGCTGCGCCGCAGACCCGCAACTACCTCCAATACATCCTCAAGAAGTACAACGTCAACAACGACAAGTTCTTGTTCGAGCGCGAGGTCACGGAAGCGCGCTGGATCGAAGAGGAAGCCAAGTGGGAGATCACATCCCGGCACAAGGATGGCTCGACTAGCTCGATCAAGGCCAACGCTATTATCAGCTGCACCGGACTCTTCGGAACGTGAGCTGATATCCGTTTCAAGTTTTGTTCCAAAAGAACATCCTAACATCGCCTTTCTAGCCCCAACGAGCCATCGTTCCCTGGGCGCGAAGACTTCAAGGGTCCCAGCTTCCATTCCACCGCTTGGGACCACAGCGTCTCTTATGACGGCAAGCGAGTGGCCTGCATCGGTAACGGTAGCACGGGTCGGTTGTCCTTGCTCTTGCAGGCTCGAGGCTGGGGCTGACTTCCCAGCTAGGAACCCAACTCACTCCCAAGGTCGCCAAGACCGCCGCCAGCGTGACCGTGTTTCAACGCACCCCACATTGGGTGATGCAGGTACCCCAGTACAAGGAGAAGCACACCGACGTTTCGCGACTACTCATGAAGGAGCTGCCCTTCTACTGGCATTGGTTCTGCTACGCTGTTCACTACACCGCTCAGCAAACGCAATGGCTCCAGGAGCGCGACGATGAGTGGATCAAGAATGGCGGCATCTACAACGCTCGCAACGACGCTGCCCGCAAGCTCATCACGGAGTACATCCATTCCAAGGTCGGCCACAACCCCGAGCTCTTCAAGAAGGTGGTCCCTACTGCACCTCCTTATGCCAAGCGCCTCGTCGTTGACAACGTACGCGTTGCTCTGTATATTTTGTAAGGGTCGAGCTGACGCCAGCGCGCAACCAGGGCTTTTTCGACATGCTGAACGAGCCTCGCAACGAGCTGGTCGACACTCCGATCGAGAAGTTCACCGAGAAGGGCATCTTGACGAAGGACGGCAAGGAGCGCGAGTTCGACCTAATCATCTTGGCTTGCGGGTATGCGTGATTGACTTGGTGCTAAACTGACCGCCGCTCATGGCCCAAGCCAGTTTCCAAGTCAGCAAGTATTTCCATCCCACGAAGTACATTGGCAGGGATGGCCGGACATTCGATCAAGAGTGGGCCAAGGACGGCGCCAGAAGTTACCTCGGCATGGTCAACCCTGGCTTCCCCAACTTCTTGTGAGCCTTCTCCGATTGCCCATCCGAAGAGGCTATGCTCATGTCTCGATGCAGCTCGTTCTATGGACCAAACCATCAACCTCGATCTGGTGGCTACTACAGTGCGTTCTCATCTCTGCTCCGCTGTCAATTTTTTGCTAAATCTCTCTGTAGGCTGGGCTGAAGTCTGGGGTCGGTGGACCGACCTGCTGCTTATGCACCTGATCGAGAACGACCTCGGTAGCGTTGAGATCAAGCAAGAGGTGTATGACAAGCATCAAAAGGTTGTCGACGCCAACGCTAAGCAGCTATTGTGGTCTTTGGAGTCGGGTGCGTGGTTCCGGCTTCAGTTTAATATTAAGTACGGCTGACGCTTGCTCTTTAGGTGTCTCTTATTACCAGAATGCTCAAGGCCGGTCGGCGGTCAACGCACCCTTCACGTAAGTTCTTTGGCATGCGCTCGTCAGTGGCAAAATTTTGACCCTGGGCTTTGCAGCACCTACGAGCTCTACGAGAAGTTGGACCACCCTGTTTTTTCAGAGTTCAACATCCAACCTACCCCTGCCAAGGCAAATGGCGTCCAGGCCAACGGGTTCCATTAGAGCGGCTGTAGAAGTGTTCTCTCGAGATTTAGCGACAAGTGGCCCATTAGAATACCCATGCAATCCAGTTCCAGTGCTGTTCCACGGACGCGAATTCGGCACCCTTTCAATAGCCAGTTGGCGGGGCCGGTTGGCTGCCACCAGCCTCGCCGTCGGAAATCAAGCAATGCACAGGCGCGCTCCAGATGTGGAGTAAAATTGGGTCTTTGCCACTTTCGCTATTGTACAATGGAGATCAACCTTTCCAACGAATCAACGCTGCTCGGACTCAGTGTGGCAGCCGGCTTGGTGAGGACCAGCGATTCGCACGTGAAATGGTCTTGCGCGGCAAGCTGATCTCTACTTGCACCAGCTCGTCCACCAAGTCGTCAAGCGATATGAGCCTACTGCGCTTAGAGCCGTGACTTATACTGTCCTCGGCTGGGCCTCGCTGGCTGCCTACCTGGGAGCCGTCAAAGATGGACGACCTGCTGCCCTCCCGCAGCTGCACGACTGGCCTTCTGCCCTTCTTCTCAGCACCAAGCTTGCGGCTGTCTGCATTGCCACGATGTACGCTTCTATCGGTGTCTATCGCCTGTCACCCTGGCACCCTTTGGCAAAATACCCGGGCCCCATCATCGCCAAAGTGACACAGCTGTGGTGGATGCGTGAGACCCAGAAGGGGTACGCTCGCCTCAGCTTGGACCGCCTGCATTCAAAATACGGCTTGGTCGTTCGTATTGGGCCCAACGACCTCAGCATTGCGGATCCCAAGGCAGTCCAAGACGTTCACGGCATTCATAGGTGCGTGTCTTCCTCCATCTCCACGTATCCGAATTTTGATCGTCAACTTGGCAAGAGCAGCTGGCAAAAGGCTCCCAACTACGGCGAAGGTGCTTCGGGAGCTGGTGACCCTCAAGACGCCTCTTTAGCTCGTCTTCGCAACCATGCCAATCATGCGGATCGAAGAAAGCTCTGGGCTCCTGCCTTCACCAACAACGCACTTCTCGGATATCACAGCTCCGTCTACTCGCTTGGGCACCAATTCATCGAGATCCTGAAGTCTCGCACCGATCGCGTCGTCAACATAGTGCGCTCCTTTTGAATCTAAGGCTGAACTGCGCTTACCTTCATTTTAGCATGAACTCGCGGGGCTCTTTACTGTAAGCCCCACGAAGACAGCATTGGCACACCTCATAAAGGTTTGACGCAGTTCGACTTCATGCAAGGGCTCGCGTTTGGCTCCGAGGCCTTGAATGGCGGAGAGAGCGCTCTGGTCGCAGGCAGGGACAACCAGCGGGTCATCAGAGGCATTGTCGATGCCACTCGGGAAGCAACGAAGTAAGTCACATCCAAACTTCGGTAGTGAAAATGACGCTGAAAGTTTCGCAGATGGGATACCGTGCCCTGGCTTCGCTCCATCGCGCTCCGCCTTTTTCCGATCAAAGAACTCAGCCGCTTGGAAGCCTATGCGGTCAAGAAATACCAGAACAGAGTCAAGGAAGGCTCCAAGAAGCCCGACGTTTTCCAGTACCTCCTTGGCGAGTCGGACAATGGCGTTTCGAAGGGACTCAACCCAACCCAACTAGCGAACGATTCGTACCTCATCATCATCGTATGCTAACCGACCGTTTTCCTTTGATCATTATTGTTTGCTGATTCAAAGACAGGGCGGCTCCGACACGACTGCAAATGCCTTTGCAGAGACGATGATGCTATTGGCGCAGTATCCAGACACCCAAAAGAGGCTTCAAGCCGAACTGGACGCTCACTTCGCGGACATTAGCCCATCTATCGCAGAACTAGGCAAGGTTGCCTACTTAGACTGCGTCATCAACGAGTCTCTCCGTATCATCTCGTCCCTCGGTGCTGGCCTGCCCAGAATTTCGCCTCCGGAGGGCAAGTTCGCCGGTCCTTACTGGGTTCCTGGTAACACCGTCGTTCGCCTGCCGTCGTGAGTAGGCCTTTTGGCCGTTCAGTCTGCCGCCCGGCTCACGTCTAGCGTGCCGCACAGCTACGTGATGCAGCGCGACCCTCGCAACTTCTCGCCTGGCCCTACTATATTCCGTCCTGAGCGCTGGCTTGCACCGGAAAAGGAAGAAGCCTTCGAGCGGGACGCTTACTTTCCCTTGTTCGTCCCTTCTACCATCCTTTGCTCGAACCCCATTGATGAGAATGACGGCAGTGGCCTCGGAAGCTACAACTGCATCGGAAAAGCGTTGGCCATGCAAGAGCTGCGCCTTACCATTGCAGCCACCGTCATGAATTTTGACGCCCGCTTGGCTCCCGGCTTCGACCCTGAGAAGTTTCTCTACAAGTCTATTAAGGAGTGCGCCAATTGCTTTCATTTTTGCACTTCTGCATTTCTAATACCCTTCTCGCTTCAGCATCTGGTTTGCGGAAGTCGCGGATCCTCTCGAGATGATCTTGTCGGAGCGGAAGGGCGTTCACCACCAATTTCCCGTCGAGTAGAGTCTCAGCCTCCTTGCACAATCCTCTAGCGATATAGCAGCCTTTATAGCAGCATATGGAATGCCACGTCTGATATTGCCATTGCCACAAGCTCGTCGGCGCCTTCCTCTCGCTCGCCGGCCGTCGCCACCTTTCTTCCTGGCCTTTCTTGCGCCACCGACACTAGAACATCATGCACGACTTGTCTCCACTTACTCGGGTAGCTTCTGAGTTACTGCGGACACTGCTTGAGCGGCCCCATCGGGCGTGTGATGTAAAATCGAGATGAGGCATGACGCTGGCGGCTCCCACCCTCCACCTTGCTCCTGGCTGTGGCCTTTCTTCTCTTCTGATTCAAGCCACTTTAAATCAAACGATGTCTTTCTCCGGAGACGGCCTTGCGCACACGAAACATGACAGCAAGCTGGCCAGCAATGCGAAAATCGAGCAGCTCAAGGGATACACCTGGCGCGTGCCATCGGACGGACACACGCACGCCGGAGTTTTCAACGGAGCGCCAGTCGACAACCTGGACACTTCGATGAAGTCGGGCGCCAGAGGCCCCGTCTCCATTGCCGACCCTGTGGCGGTAAGCACCCAATTTCGGCTCTTTTGCCCAAATGCTGAGGGCTTCCACCTCAGAGAGAACGCATCTCTCATTTTGATCACGAGCGAATCCCGGAGCGAGTTGTCCATGCTCGTGGAGCTGGAGCGCACGGCGTTTTCACCCTGCACACGTCGCTGGAAGATGTGTCTTGCGCCCAAGTCTTGACCGAGGTCGGAAAAGAAACGCCCATGTTCGTGCGATTCAGCACCGTTCTTGGATCAAATGGCGCCGCCGAAACCGCGCGGGAGGTGCGCGGCTTTGCGGCCAGGTTTTACACTGAGCAGGGCAACTGGGACATTGTGGGCAACAACATCCCTGTCTTCTTCATACAAGACGGCATCAAGTTTGTCGACTTGATCCACTCCGGCAAGCCCGAGCCCCAGATCCACCTGCCCCAAGCTCAGACCGCTCATGATTCGTTCTGGGACTGGATGTCGCTTACTCCCGAGTCCGCGCACATGATGGTCTGGATGCTCTCAGACTACGCAATTCCTCGCTCGTACCGAATGACGCCCGGCTTCGGCGTCAACACGTTTGTGCTGGTCAATGCCGAGAGCAAGCGAACTTTCGTCAAATTCCATTGGAGGCCGCAACTGGGCAGACACGGTTTGGTATGGGACGAGGCCTTGAAGCTCGGTGGACAGGACCCAGACTACTTGCGACGAGACTTGGCCGAAGCCATCGAGGCCGGCGCAGGACCGAAATACGACTTTGGCGTCCAGCTCATCCCTGAAGAGGACGAACACAAGTTCGAGTTTGATCTGCTCGACTGCACCAAGCTGGTTCCGGAGGAGCTAGTGCCAATCAAATGGGTCGGCGAGCTCTACCTGAACCGAAACCCCACGTAAGTCGCCTTCTGTCCTCTTTCACCAAAACACTCGCTCAAGCGCAGTGTAGCAACTATTTTGCCGAGACCGAGCGTAAGGGCGATCCTCTGCTAACCTTTGCTGCCGCAAAGTGTGATCCCGCAATGAACAGAAATCGCCTTCTGCACGAGCAACGTTGTGCCTGGCATTGACTACTCGAATGACCCCATGCTCCAGGTGCGTTCGTTATGTTTCAAACCGAGCGTCTTTGGTTTGAAATGTCCCCTTGGCAGCTCCGCAACTTCTCGTACTTTGTACGCTTTCCGTCTCGCCTATGACTGACCAAGTTAACCCTCAATTTTGACTCTAGGACACCCAACTCAGTCGACTGGGCGGTCCCAACTTCAGCCAGATTCCCATCAATCGGTCTCTCTGCCCGTTCATCACCACGGCCCGCGACGGGTTCCATACCCACCAGATCCCCGCTCAACCTCACTATCACCCGAATCGGTTCGAGCTGCCCAAGGTTGCGCACATGTCTGGCGAGAACTATGCCACTTCGCCAGAGGCAGTTGAAAAGGCCACCAAGGTCGACGCAGCCCACCAGACGTTTGCAGCCTACAAGTTCGAGGCCGGAACGCATGGCCGCCTCCGAGGCGCCAAATACAACGAGCACTACAACCAAGCGCAGTTGACTTACAACTCCTTTTCGGACGTCGAGAAGCAGCACATTGTGGCGGCTGCCCAGTTCGAGTTGGGAAGGGTGGACGACCGGGGCATTCAAGAGAGGATGGTCCAGCGCTTTGCTGAAATCGACTACGACTTTGCCCTGCAAGTCACCGAGGGCTTCGGCATTCCAGTGCCGAAGACAGCCGTGCGTTTGTGTCTTCATTCCTTGCGCGTCATCCTGCTCATTTCGTCGTCCGATCAGACCGTCAACAAAGGCGACAAATCGACGGGCACCAACCCCATCTCCATGCTCGATAGTCACAACTTTTTCACCGCTTCGGGTCGCAAGATCGGTCTTTTTGCGCTCGACGGCTTCGATTCCACCCAAGTCAAGGCGGTGACCGCCGCTTTGGGCGCCATGGGCATTATTGTGCAAGTCATTGGCAGTCGCAAGGGACCCGCTTAGTGAGTCGCTCTGATCGTCGGCCTCGTTTGGGTCTAATGTGTTGGTCATGCGATCAAGTCCAAAAGGCGTGGAGATCGGCGACACCTCGGCCACTGGTGTGACCTCCACCAACTTCACCATCGAGTCGTGCCGCTCGACTCTGTTCGATGGCCTCTTCTTCCCTGACGGCGACGAGCGCTACGTCAAGGCCCTGGAGCAAGGTCGCACCATCCACTTTGTTCGCGAAGCATATGGCCACTTCAAGACCATCGCTGCGGTCGGAGCCAGTGTTCCATGGGTTGCTCACAAGTGCTTGCCGGGCAATGTGCGTCTTCTCTCCTCTTTCCGCGTCTCGAAGCTCACTTCTCTTGCGCCCGGACAAACAGCTGGACATGAAAGCAGACGCGACCAAGAGCTTCACCGAGTCCAAGGGCTTGATCATGGGCCAGCACATCACCTCGGACGACTCTAGCTTCCTTGGCAAGTGGACGAAGGGCCCGGTGGATGCCGCCTCCCTCGGAGGTGCTTTCTGCTCGGCTTTGGCCCAGCATCGCCGTGAGCCTCTCTCCCTGGCCTTTGTCCTTGCATACTCGGAATCTGACGACAAGCCCTTCTTTACCAGACTGGAGCCGAGATGTCTCGAACGTTGCATTCTAGCTTGGTGGTGGCGGCGATATGGCTTCTGTTCCTGACCGTAGCCCCCTTTCCCGCGCTCTTTGTTCATAACTGCTCTGTACTCTCATGTTAGTGCAATGCCACAAGCAAACAACTTGCTGCCGCCACCCGAAAAAAAAGTCTCCGCGCCGCCGCACTCTCTTTTCAAGACGAGCACACCTGCCTTCTGCCCAAGCTCCCTTTCGTTTTGATGTCGAGGCCTCTGTTACAGAGTACTGCTGTCCACGCTCTGAGGCCCTCGAACGGCACTTCCGCCGTCCTTCTTGCTCTCGAGAGTCGAGAACGCCGTGACAGCTGTCAACCTCCAATTTGCTCTCGCTGTGCCCGTTGATGTCTTCTGTCGTAAAACTCTCAAAGCGCATCGGAATGGGCTTTCGAGAGCTGCCAGAGGAGCGGCCCGACTCTGCAGTCTCAAAGGCTCAAAGCTATCAGGCTGCTTGCTTCCTCTTTCGCCCAAATTCGCCCCAGGCTTGGTGAGTCGCCAGACACCATCCGTAAACCGAATTTTCATTGATTTGAGTGATTTTGTCTTGGCATCACAGCTCAACAAGTTGGTTTGGCAACCGTCGAGCTCGAACTCCAAAGATGGTGAGCGGGCATTTTACCTCCAGACATCTTGTCTTTGCTGACTGGTCTCAGTCCACCTGATGAATCTGCTTACAGCTGCAATAAGCCTCATCATGCAGTCCGCGCCTCCAAAGGCCAAACCCTATCACTGGGGCCTGTTGTCGATATCAAACGTTGGTGCATCAGACCTACGAGATTGGTTCGTCTTCTTCCACTTTTAGGACACTCGCTACGGTCTTACGGTCTTTGAAGTCGTACAGAGTGACGCGAGGTTCGAAACACAAGGACGCTGTGGGCTCTGAATTGGTGGCAAGGTTGGTCCTCGGGCTTTGCACCTTTGCTCTTGCTTTCCTCTTGAGCTTGAACGATTCTTTGGTACCAACAGGCATGAATCGCGACTGTACTTCCGCACCCCATTAGCAATTGATGCTCCCACTTTGCTCACCACCTCTCTTCCCGCCACTTTCTGGAGGTTCGTTCTGACTCTACCTTTGACTGCCTCTTCCCATGTCTCAGACGTCCAGTCTCCTCGAACAGCTCCCTACGAAGTCTTGTTATCTAGGGACAACACGTCGGAGGTTCGTTCGGCGCTCCCCCTTCAGACTCAACCCCAATCTGATTCTCTCAGCCCTCATCTTCGAACAGCTCGGCCCTTTCGATCTCAGGTCGATGAGTGGATACATTTGACTTGCAAGCCACCCAAACCGGGAGCTGCTGCCGCTGGGCCGAAAGACTGGTGGCTTTACCTTTGCTTGTGGTGGTGAGCGCTCTTCTCTTCTTAGACGCTTTCGTGGAGAAGACGTCTATAAAGTTAGGCTTCATTCACAGTTCTAGAAGCTGCTGTTGTCCAGTAGCTCCGACCAGACCTCGGGCGATGCTCCTTTTGAGACTTTGGTGAGTGCTCGGGCACCACCGCAGATCGTGCGTCTGAGCAATCTTGTTGATCTTTCCCTGTACCTCACAGGTTTCCCATCTGAGTATACCAAGTTCCGAACTGCATGATGGCAGACGAAATGGTGAGCCGACCCAGCGAGCCTTTAGACCTTCCGACTTACGAATGTGGTCTGCCTTTGCTCGTGCGGTTGCCCTCACAGCTCTACCCAAAATTCAATGTGTCCAAACTCCTCCACCGCCCTGATTTCCAACAAGAAAGACGCGGTCTAGCACCTTTTGACCTTCTCTGCCCAACTTTGAATTGGCAGCTAAAGGGATTGGTTCGTTCGGCTTCCCTTGATTGACACTTCTTTAAGGTCTCCATTCTTGGCTGTACGAACAGGCGGACATGAGGCTCGAAAGCACCAGGCTTCCGCGCTTTGGGGCGGGTGGCAAGGTTGGTTTCGCTGCTTTCACATTTTGCTACTGTTTCCGCTCGAGCTTAGAACTTGAATGGCTGCCTCCAACAGGCATGAACGACTGCTGTCTCTTTCATCAAACACCAACAGCTGACGCTCCCACTTTGCCCACCACCTTTCCCTTGGGACTTTTTGGAGGTTCGTCCTGGCTTCACCTTTGACTGCCTCCTATCGTGTCTAAGTAGTCCCTTCGCGCGAACAGCTCCCTATGCAGCTTTATCATCTTGGAACAATACACAGAGGTTCGTCCGGCGCTCCCCGTTCAGACTCAACCCCAATCTGATTTCGCCAATTGGTGTTTCGAACAGCTCGCCCCTTTCGATTTCAGGGTTGAGACCTGGCAGAGGTCTAACTTGCAAGCCACCGAAACCCGGAGCTGGTGCCGCTGGGCCTAAAGACTGGTGGCTTGACCCTTGCATGTGTCGGTGAGCGCTCCTCCCTTTTTAGACGCTTTCGTGGAGTAACCGTCTCAAAGCACTTGGACCCGGCTCACAGGTCTAAAAGCTGCTGTGGCCCAGTAGCTCCGACCAGACCTCGGGCGATGCTCCTTTTCAGACTTGGTGAGTGCTCGGGCACCACCGCAGATCGTCTGTCTGAGCAATCTGGTTGGTACTCCTCCACTTCACAGGCGTTTTTTCTGAGTATACCAAGCTCCGAGCTGCACCGTAGCAGATGGAAAGGTGAGCGGCCGGCCGAAGCTTTAGATCGTCCGACTGACGAAGAAGTTCTCCTTGTGCACTTCTGTTGACAGCTCTACCCAAGCTTCAAGTATCCAAAAGTCTTTCGTCGCCCTAACAGTAACACGACGGACGCGCTCTAACACTTTTGGCCTTCCCTGCCCAACTTTGAACGCTTGCAGCTACCACGCTCGGAGATCGGTTCGTTTGGTTTTCCCTTCTTAGACACCTCCCCAAGGTCTGCGCATGGGTGAAAGTTACGAACAGACGGACGTGAGGCTCGAAAACACCAGGATTTCTGCGCTCCCGAGCAGGTGGCAAGGTTGGTCTTTGCTCCCACCATTTTGCTACTGCTTTCCGCTCGAGCTTAGAACTTGAATGGCTGCCTCCAACAGGCATGAGCGACTGCTGTCTCTTTCATCAAACACCCACTCTCACTTGGCCCGCCACCTTTCCCTTGGGACTTCTTGGAGGTTCGTTCCCGCCTCACCTTTGACTGCCTCCTCCCATGTCTGAGTCTCCCAGTTTTGCGAACAGCTCCCTACGAAGCCTTATCGTCTTGAACAATGAGGTTCGTCCAGGCGCTCCCATCAGACTCAACCCCAATCTGAGTCCACTCCATGGTCTTCGAACAGCTTGGCCCTTTTGGATCTCAGGGTCGATGAGCCCAATAGGTTTGATTTGCAATCAGTCGTCCCATTGCCTCGAAATGTAACTCGTACCTTTGGGGCTGGCTTCGGCGGCCGGCTTGAATTTTAGGCCGGCTTTGCATCCTCCTCCTCCTCCCCTGGTCGGACAGCCCTCCAGCTTGTCTTTGTTATCCTACTGTGTATCCTGTAACACTTGACAACGTGCCACCCGAGAGGATCGTCGAGGGTCAAACCCACGAGAGGAGCATATTTTTTCACGCAGCTCAACCGTCCCTTTGAGGCGCGTTGGACCTTGTCCCTGAGCAAACAACAAACTTGGTCCGAATGATTGCTTGGCGTTGTCCCCAATAACTTCTTGAACCTATTCAACCACACGATTTAACGACCACTTTAGACAAACAATGAGCGCGAGTAATAATGGAGCACAAGGACCGGCTTTGTTCGGCGTGCCTCTTAAATACATCTCCTTGTTCGTTTGCCTCTTATTGATCTTAATGAAGAGACTAATAAGGTCGACAGAGTCACGTTGACAGTGCAGAACTCGCTATTGACCATCCTCTTGCACTATGTAATGTCGCGTCTCCCTCAAATTCAATAGAGTCAAGGACTAAGGCAAACAATAGTCCAGGGCATACGGCGCGCCTTACTCCTCAGCCGCCGCTGTCCTCCTCAACGAGTTGCTCAAAGGCTCCATCTCCTTCGGCGTCGCTTTATACAACACCTACTCCTCCCCCTTATCCTCGTCTTACTCCGGTTCTTCCTCCCCAACTTTGGGTCCCAGCTCTTCGTCTTTGCAACTGGAAAAAGCAGATTGGGACTTGTCCAAGCAGCGCAAGCTCAGCATACCCGGGCATGGCGCGTACAGCGACGGAGGCATGCGGGTCACCGATTTGTTGGTGCGGCTGAGGAAGTTGAGGAGGGAGATCATCAGCCCCGATTGTTGGAAGTTGTCCATCCCTGCTATCCTCTACGTCATCCAGAACAGTATGTCCTTGGCTCCCTTGATCTTTGACGGCGAGGGCTGATGGAACGAACGACCAGACCTGCAGTTTGTGGCCGCCTCCAACCTCGACGTGGCCACCTTCCAAGTGTCCTACCAAATGAAGATCCTCACCACCGCCCTGTTCTCCGTCCTGATGCTCAAGCGCCGCTTGACCACGACCAAGTGGCTCTCCTTACTCGGCCTAGCCTTGGGCGTCGGCATCGTCCAGATCCAAGCTGGCCAAGCTTCCGGCGCTTCCACCTCCCAACCTGTGCACGCTATGGACCCAGCTAAAGGCTTCATGGCCGTCGCAGCCGCCTGCTTGACCTCTGGCCTGGCCGGGGTGTACTTCGAAATGGTCCTCAAAGGCTCCACTGCCGACTTATGGATCCGAAATGTCCAACTCGCAGGCTGGAGCATCATCCCCGCTTTGGTCCCTGCCTTCTTCCCCGACTTCTCCTTCAACGCGCTCACCGATCTGGACTCGTACTCTTCCGGCTTTGGAGAGGCCCTAGGGGGGATGGCCACCCGCGCGTTTGGAGTGAGCAGCGAGAAGTGGATGTTCAATGGCTTTGGAGCTTGGGCTTGGGCTGTGGTCTTGTGCCAGGTGTTCGGGGGTTTAATCACCGCGTTGGTCATTAAGTTTTCCGATAACATCCTCAAAGTACGTCCTCTCTTACACCACAAATGGATTTGGTGTTGACTGGGAGGTGGACGACTAGGGATTCGCCACTTCTCTATCGATCGTGCTCTCCTTCGTGGCTGGCATCATCCTCTTCAACTTTCAAATCACGCCTTCATTCGTCATCGGCTGCTCCGTCGTGCTCTCCGCCACTTACATCTACAACTCCCCTACCTCCTCCTCCCCCTCCCCTCCCTCTCGCAACCCATCATCAACTCCAATCCTTCAAGGTCCCTCCCAATTCTCCTCCCCGACCAAATTGGAAAAACGAGATGGAGGCCTGGCCTTGTCTTTTGACAGCCCAGAACCGTTCAATCGAAGACCGCACGATGTGTCAACGCCGCCTACCAACATTGCAGGGGTGCAAGGGGATCAATCACCGCACTTTCAGAGGTTCAATAATGCCAGTCCGAAGAGTGAGGATCCGTACGGACCACAGCGGTAGCCTTCTTCTTCTTCCTCGCCTTTCTTTTGGGCAAAGGCAAAGGGTGGTGGGAACAACAACCAAGCGGGAAATCGCCTCTCGCACCCAATACCTCGACCACTCTTTGAACCCGGCCCGCTTCACGCTCTCACAAAACGACTTACCCTTCCAAAACGCCCTTCGCACTTCTTAATCCTCGGCTTCACACACAACCTTTTTAGACTTTTCTCTTCTCTTTCTCGTCCTCCAAACTTGGGCGCCACGCACGAAAAAAACCCTCCACCAAAAACAGCCCCAAGTCAGCTTTGGCCAGACTTTCACTCTTGCATTCTCTCAGTTTCTGCGGTGCCATCACTCTTAACGTCCACACAAAACGAAGGCTCCCGCCCACCCCGCTCGGCCTAGAAGCGCTTTCAAAGACGGCCCGTTGCTTTCTATATATTGTCGCCCTTTCTCTCGCCAAGCAAAATTCTCTCTTTTCGTTTGCTGTTCTCTTTAGACTTTACTTCTTTTTACAATTCTTCAACGCCAAGAGGGGGCTTATGTGGCAAAGAGGAATGGGGACGGGTTTCCCCTCTCTCTCTCTCTCTCTTAGACTCTCGCGGGGGAGCTTGTTTGGCGTTTGCTCTAGCCCTTCGTTTTCTCTTGCAAAATAAAAACAGGAATGGAAAAACAAGTATAGATTATGGAGTCGTCAAGGTGCTTGGCTGGAGCTCGAGACATCAGGGAGGGAGCAGGGAGGTAGCCAGCGAGAAAGGAGCGGTGCACGACGGTAGAAAGTGCAGCAGCTTAGGGAAGAGATGCAATAGAGGGACCAAAGCAGCTGTTCGGACGCCAGATTCTTAGACGCTGCGGGAAGCGTCAGAGAGGGAAGCCCGGACCGAACCTTTCAGAGGTGGCGAAAAGGTGTGAGCAAAAGTGGAAGTGGTAGCTGCTCGTGGTAAATCCTGTTGAAGGCACTCAACCTCTTCAGCCCAACAAGAGCAAAATTGGAGAGCGCGAGACCAACCATTCTCGAAAGTGAGGCCTGCTCGTCCGGATTCGCGTCAATCTGTCGGGCATCAAAGATGGTTTAGACGCGAAAAAGCGTGTCTGAAAGGAGGAGAGGACCGAACGGATGGTTCAAGTAACGCTGAGCTGAAGACGTGCCCAAGGGCCATGGCGAGCAGAGCACAACTGATTGATGCTGTCAAGCCGGCAGAGGAATCTGAGCAGACTTAAAGCTTGTTGGAGCTGAGAGAGGCAAATTGGATGACAAGGAGGGGCTGTCCGTCTCGAATCAATATGAGACGCGCCCAGGAGCAAGTCTAGGAGGGAGCCCGAACGAACCTTTCAGAGGAGAGGCGGAGAAGAGTGCGGGCAAAATAGGACTAGTAACCTCCCGTTATCAATGCTGTTGGAGCCTCATCGAATCGTGAGCCCAATAAGAGCAAAAGTGGAGAGCGCCAGACCAACCTCGCACTCTCCAACACCTCGTCTTCAAGATTTGCGTCAATCTGTTCGGTCCTCAAAGAAAATTCAGGCCCGAAAGAGCATGCCTGAAAAATAAGGAACCGAACGAGCCCTCTAAGTGATGTCGAGCTGAAGAATGCCCATGGGCCATGGTGAGCAGAGCCCAACTGATTGATGCTGTCAAGACAGTAGAGGAGCTAGAGCGGATTTAAAGCTTGTTGGGGCTGAGAGGCCGAATTGGGATGACAGGGAGGAGCTGTTCTTGCGAGACGTTTGAGACGCGCTCAGGAGCAAGTCTAGGAGGGAGCCCGAACGAACCTTTCAGAGGAGAGGCGGAGAAGAGTGCGGGCAAAACCGTTATCAATGCTGTTGGACCCTCGCCGACTCGTGAGCCCAATAAGAGCAAAAGTGGAAAGCGCCAGACCAACCTTGCACTCTTCAACACCGAGTCTTCAGGATTCGCGTCAATCTGGTCCGTTCCATCAAAATCATGAGACCCGAAAGAGCATGTCTGACGAAAGAAGGAACCGAACGAGTGCTCCAAGTGATGCTGAGCTGAAGAATGCCCATGGGCCATGGCGAGCAGAGCCCGACTTCTGATGCTGCCAAGGCGGCAGGGGAATCTAAGCAACATATTTAAGGCTGGTTGAAGCTGAGCATGGCAAGCCGATGACAAGGAGGAGCTGCTCGTCCTGAAAACTTGAAGACGCGCTCAGGAGCAAGTCTAGGAGGGAGCCCGAACGAACCTTTCAGAGGAGAAGTGGCGAAGGTGCTGGTAAAGTGGGATTCTTGGATGCTCATTTTCAATCCTGTTGGAGCACTTCCGTCATCTTGACCTCAATAAGAGCAAAAGTGGAAAGCGCCAGACCAACCTTGCACTCTTCAACACCGCGTCTTCAAGATTTGCGTCAATCTGTTCGGCTTTAAAGTCGTATTCAGACCCAAAGAGTGTGTCTAAAGGAGGAAAGAACCGAACGAGTGCTCTAAGTGATGCTGAGGTTGAAGAAGTGGCCAAAGGCGATGGTGAGCAGAGCGTAATTTCTGATGCTTTCAAGCCGGCAGAGGGATCAGAGCAGATTTGAAGCTTGTTGAAGCTGAGCAGGGTAAGAGGATGATAAGGGAGGAGCTGTTCAAGCGTGACACGTCAGGCGCGCTCAGGAGCAAGTCTAGAAAGGAAGCCGCAACGAACCTTCCTCAGAGAAGACGTGGCGGGGGTGTGGGCAATGTAGGACTAGTAACCTCCCATTGTCAATGCTGTTGGAGCCTCTCCGAACCTTGAGCCCAATAAGAGCAAAAGTGGAAAGCGCGAGACCAACCTGGCACTCTTCAACACCGCCCTTCAAGATTTGCGTCAATCTGTTCGATCGACAAGACCTTGTCTTAGATCCGAATGAACGTGTCTGAAAATGGAGGAACCGAACGGATGCTCTGAGACTCTGAGTGAGGTTGAGGAAGAGGAGGCCATCGTTGGACAGAGAGCAAGTTTTGACGCCATTAAGGCCGGCGACGGAGAAAGGCGAGCTCATACTCTTGCAGAAGCTGTGATTGACACGATCCAAGGTAGACAGCGAGTCGTAAGTGACAAGGTCTGAAAGGTTGACAGGCCGCTCACCATGCATCGTCATTTCGAGTCTCAGTCGACTGGGAGCCTCGGCAACTTCATTAGGAGAACCAGGAAGAGCAACTGAGAGGAAACCAAGCGACGGGCGAAGCAAAAGCAATTCGGGTTTGACAGCGGCTTCAAGGCATTCTCGGGAGGAAGGACGGGCGTGCTGGAGTGCGCCTGATGGCTTCGAACCGCCCTGGGACTGATGCTGTTGGCATGAATACTCGAAAGCAAGAAATTGGGCTTAGAACAGTGCTCGACGTTGAGAAAGAGAGAGGCGAATGGAGCCATTTTTGAGTGGCGCCGGCGGGTTCGCTCGCTTGTGGCATTTCACGCCCAAGAAGCCCGCGATGGTCTACACGTCGCGTCAAGACTTTTGGAATTGAGAAACGGCGAGCCATATTAAATACATCGACAAAGAAGGATCCCTTGAATATACAATCGTGTAACGGAAGACTCTCTAAGCGTCCACAGCCGTCAAGGCAGGCGAGACCAACGACAGCAGCGTATTCGCCGCGTCAGACTCTTCGGAGATGTTGGAGGAGGACGACTGGGGCCCGAAAGCCGGGCTGGAATCGGGCGTGATGATCTTGGAGGTGGCGAGCTCGGCCTGGAGAGCCTCAATGTAGGTGATAGTCCGCTGCAGGATCTCCAGCTTGCTGAGAGGTCCAGCTTGTTCCTGTTCGCATCCCGTTCGAACCATGTTCGGCATAGAGTGGGAAGAGAGAGAGAGGGATGGGAAACGAACAGCGGGCTCAACTTCGAACTCGTCGTCCGAGTCTTGGTTGCGCTTGGCTTTCTTGCGGGAGCGGGTCAAAGCTGCCTTTTTGGTGGTCGAGGCGGAAGAGTGAAGTTGGCAAGCCGGCACCAGGTCGGTCAGCTTGGAGAGGCAGTCGTTGATCCGTTCCCGCCTCCTTCTTTCGATGCTGCATTTCCACCCCTAGCATCAGACAGATATGACGATCGGAATGGGAAGAGGGCAGGACTTGCAGGCTGTGGGAAGTCTTGCGGTTCCTGGCTCCCGCCTTCTTCTTGGCCAAAGCCGGCGACGGCTTGACCTCCTCGCTCCCACTCGCCTCGAGCTCAAAAGGCGAAGGCTGCCTGACTTTCCCTTCCTGTGCACCCGAAGCCTTCAGCGCCAAGTCTGAGGGTGTCACACGAGCACGCGCACAAACAGGTCGTCCGTTTCCGCGCCTTGGTCCGGCAGGTACTCCCTATCGTCGTCGGTGTTCAGCAGGCCCATCAGGGACGTCTTGTACTCGCCAAAGGCAGGGAGCATTTGGTTGGTTGAATTCACGCATTGAGCGGCCTCAATAATGTGGCACACGACACACACGTTTTGCTTTTGGAGAGCGCCCTGCACGTTCACCAAAGCCCCGGTCCTCCCGATTCGACACGTCGCCCTCAGAGGGGACTTGGCACATTCTTGGAGAGCACACAACAATCCGCAGGGACAAGAGGCGAAGCAGCAAGGCGTGGGATTTAATTTAAGGACGCGTGCGAGCGGTCCAACGTCGAGGCGGTGGCGAAAGGCGGCACACGCAGCGGAGACTTTGCAAGGTTCACATTCCTGCGCGCTCAAGCTCAAAAGCAGCGGGCTTGAATGGGCGCAAAGGCGAACGGTCGACCGGAGCCAACTCTCTCAGATGATGAAGTGGAGCCAAATTGCAACGCGGGACGATTTTGCAGCTTTCTTAATCCTCTGAAATTTCAAGCTTTCTTTTGAGCCTTTATCAGGGAGAAAGAGTCCTTCTTGACGGCTGGTGTTGTTGCTGTTGGTGGGGGTATCCCTTTTGGTTGTCCCTTTCGAAGAGGAGGGCGAGCGCCACATCTCTTGAGGGAAGGCTTTGGGTTGGTTGATTGGTTGAGTGGCGTGGTTCTGCTGTGCCTTTCCTTTTTTGAGAAATTGTTGGTTCGTCGTGTCGTCCATCTTCATGTTCCCCCAGAGAAGCCCCCCTACAACCTTGGACGCCTTCCGCCGTATCCGGAAGCGCCCCTTCCCCCTGACAATGAAAAACACGATTCTACCCTTGAATTGCGTGGACGACGACGTTTGAGCGAGAGGAATGAAAACTCTTGGGCGTAGGGTCTTCTAAAAGAAGCGATTTGAGGAGTTGTAAAAAAGCTGCATTAAGAGGCCGAGGAGTAGTGTGTGGTGAGTAGGAAGAAAGACAAGGCGGAAAAAATGCTGCACTTTATACACTTGAAGAGAGGTGGTTCGCTTGATCTATTTGCGAGAGCGGGTCGACATGCGTCGGGTCCGCGGCGGGTTGGCAGCAGCAGCGACCGATCGGGTCTCGACGGGCTGGCGCTCTTCCTTGGTTGCCTTGGCGCGAGTGCGGGCTGCAGGTGGGGGTGTGCCCATCGACTTGACTTGGAGGACTTGAGAGGGTGCTGCCTTGGGTGCGGCGGCGATTTGCTCCATCGGCTCCACCTCGTCGACGTCCATGGCGTCCGATGCGGACAGATCCGACGCCTTGATGGTGTCCTGCGAGTCGGCCTCGCGAAGCAAAGCCGCCGGCGCCACCTCCTCCGCCTCGATCATCTCCATGCTCAGCTCGCCGAACGGCAATCGCTCGTCCACGTCGGTAGGCGGCCTCCAGTCCATCGCTGGCGCCTCGGTGAAGCCAAAGACCTGTGGGCCAAAGGGTGTGGGCGGCTCGTTGTGAGAGGACGAGAAGATGTGGCTGAACAGGCAGGGCGACTCCTTCGAGGCCGAAGAGGGCGAGGGCTGCTCCCAGCGCAAGAGGTCGAGCTCGGTGATGTCGACGGCGTGGACCGACTGCTGGTCGTACATGTCGTCCTCATAGTCCGGGTAGTACTCTTCATCGTCCAAGATGCCCTGCGGCGAGGCGGAGCCCATCTCCTCGATGAACGGCTCCGACTTGATGACCAGATCGGCGTCAAACGAGTCGGCGTCCGATGCGGGCGTCCCTGCTCGAGAAAGCGAGGGCGAGGCAAAGGGAGAAGCGGGGGAGAAAGAGCGGTGGGAGAAGACCGAGGCGGCGCGGCTGTTGTCATCCTCCTCGGTGATGAACGCGGTTGGGTCCAAAGTGGGGTCAGCGAGGGCTGGCGCAAAGCCGACCGTCCTGGCGGCCGATTCCAATGGCAGCACTGGCAGATCGGGCGCGGGCGAGGTGAGGCTCTCAGCCGGCTCTGCGGATGACGTTGGCGACGCTGGCAGTTGGTCGTAGTCGCCTGTTAAAAAGCAATGTCAGAACACCTGAGGCGAACAGACGAAGGAGCACAAAGCCGACTCACCCGCCAAAGTGGAGTCTTGGCCATTCTCGTTGAGGCCCGCCAAAACCTGCTCTCCCGCTCCCACACCTGACTGGTGATTCCTTGCCGCTGCTTCGTAAAGACCCGGCGCATCCTCTTTGACCGAACCACCCCAGCTTCGAGGCGTAGTGGCCGGCGTGTCAATGTCGACATCTGGCAGGCTGGCCGAATCGGCGAAGCCAAACACGCGCTTGCCGAACGCAAAGTCGAAGTCAAAGTCAAAATCGGGACGCAGCATGGCCTCGTGGAAGTCGTCCGGCTCCTCGTCCGAGTAGTAGTCGGTGGCCGACTTGCGCCCCAGATCCGGTCGGCGCTGGGCCAGCGTGGCCATCAGCGACGCTGGGCGGCTGCTGCTGGCATCGAGCTCCATCTCCTCCTCCATCATTCGCTCCCGTGGCAGGTCAGAGCTGGCGACCGAGGTGCCAGCGCTGTGCCCGCCGTTGGACCTGAAGGCGGACCAGAGGGTGGTCGAGGCGCGAGGGGTGACCGTCTCGTCGACGTCCAGCTGGTCTCGGGAGATGGTGTGGAGCGAGAGGGCGGAGGGAACAAGGGACAGAAGGGAGCCCTCGGATTTTGAGCGCTTCTTGAACCGGCGGCGCTCGGTCTGCATCGTCTCAATGTCGGACGTGTCGAGCTCGTCGTCGGTATCCACCTGCGACAAGACGGGGCCCATGTGGGAGGGGAAGGAAGAGGAGAGGGGCGCATCATCGGCAAGAGAGGCGGTGGGATTCGGGTCATTCAGCCGGATTTTGACAATGTTGCGGCGTGGAGGGAGGAGGGCGTGAGAAGCGGCGTCGGGTTGGTACGGCGCGGCCGAGGTGGAAGCCTCAGCTGGGGACTCTGGCAAGACTGGGAGACCGGGTCGAGGGATGGCGGCGTGCCAGTTGGCGTCGCCACCGGCGATGCTGGACACCTTTCGCTTTCGCTTGCCCCGACCCAGCGTCAAATCGTCCTCCGGGCTGCCGGACCGCCGCGCGTCTGTGGGCGAGTAGGCTGAAGGGGTGGTGGACAGTGCGGGCGCGCGGAAAGCCGTGAGGTCCGTGGTCGCTGGCATGGAGGCTCGCCTTGGCGCTGCCGGTTGCTTGACCTTTGGCGGGGGCGCGTTGCAGGCCAAGTTGGGGTCTCGCTCGCCGAACGGGGATGGGATGCCTGTTGTAAAACAAAGGTGGCGTTAAGTCAGAACCCGTCGTCAAGAAGACCGAGAGCACGGGACCTCGACGGTCCCTGAAAGAAACGAACCTGTGCCTTCTGTGGACAGATACCAAAGGACGCCTCTCTTTACTGCTGGTTTCGCCTCTGGTTCGATGCCAATGGCAGCTTGGTCGATGGGCGGGCCGTTGAGCTCGTAGGAGGCGAAGAGCGGCGGCGCCAAGCCCGGCCTGGCCGGTCTTCCGTTCGAGGCGTTGCCCGTGAACCCCCGGCGCTGGAGGTGCTTGCGGATGACGGTGGAGACGATGGCAAAGGGCTGGGTGCCGCTGTATTGGTGTTGCGCAAAAACGCGCAATGAGTTACGAGAAAACTTTAAAACCTAAAAAAACACGCAACGCACCCATAGGTCCAGCCGCCGTAGGACATGATCTCTGCGATCTCCTTCGGGCACAGGGCCCTGTTGGAGACGGCGACGAGGGCGCGACAGCAGAGCATGAGCACATTGTCCTCGAGGTCGTCCAGCTCCATGCGGGCCTCTTGCTCTGGGGTTGGGAAGTCGATCTTGGGCAGGAGGGCGATGGCCGGGTTGTAGGCGGGCTGCCTGAACTCTGGGAGAGGTGCTGAGGCAGCTGGCGGCGGTGGAGGGAGCTGCTGCGGCGGTGGCGGCGCCGGGTGAGCGGCGGCGGACTGCCGAGTCTCCCTGGGTGGCGACACCACCGAGGGCTTCCTCGGCCTTTGCTTGGCCTGCGCCTCCATGCTGGTCTCTTGCATGAACTGGGGGCGTATCAAAGCGGCAAAGGCTGGGTCAAGTCCAAAGACCTGATGTCAGCCCTAAATGCGGCGCAACACGTCGATAAGGTGTGATTGGTGCGAGTCGGCGGTTGCTGGTGGGTGGCGCCAGGCCTGTGGTGTAGATGTCGTCGTAGTGGAAGCAGGGGCGCGGGAGGAACGCCGGCGACCTGCCCGTGGTTGTTGACAGGAGACGAGCGAATCCTTAGGCTGCTTTTCAGAGACTCAGGGAAAAAAAAATTGAAGAGGAAGATCGCGGCGGCGCACCTGTGGTGTCCCAAGCGTTACGTCCGTAAATCGCGTCCTCGGAGCAATGGGCAGCAACGAGCTGAGCGCGTAAGTCGAGGCTAGATCACCAAGGTTCAAAGGCAAAAGCGACGAGAAGGCCGTTGAAGGACAAGGAGCTGTCGCCCAACAATCTCTCCTGCAACGCCTCTGCGGAGTAACACGTGGCGCTGCGAAGGTAAACGCTCGAGAAATGACGCTGGGTCGAGGAGGCCAGGCGCAAAGCTCCTATACTCGACGGTCGAGGGCGTGAGAGAAGCTGTTGACGGACAAGGAGCAGGTTTCGTCGAGAAGGCGGAAGTTGTGTGACCTCTGAGTTCTTCTTCAACTGCCGTTCAATCGTCAGAGGACCGCGGAATGTTTTGACGCAGGCGGCCAAGATTGGCGTCGCTCGCTCTTCCTCCTGCAACGGTGGCCTGCTGCAACTCCTCTCCTTTTGCGAAGCCGAGCGCGGAATGAAATGACGCCCAATGACTGAAAGCCTGGGCTCTTGGCTCGTTTTCGATTGCCATTTGATAGCAGGCGCGGCGGGACGCGTTCTTGGCTGCTCGTTCCTGCTGCCAGCAAAGCTGCTCTATGTAGGGGCCTCAGAGGACTCTGGCATCGACGCGATAGTGATACAGAAGCAAGCGAACGCGGTCATCTGCGCACAGCGTCTCAGGCGGTCCTCGGGGGGACCACTTCTTGCGTTCGACCCACGTCCTTGTCTTGCCCCCTCTCACCTTCTTTCCCCTATGGATCTGGCCACCTGCCTATAATACGACATGCGTGGGAACAGCTTCCAGAACCTGCGGCGCCCACATCGGTGCAGATGCCGAATAAAGCTTATTCGTCTTGTTTTGCCCGAAAGAGGATGAGCACAAACTCTCTCTGCGCTCCACCCGCCCTTGTGCGTATGGATCAAAGGTCGCAGTAGCACCTCTTCTGCCATGCCAGCAAGGGGCCCACTACTTTAGAAGCTGGGAGGAGGAGAAGAGGGTTTCAGCGTGGCTGCCTTGGTCGTTCCTTGCGTGCGGTTTCAGGGAGAGACACGGCCGACAAGTAGTGCTGGCTGGCGACAAACACACCGCGCCAAACTTCAAGCGATTCAGCTTCTTCTTGCAACAACATCGAACAGACGGGAGACATGGCGCCGCTGGGCTCGGGCGCTGGCAACTTGCTCGTGCCAATTCCACACCACCCTCAAGCCATCATCGCCGTCCTCACCATCTGCGGCCTCTTTTGGGTCCTCAGCTTCTTGGCCTCGCTCCGGACAGCGTATATCAAATGCACATCACCAGAGGCCTGGTGGGTCGACCGGGAGGAGACCAATCTGGGCAAATTCATCAAGTGCGTTTTTGTCTTGTTTATCGTCTTCTTTTCGAAAATGACGAACGGCCTACAGGCTCAATGTCGCCATTATCTGGCCCATCACTCAGATTCCCTTGGCTGTGGCCATGGGTTTTGCAATCGCCGCCGCCTGGCAGGAGACGTACTACGTCGACCCCAGCCCGGCCTTCGTCTTTCGAAGTATGTCGTATCAGCTATCGCAGTTCATTATAGAGCTTACATTGACAATCAGGCCTCTTTTTCCCTGTCGTGCTCGGTATTCTTTTGATCCAGTGCTACGGTGCCGTTCGTTGCTTTGAGCCCACGAAGTCGGCTTTTTTTCGGGACTCAAGGCTTCCTGAACAGATCGTCGGCATTCTGGTCACGTACTCTCGGACCACCCACCACAAAATGCTTTGGGTCGGGCCAACCATCTTGGGCGTCGCCCTGGCCATCTTCTTAGGAATGGAAGCGCTGCTCATATCCGCCATCTGCTTTGGGGCCGTCACCGCAAGCAACACACAAGCCTCATTTGCCGCCTTTCACGATGCCATGAAGCTAGGCTTGCCGACAGCTGACCTAGCCGCAGCCGCTCTGGACGCCTTTGCCATCTATCACACCAGCCTGCAGGTCTGGACCCTGCTAATCATGGTGTGCTTCTTCGTCGTCGGCATCCTTTTTGTGCCCGTCACCTGCGTGCGCGTGATGCGAACGAAACGCCAAATCAAGGCGCTCCGCCGCTCGCTCAAAGCCATTCGCGCCATCCCCGACGGTGATTCGCAATCGCCACCGAACTCTCCTACACCCTCTGTGTCTTCGAGTCTCGAACGGCGGCGCAAATCGAGCTGGTCGCGCTGGGAAATCGACGGGGAAGCAGTCGTCGCCGACCCATCGCTGGCGACGAGCCGCTTAAAAGCCCTGTGCACCCATCTGTCCGTCCTTCTTCTGTTGCGCATGCTATTCGTTGCTGAAAAGTCCAGCAGTATGTGGACGACAGGTCTAATCGGAGGCTACACCCTCCTCCAAACGATCATCAGTCTCGCTAGCTATCTCAGTAAGCTAGTGATTCCAAAGCCCACAAGCGTCCTGCTCAATTATAACTCTTACAGCGACAATCGATCAACCGACGACCAACGACTACATTATTAGTGTGACCATGCAGCTAATATCCATGTGCGTTTGCGACCCTCGAGACATCTTTCCAGCGCTCACCCTCATACACAGAGTCGTGACCACGATCTTCATCTGCCCGGTCGACATCACCTACACGCTATCCATCGGGCTCTATCGGCGGCAGAGCATGGCCCAGCAGCCAAAGGCCATTTTCGCTTCGCCGCCACCGCCAGTCTTTCATATCACTATCGACAAGTAATGGGTCCAATGATGTTAGCATAGTTTGTATTTTGCATATAATAGTACGCGACCACCACTTTGGTACTACTTTGGTCTTAGAAAAGGCGCTGTCCGCCGGCCGCGTCGCCTCTGTGCCACGAACCGCCACTTTTGTGAACCGCTTGTGGCTCGTGTTTAACCATACCTTGCGCACTTTGGCCCTCCTACTACTACTGTATCCTCTTCCGGCAAGGAGCAACCACAGGCAACCACGGGGGTGGCTCCGGTCGATCCTGGCCTAACTTTATAAACCTTGGTCGAAATTTTGCCTTTGCCATCCCAGAATGGAAGTTGAATGCTCCCTTGTGTCCTCTTGTGTCTGCCAATGGTGTATTGTGTCGACCACAGTAGCATAGAACAACAGTCGATACGTCGCTCGCAGTTGCGTGCAGAAGGGTGCCCGGTTGTGCGGTGCGCGCCAACAGAAAAGGGTCTTCCACCGCCAGCTTCCGCATCGCCCCAACGACTGCTAGCTCCTACACGCTCACGATGTCAGGGGTCTTGGGCCAATTTGTCGTATTCCCCACCCACCCGACTGTCTACATCTCGATTCTCGGCATATGCGCCTTCTTCTGGGCCGTCTCTTTCGTGGCTTCGGTCGCAACAATCTATCTCAAAAGCAAGCGGTCAAACTTCTGGTTCATCAGCCGAGAGGAGACCAACTTGGGCACCTTCACCAAGTAGACTTCCCGCCTCTGATTGTTGTGGGATGCCAGGCTCAATAGGTCCTCGCTCAGAGTGAACGTCTTCAATCTATGGCCAATCACACAAGTGGGTTCAGCTTGATCTATGATCACCCGGGTCCTTGTGAAACCTTGGACTTTAGCTACCCTTGTGCATAGCGATGGGTTTCGCCTTGGGGACCGAAATTCTCGAGTTCCACACGATCAACCCCTTCCCGGCTTTCGTCTTCCGGGAATTATTTCGTCCATTGATTCTGTGTATTCTGTTCTACCACCTTTACTCTAGCGTAAGTGTTCGCTCGTCACCGTGCCCAAATTTGTGTGACTCTAGGGTCCAGGTGGTTGGGTTGCTAATCACTTTTTCGCGCCACTCTGGGCTAAGAGCAAAATGGATTGGTCCGGCAACGCTATACTTGGGGATTTTTTTGGCCATCAGTCTCCAAGTCGTGCTGATCACCATGATGGCCCTCGCAAGTGAAGCCGCTCGGCGCACGCAAGTGACGTTCGCTGGGATAGCAGCAACTCCTCAACCAGATCCCCAAACCATCAACGCCGCACTGTTGACCTTGCTGGGTTTGAAAAAGGCGTCGAAGCGATGGCAGCTCACCCTTCTGGTGCTCTATGGCGGGCTCGGCGCCGTTTTCGTCCCGGTCACGATAATTCGCCTGCTCCGCACCAGGGCCCAGATCAAACAGCTCAATGCGTCCCTCAGCGCCATGGAGACCCTGCCTGCGGCCGATGGCGCGGGGACGACTTCCCTACTTGTGCCGGCGGTCAACAAGGAAAGCAGCCGGATGCCGACCAGCAGGAACAGCTGGAACTTCCATGAAGATGATGTGAACGACGAAGACCCGGTAGCATTGACTCTTCGGCTGAAATCTCTGTGCACGTATCTGTAAGTTCTGCCACGGCCTCTGCACCTCTACAGAACACATTGCTTAGGTCGCCCTAGGATGGTCGCCTCGGCCTTAGTGGGAGGCTACACGGCATCTGAGATGGCTACACTGGCGATCGCCTTGGCTGGTCCGTTGTTGCGTCGCGCTCAAGTTCCCTTCATGCATACTGACCGGACCACTTTAGCGCAGGACCACCCGAATCTGGCGCAGAGCCAGTATACTATTGCAACCATCCTTCAATTCGTTTCGCTGTAAGTGTGTGCCGCACCACCTTGGGAGATTTTCAAGCTCACGAGGTCTCGCGGTAGTCTTGCCACCACAGTCTTCATTTGCCCCGTCGATTTAATGTATACCTGGTCTGCCAGTATACAAAGCCAGCCCAGACGCCTCCCAGCATCGAGCGCTGAGCACAGCCGGCAGCCCAGCTTTCAGATAGCTCTTGAGCCAAAGGTTTGAAGAGTCGATGATGCGGTGGAAAGACTGGGTCAGCTACCCGAAGCTGCGTTAGACCTCAATCAGTGCCAATTGTCCATCATTGTAGAAATATTTGAGGAAACGGGCGAGGCCACCTTCCACTGGCAGTCCCGCAGCGACCTTTAACCTCCCTTTCTCTGCCACCCGCTCGCAACAGCTGGCATTTCGGAGACTGCCGCGTCGCCTCCGCTATGCCACTTGACAGCAATGCCAAAAGGACGACGCCGACATGTGGTGGAGGAGGAGAGCGTTGCCAGCATCGAGCGGCGCATTGAAGAGCGGCGAAGGTCCGTTGAGCCGTGGCTGCCTGTTTTTACAGGTGATTGGGTTGTCTGCTGTATCACCAGTCGACAGCCAACTTATTTCGCCGTCCAGAGCAATGGCATTCAATCCAAGAGGCGGCCTTCCGGCCTCAGCGCATCGTCTGCCTTGGACTTGGACCCTTTGACAGCCCGACGGCGTGGCAGCCAAAGCTCCAGCTCATCGCGCTTCTGCATTTCATGGAACTATCGAATGTTCGTTATGCATTGAATGCAGGTCGACTTTAGAGCCTAAAAGTGCAGCAGGTCTTGCCCCAAGATGTAGTTTGCTTCGACCCCGTCTTTTCGCCCTTGGCGCTTGAATATCTGGCCTCAAAGGGCATCACCAAGACACTTTCTCATGACGACTCTTCAAAATTCTCAGTCCACGGGCCAACCTTGTTCTACATGCCGCATGCGCCGCGGTCGCTCTATGAACAGGTTCTGGCCTCGAATCAGAACTCAATGCAACATCTTCTTGTACTGGGTAACTCTTTCATGAGCTACGACGAGTCAGTTTCTCCTACCGCCATCTTTCTCTATGCTTAACGTGTTGCAATGCAGTGAAGTCAATGTCGAAAAGCGGGCGCAAATACCTTGCATCCTGAGCGCAGGTGAGTCCGCCTGCGGCAATACGAAGCCTGTCTCACCTTGATGCTTCAGTCAAAACGGCTACGGAGATAGCGATGCGGAAACCCGCAGAATTCGAGGAGCCTTTTTTGACCCTGGCTTTCCATTGGTGGCCAGACCAAACGTCTCAAGTGGCAGGGGCAAAACCAAAATCAAATGAATGATAAGATCGGCTTTCATTCAACCCAAGTGAAGCATAATGCTGGGTATTAGGGATGGAGGGAATCAGGGCATAGAGCGCTACTATCTGCCACTTTAATGCTTGCGAATGACATTGTCCTGCTCTTTACCAGTTCCGAACTGGCCCACAGGGACGGCAACTTCAGTGGTGAGGCGGTCCTTCTTGATCGGGTGCATGATCCAAACGCAGACGGCACCGAAAGCCATGAATGCAGCTGCGATCGAGTCAAGTCAGAGAATAACGGTGACTGTTGCTCAAAGAGCCCACCAGTGAACCAGAACAGGGCTTCGAAACCGTACTCTGTGCGCTCGTGTGAGTGAGCAATTGCCTAAAGGAAGATCGCAGATGTGACGCACTGTAGCCGTCGAGAATAGATGCTCCTCCAGCCGCAAGAATGTCAGGTGTGACACCAGGAACTGCAGCAATCGCTGTGGCGTCGCTTGTAAGCAAAGCCGGAATAAGAGCTGGCAGTGAGGAAGCGGGCAAGCCGGCTTTGAGCAAGGCGGCAGGAAGAGACGTCTTGAACCAGTGAGAAGTTCGGTTGGACAAGATGGTTTGATAGATAGCAATCGAGAGAGCGCCACCGAACGTTCTACGTCCGACTTCATCAGCAGTGACATACAGAGGGCAGACAAGTTCCTTACCTGGTGGCGTTGGAGATTCCGACCGCAATGCCAAGCGTTTCATGGACACTAGAGTACTGGGTCACAGCGAGAGACATGCCGCTGATGGCGGCGTTGCCGAGACCATAGAAGAGCTGACCATCCAAAGTGAGTCCAAAGCCCTTCTGAGAGAAGCGCAACACTTACACTGTAGCCAAGGAAGCGAGGGATGGGCGTGTTGGGGCCTACTGTCGAGATAAGGCCGCATCCCAATGCTGCAGAAGCGAAGCCGAGGGACAGGATGGGCCGGAACGAGCCATTCAAGAAGGAGATGGAAGCGGAGCAGAGTGGAGTCACCACGACATAGACTCCGTTGGCGACCAAGAGCAGGACGCCAGCACGAATGGCCGATGCGCCGTAGAACGTGGTAAGCATGGCGGGCAGAACTGGGCCGAAGGTCAGGAAGACGTACGCCCAGATCAATACCTCGAACTTACAGCCAGCAAATCCATACAACAAGAAGCCACTGAGGAAAGCAAGAAAAGCGGCGAACGGGAAGTTGAAGAAGAGCTGGAGAAACCGGGTAAGTGCAGCTCCCTGGCAAAGTTGACGTTGAAACTCACGAATAGTTTGCGATTGATAATGGCGTCCTCCTTCCAGTAGCCTGGGACAAATTGAACGTCAAAAGTGCCAGGCTTCAACAGCGTGGAACTCACACCACTGTTCAGAGGAGCTTTCAGGGTCGATCAAATCTTTGCGCGAATCAAGGACCGACTTACCGCTGCAGTGACAAAGATCAGACCAATGCCGCTAATGAGCGGACCAAGCACGAAAGCGTCGCTCCACTGCAGAGAGAAGCGTGAGTCAACGGGCACAGTATTGGGAGACTGCGGCCGCCCACCTTTTTAGTGGAGCTGTAGCTCAGGCCCAACAGGAATAGAATGACAGTGGCAGTGACCAGAAACAGACCAATATAGTCAAGCTTCTTCATGGTAGTGGCCCAAGACTGGGTCTTAGCAAGCTTAGGATGAAATCCGAGCGAGCCGATGAAGACGGCGGCACTTAAGGCCGCCGCGAGGTAGAAGCAGTTCCTCCAGGAGCCCGGGGTGTTGGAGGTCAACGCTCCGCCGACGATACTAGCCGACAAGACGCTGAGACCGCCGCCGACGTCCAGAAGCCCTATTGGCAGGGGCAGTCAGCCTTTTGTCACCGCCGTCCGCCGAAACCCCGCTCACCTAGGAACATGGCTCTTTGCTTCACTTGGACGATGTCGGAGATGGCGACAAGAATGACGGCCAAGAAGCCGACGCCCAAGCCCATCAAGGTCAGACCTGCCACCGGGGTGCGAATAAGATCCTTGTTTTTCGCATCTCTCAAAATCCGATGGCTGGCTCACCGGCGATCATCTGGGCCGGGTTGTGGGTACGACCAGCGATGAGAGAGCCAGCAAACAGGAGGCATGCTCCGACTGTGCGCTGCAGTGAGAAAAGCGCCTTGCCAAGCTGAGAGAATTGGCGCACTTTGGAAGATGAGCTTGCGCCCGACCTTGTCGCTGATGTCTGTGAGGCTCTGGCTGAGTCTGTTCTTCTAAATGATGATGAATCAAGGAGGCGTACAGAAAGCGACCGGAAAGGCGACCGTTGATCCAATCAACTGGCGACAGCGTCAACGAACAATCTTGCACTCCGATTCCAAGCTCCAGCCTACAGCACAGTTACCGAACCAGCCTAAGAGGAGAGACGTAAGGCCAGTACGAAAGCGGAACGGAAGGGGCTTACCGCTGAGCTCGGGCGTGTTCAAATCGACGGCGATGAACGAGGATTGCCCTGAATTTGGTCTGTAAGTGCTGCTCTGATCGCCCTAGGATGACCTGCCTGTGCAAACCGACAGAGAGAAGCTGTCCGTGAACAAGCAAAAGCTCCTGAATGACCAGAAGGAAAGTCTGGTGAGCAAGGGGCATCTTCCGAGCTGCTTTGCGGGCCCCCTTACATGTAGAAGCCCAAAATGTACGTCGTCAGGGTATTGGAGCGCTCTTCGCCATCAGCGTACTTGACCCCCTGTCGATGCACCGTGTCGTCGGTGAGGGCGCCAAGGGCGCTGCTGTGCCGGTGCTTGTTCTCTTCGTGGCGGACATTCAGCTTCTCGTTCGTGTCCTCCACGGAGGAGCTTTCCTCCTTGTTGTGGGTGAGGATATGGACTGGCTCCGCAGACATGTTGGTGGTGAGACAGAAACAAAAAAAAGTGCTGAAGTCCGAGCGAGGTGTCGAGCCGACTGCCGTCTGTAAATGAAGGGGTCGGTGCGGGGCCGCGTTTGAGGCCTGAGCGCGCAGCAGAGATCAGATAGCTCCTCGGGATGCTGACTGAAGCTTGTTGGGTGGCGAGGTCCACGCAATGAACGGCGTTCCAATGGGCCTGCCCGATGGTAATGCAGGATAGCAGCTGAACAGTCAGGTTTGGATGGCAAGGCAGGGCAGGGCAAGCAGCACGCGCAACATCGCAAACAGGAGTTCAGAGAAAGACGATCACGCTGCGTTGTGATAGAAACGCACGACGAGGCAGTAAGGAAAGGCGAAGGAAACAGGGGCAGTCGACGTGCAAATCCACGCTGCTGTTGACCCGGCGAGCGATTGCATAACAATTTCAAAGGCATAAGACGGGGGAAAAGGGCAGCCGGACCTTGCGCCAGGCGAAGCAATCTCATTGGCGCTGCAGCGGTGAAAGGCGGGAGCATCATCATGTCCTGAGGGCAAGGAGCAATCGCAAGGCACTGGTTGTTAACATCAGGGCAGAGCTCCATTGGACGATGGTCAGATAGAAAGGGAGCTCCACCTTTTGCAGGCAGGCGGCAGTCGGGATCAAAAAAAGGTGCCGACCGCCACCAGCCGGGCAGGTCTCTAGCTCTCTTGCGGAGACAACGCTCGTCTAGCCAATAGCTTCTTTGTGTAGCGTGCATTAGAATAGAGGCAGCGCCCCTTTGCCAGCAGTGGTATAATACAAAAGAACCTCGGTAACACCTAGACAGAATCCCCCTAAGCGCCGTACTTTTCGATGATGTTGTTCTGCTCTTTGCCAGTGCCGAACTGGCCAACAGGGATGGCGACCTCGGTGGTGAGACGATCCTTTTTGATAGGGTCTAATTCCGAGGACTCAGTTACAGCGGGTTCCGGTGCTGTGGACAAAGATTTGAACCTACGCATCACCCAGACAACGCATGCGCCGAATGCCATCATGGCTGCAGTGAACCAGAATAGAGCCTCGAATCCGTATTCTGAGACAGACGCAAGATCTCAGACTTGACCTTGAGCTGGGGGGCAAAGCAAACGCACTGTATCCATCGAGCACGGACGCGCCTCCAGCAGCTAGAATCTCTGGAGTGACGCCGGGAACGGTTGCGATCGTGGCTGCGTCGCCGGTAAGGAGAGCGGGGATGAGGGTCGCGAGCGAAGTGGCTGGCAAGCCAGCCTTGAGGAGCGCCGCGGGAAGAGACGTCTTGAACCAATGGGAAGTTCGGTTTGCCAAGATGGTCTGGTAGACGGCAATGGAGAGAGCGCCACCGAATGTCCTGCAGTGCGTGCGCGGCATTAGTAATCGGTGGTGTCAGAAAGGCGAATGCGTTGCCCACCTGGTGGCGTTGGAGATTCCGACAGCAATGCCCAGAGTCTCGTGCACGCTGGCATACTGGGTCACAGCCTTTTTTCTGCCGGTGAGACCAGTTCGTAGACATGAGGAGGATTGAGATTTACCAGCGACATGCCACTGATGGCGGCGTTGCCGAGACCATAGAAGAGCTGCACACGGCGCTGATCAGAGTTGGGCTTTTACAATAAGATCATGCTGCTTACACTGTAGCCAAGGAAGCGAGGGATGGGAGTGGAAGGGCCGACAGTGGAGATCAGACCGCAACCAAGAGCACCAGAAACAAAGCCGAGGGAGAGGACAGGTCGGAATGAACCATTGAGGAAAGAGATCGAAGAAGAGGCCAGAGGTGTGGCGACGACGTAGACACCGTTGGCGACCAAGAGCAAGACACCGGCACGCACGGCGGAAGCGCCGTAGAAAGTGGTCAGCATGGCAGGAAGGACTGCGCCACAGCTGTTCAGAAATGCTTCTGCAGGAGGGGAGGAAGCAAGAGTGAAACTCACAGCCAGCGAATCCGTACAGCAAGAAGCCGCTGAGGAAAGCCAGGAAGGCGGCGAACGGAAAGTTGAAGAAGAGCTGCATTAACAGTGCGTTAGATGCTGACCAGTAGTCACAGAACAGAAGTTCTGAAGGACATACGAAGAGCTTGGAGTTGATGATAGCATCCTCTTTCCACCAACACCACACACCGAGCACGGGGATCAAAGCAATGCCAACGATGAGAGGTCCCAGAACGATAGCAGATCCCCACTGTGACCCAATGAGAGCATCAACGCATTGCCAAGATTTGGGAAATCAAGGGGTGGACCTACAGGCTGGGTGCCGGAGTAGCTGAGGCCGAGGAGGAAGAGCACGACGCAAGCCATGATGAGCAGCAGGCCGATGTAGTCGAGCTTGGCCATGGTGGTGCCCCAAGACTGCTTGCGTTCGAACTTGGGGTGGAATCCGAGCGATCCGATGAAGACGGCCCCGTTCAGGGCGGCCGCCAGGTAGAAACAGTTGCGCCAGCCTCCTGAGGTGTTTGTTGTGAGAGCACCTCCAACAATCGAAGCGGATACTGGGTTTTTACTCAGCCCCTGCGCAAGTGCAACGGGAAGCAGCACTTACGAACTGAGAGACCGCCACCAATGTCGAGGATGCCCAAGAACAACGCGCGCTGCTTGACCTGGACAACATCGGAAATAGCGACGAGAATGACGGCCAGAAAGCCGACGCCCAAGCCCATCAAGGTCAGACCTGCCACCGGGGAGCGAATAAGACGCTTGTTTTTCGCATCTCTCAAAATCCGATGGCTGGCTCACCGACGATCATCTGGGCCGGATTGTTGGCTCTACCGGCCACCAGACTGCCCACAAAGAGGGTGAGGGCGCCAACTGCGCGGCGGAACATCAAATCAGACATCGCAAACTTCCGACGGCAGGCGGGAACCAAAGGTGAACTCACTCTGGAAGATGAGCTTGCGTCCAATCTTGTCGCTGATGTCTGGAAGTCCATTGTCAAGCGGCTCTTACATGTCAAAATGTATCAAGGAAGCGTACAGAAGGCAACGGGGAAGGCGACAGTTGACGAAATGAGCTGCAGCCAAAATAAGCTGGGCTCTTGCGCAGACGCATCCAGCGAGCCCTTACACAGCAGTTACCGAACCAAGCTACGCGGAAGAATAAGACAGGGGTCAAACCCATGAAGGGGAGACAACAAACAAGTGAGGGCGGTCGCGTTCAAGTCCCGAGCGATGAATGACGACTGGGCCGTGCAAACCGATAGAGAAAAGCTGTCTGTGTGCCCTGTAAGTCATGGCAGACCCCAGAACGAGGAAATGACGTTCCCGTAAACAGACAAAAAGCCATGTAGATGGCAATACACCAAGTGGTAAAGGTGTTCTTGCGTGAATCACCATCTGCGTACTTCACGTCCGCCCGGTGAACAACGTTGTCGGCTAGCTAGAGCGTCAGCGAGGCAGACAGGGGTTCGAAGCGAAGTTCTCGTACTTTGTCCGCCCAGGCCATGGTGCGCGACCGCGCCAGAGTTCTCGTCGTGGCGAACGACGCCCTTGTCGCTGCCGGTGTTGAGCGAGTCCTCCTTGTTGTGGGTGTGCTCGATGTCAGCCATCGTAGTTGCAGATTGAGAGGGCGTCCGTGCAGTAGAAAGAAAAGAGTCTGCCGAAAAGGAAATCTCCGCTTACAGATGTCGAGATTGCCGGCGGTGATGCTCGAGTGCGGGGTCCCGCAAATGCCTCGTTTTGTTTGACTCTTTGCGTTTGCAAAAGCATCTGAGGTCGGGGATATCAAGCTGCGAAATCGGCCAGCCGCAACGGTGTCCGATTTTTATTTCTGGCGAACACACGCCCATACGAAGCCGGCAATTCGATGTCGAAAGTGGGGTCGGTTAGGTGGCACGGATAGCAGAAGGAGGAGGAGCAGATTGCATGCACTCTTGGTGCCGACAGAAAATTGGAAACCCAGCGGTCAAAACGCTTTGAGGACAAGTCGGCAGGATGGCAGAGAGTCAGCGGAGGTGATAAAAATGGTGTGGACATCAGCCAGTGCCAGTTCAGGACAGTCGGTGGAGGCGAAGAGAGTCGTTACATAAGCATGCCAGAGGATGGCAACCCTCCGAAGAGCCCAAACCATTGAGATGGAAGTCGAGCAGAAGAAAGTGGCCGAGAAACACTTCAGAGAGCAAGTTGTAGACCGGTGTGCTGTAGTAGGCCTTGTCACATCTTGAGCATCAATAGCTTGAGTTGCGTGCTAGCCGGCGACATCCAAAGGAGCCAGGCGTCTGAAAGCTTGGCGACCTCGTTTCAAGAGGCTGAGAAGGTCGCCAGGCGTCCCCGGGCAAATCCATCAATGGGGCTACATTTCTGGAGTGGAAGAAGATGGTGGAGCAGGTCAAAGAGCACTGAGACGTCGGTCCATGAGAGGACGGGAGGCCGGCTCGTTTTTTTGGGTGTGGAGCAGCCTCCCGTACTGTAGCAGTCGGTCCTCTGCGAGCGACCTTGGCTTCGTGGATCTACGAGCTAAAGTGATCAATCTAGACAAGCGAGACATCTATGTCGACGATCAAGGCAGCTCCAAGTGGGCAGCAGAGCCAGAATTGAACGCGTCCAGAGACTGGAAGTGCATGAGCGGGCAGCTTGGGTGGGCGCTGGACTCCCTCTACTTGCAGCGATCGCGCTCTGGACTATAAGAGAGCATTTGCAAGAGACGACTAAGCTGCAGGTCAAGGTCTGAGGCCAACCACATTTCACGAGCTAGCGCAAGTGCCGGCACGCTGGTCGCAAAACTCCTGTGTGGTCCAACCAACTCCTCTCCTTTCAAACCCAGCTGCTTGCTGCCCTGTCTTGACAACAAGCTGGGCATAATGCAACGCGACGAGCAGCCTTAATTCGCCACCAGCCAATTTTAAATCCCGCCTGTGTTTATCGGGTCCGGGTCCTCTTCGACAAACAACACAGTCTTTACTTTCGTTTATCATTCTGCACACCTTTAATTCAACACCAACCAACCACACACTCGTTTAACATACGCCGAATCGGCAAAGCCGCCTTTGAACAGAGGGAATCACTGCCAAACCAGAGAAGCGATGGACAAGCGGGCCCCGAGCTCGACTCCCACTCGAGGGCGGGCGGCGGCGACAACAACACGGCGGCCGGCCACTGCCACATCATCACCGAGGGCCGCCACGGCCTCGACGAGGGGGCACAGCACCAGGACGGGCATCCCGACGACGGCGCGCGTGGTCAAAGTGGTGTCCACGCCCTCGTCCGCTTCGTCCTCCTCGACTTCGTCAACAACAACAGCTTTAAGTGCTTCTGCGTCGACCAACACCATCGCCGGCCTCAAAGAGCCCGTCTTCATCGCCATCGTCGCCGGCGCAGGGGCGGCACTCATCCTCATCGTCGCCGGCCTCATCACCTGGTGTTGCTGCAAACGGCGGAAGGCCAAGAAGGCAGGACCAGGCAAGTCAGTGGGATGGGCGCAGATCGGAGCGGGGGACAAAAAGCGCGATTCCAGCGAGGGCAGCTACGGCAAGGAGAAGGCCAGCGACTTCGACATGTCCGCCGAAGGGCTGTCCCGCTCGCTCTCGTTCACCGAGGAGAAGGATGTGCTCGACCGGAGGAAGTCGGCCACCAAGACGACCTCGCCGCTCAAGCCCGCGCTCAAGAACGGCATGGTCACTCCTTTCCGCCTCGAGCCCACCCCGTCCTCGCCGTTTGGCGTCTCTTTCTCCGACAGCACCTCCACCCCTTCCACCCCAGGCTCAGCCGATCCTTTGTTGAAGTACCCCCAGGCGCCAGCCAGGCCGCTGCGGACGCCGGATACGTTCCATCACCTCTTCACCGCCGCCACTCCCGAACCTCCCGTTTCACAACCCACCACGCCGCTCGAGAACGCCTCGTTCCAACCCCGCACTGAAGGCGACCACTTGGGCTTCTCGGCATCCTCAGCTGCCTCAGGCTTGCCGGCGTACGCTGAAGACCAACCGACTTTCCAAGCAGTTGTGACGGCCCAGTCTCGTGCGTTGGACTGCTCTCCTCTATCAATCTCACACGAGAGGCTGATCAAATTTGCGTCTTTTCATGTACAGCCGAGTCAGGGTACAGCGCCAACCAGACCTCGCGCCAGCCAGTCCAAGTCCCGCTTGCGACACGAAGGGCGTCGTCAATGGGCCAGCCCATCCAATTCGCCGACCCGCGCCTACGGCATCGCAACCCCTCGGTCGACCAAACCTCAAGGGTCAAGTCGCAGAACGTGGACGACGTGCTCAACAGCTTCGCGGCCGCTCCCGCTGCCTCGAAAGGCGACCTCAGCATCGCCAACTCGCGCGGCCAAGGCTCCAGTTCCTCGCTTTCCCCCTTGACACAAGTCTCTGGCAGCAACTCGCAAGGCAGCTTGCTCGAGGTCCGGTCCAAGACTTACGGCCAAGCGCCGGGGGGCTTCCTGCGGCAGGTCAACCACCCGCACCTCAGCTTCCACTCCGAGATGGGCGACATTGCTGGCGAGTCGCCAAGCAACTCTCCAGTCAAGACTGGTTTCCAACAGCAGCAGCAGGCGCAAGCGAACGACTCGAACGATCTGTCCACCATCAACGAGGCCTCGCTCGAGTCACATCAGATCGTGCCCGACCTCATCGTGCGGAGCGACAGCCGACAAGAAGGGGAGCAATACGTCTTTGGGACCGCCTTCCAATCGCCGCCACCACCGCCACCGCCCTCGCAGCCGCAAGGCTTCAGCCGCCAGTTCTCAATACGCAACAACGCACCGCCGCCCGTAGTTAACCGGTCAGCTTCCACCAAGAAGGCCGGGCGGGTGTCGGAAGCCACGTCAGACGGGGAAACTAGCTTCAACATTGGCTCCCAGCTCATCGTCGGCTCGCCCGACTCGACGTACGAAGCCGAGTTCAAGAGGCCGGCCATTCGCGACAGCCAACTCGCCAGCCAAGGCGGCTTCTTGACGCTGGCCCAGATGGCCGCGCAGCAGCAGCAACCGGACTACAAGTCGCCCACCTGGTCGATCTATGGGGCGTACTCAAATGTGAGCCGGCCGTCCCTCGAGTTCCATTCTGTACTGACGCGTTATCTTGCCCCCAGACTGACGAGCCGTGAACCAAGACCCTTCGGACCCTGAACAACATGCAAAAGATAGCTGTGGGAAGTGTGAGGCCAAAAAGAAGAAGGGGCAAGTGTCAAGGCTTGAAGCCGAGCTTGCGATGGACCCTGTCTTCCTTCATCGTTGTCTGTTTCTCCTCCTTGTTTCGTAGTGTGCTGGTCTAGATTGACCAGTTCAGGGATCCGGGATTCCCTTCCAGAGATACACTTGTCACAATTGTCCATACCCACGCCTCTCTATCTCTTGAAACTCGCCTTGAGAACTAAGTACAATCAGCACGGATGGCTTTCGCCTTGGCCGTGAGATAAGGCATCAAGGCCTCTTTGCCTGGCCCGGTGGAGCACTTCAACGCCTCGATCCAGGTCTCGACCCCCAGCCGAGCACCCTCTTCCAGCAGGGCTTGCCGGTTACTCATGTCATACGAGAAGCGCTGTTGAGCGCTCATTAGTCTTGTTGTGGCCGAACAAGCCCAAGAGCTCACCCTGGCTTTCTCGTAGCCCAAAGCCAGGATCGTGCGTTCGGAAGGCTTCCGGTGGTCGACCAATGTTGCCCCCGTTAACCGAGAGACTTCTGGCATGTGGTTGCCTGACACTGCCACAGGACCCTTTTTTTCAAAGAAGTGAGCAACCGCGCACTGCCGCAGGTGGAGGCCAGCTCACCGCATAGAGATCCGGTGGGTGATGTTCTTCGATCCACAGGTTGCGGGACATCGGCGTGGACAATATTGGAACGGCAGATTTTCCTTTCACGTCGTCCACCATAGTTTTGGCGTAGCTGGCCGCAAGTGAGAGAGTGTTTGGCTGTGAACTGCGGAGGAGACTGACAACCGAAATGTGCGAACGAGCTCTCCTTGTGCATCTATCGTCATATCTAGGTTGTCCTTCATGTACGAAGATCGATTCCAGGTGTCCGTGAGCGGGTCTGCGTCGTCGTTGCCACCAAGAGCAATGATAACAACGTCGTTGGCCGTGACGTGCTCCAACAGACGCGCCCAAAGCCCATCTCTGATGTACGTTCGGGCAGAAGCCGCCGACACGGCTCGATTTGAGACCTTTAGGGCAAGGTATTCGTCTGCAGATGGGTGAGAATCATGCAAACCGAACGGCATGAACGCATTTACCCAGGTATTCCGCCCATCTGAAGTCCGCTTTTAGCGTTTTCCCGTCAACTGAAGTACCAATTGATGCTCACCCATGGCTGGCATCGTTCATCATGAGGCCGCCGTACGCGGCAGCTTCATCGCCAGCGATGTAGACAACAGGCTCCCGCGCGCTGCTTTTGAGATTCCAAACGCGTTGGTGGAGATTTCCATTCGCCACAGTGTAGCAGAAGTACAGAATCGCGACGATCGTGAAGGAGAACAGGGAGCTCTGGAAGCGTCCAACATGCTGGCTTTTGTTGCCTGCGGGAAGGTCTTCCTCGTCTGTTGGCGCTAGGGCGATCATCGCGATGGGGCAAGGTCACCAAAGAGAACCAGCTCGAGCATCTCCAGGTACCCTCTAGGAAGTCACACGCGGCCGACTGGGGACAAGATCTGACTTTGAGCGGACTGCGCTTCCTGCCTTCAAACGCCCAAACCACGGTTGTGTCTTATGGCTTTGAATCAAGTTTCAATGTGTCTATGATGTGCCCGTCATGTCAGAAGACGCGTTCAACCCTCTGGCTGGCCCTCGAAAGCGACATCCTCTCACAAAAGCATTCGCGGCCGGGCTCGCTGTCGCACTCGCCTTCCTTTTGATCACTGCTCTCAGGCACGGTAGATCTGCTTCTAGAAAGTTTGGCAATCGTGCTCCCCGGACGCCAACCCTTCAAATATGCGGTGATTCGACGGCGGCGATTCAAGGGGTAATGCCAGGGGACCCGTCGAGAGGCTTTGGAGAGTTTTTCAACGTGTTTGTGGATCTACCGGTCAACAACAAGGCGCTTTCGGGGCGTTCGGCAAGGACATTCACGATGGAGGGAGGCTGGGAACGGTTGAAGCGGGATTTTGTCAAGGGCGACATTGGTCAGTGCCTTTCCGGCCCTCTTTTGCTCCACCTGACCACGGAGTTCATCAACAGTAATCATTGAGCTGGGGTTGAACGATGAAGGAGACCCGCTGGCCGATCCGTGGCACCGAATGGACTTGTTGGATTTCGACAACGAAGACGCGACCGTCACGGCGGAACGCAACGACGCTAACGAAACTGTTCACACGTATCAATAGTGAGTTTAACTGGCGACTGCCCCTCGCAAAGTGCTGATAGTTGTCGTCCACCACTTGCAGCTACGTCAAGCGCTTCATCCGAGATGCAAGAGAGGCAGGCTGCATCCCGATTCTTGGATCCTCAGTGACGACCAACTACTGGAACGAGGAACGCACCAAAGTGACAGGACAGCGGTACTGGTATCCAAGGCTGTGAGTTGCTTTCGACCGCCCCAGCTCCACCCATCGTCAGCTGAATTATTCGGGTCGAATAGAGCGGAAAAGGTGGCACGCGAAACCAATATTACCTATGTCAACGTAAGCTTGGTTTAGTCTAGTGTGGTGCCGACCTCGCTCATCGCTTCGACCTCCAGCACAACAAGGCGACCGTCGACCTCTACGAGCGCTTGGGCTGGGACGCGGTCCAATCCTTCTACCCCAATGCGGGCGATGTCTTCCACCTCTCATCCTCGGGGGCCTATGCAGTCGCAGAAGCCTTCATCGCGAACCTCAAGTGCCGGCCTTCGGAAGGGCTCGCTGCTTTAGAACCACATTTTACGCGCAAAGGCCGGGAGGTCGCTGCTAGATGCTAGATTTTCAATCTTCAACCATGGACAGGGTGGTCCGGATGTAATACACTGGCTTGAAAGCCTCTAAGAGAAAATCGTGAGACAGGATCACTTCTCGCCCGTCTGGCTTTCGAAATCCTTGGTGGACGAGGAGCCGAGCTCGAGCCACATGCAGTACCGCTCATACTCTTGTGGCGTGCCATCGAACTGAAACTTGACGTGGCCGATCTCGTCGATGCCCTCGCTGACTTGAGGCTCCTGGAAATCTTTGACAAAGGAGTTGAAGGCGATGATGGGAATGAGTTCGCGACGCGGAGTTCCTGGAACCGATGGCTGGACGAGGGCGCGGTAGAGGTTGTTGTGCCTGCGATCGCTTTGGCCTCAATAACCACTCGTTAGCGAATAAAGATGTCACACGACCTACCAGGCGAGGCGGGTCTCGCTCCAGACGAAGCAGCGAATCTTGATGCCCCTATGCTTGGCGATGTTGACGTAGAAGTTCCTTGTGGAAGCGTCGCGATTGGTGTTGTCGACGACGACCGACTTCTTGTCTTCGTCCAGGGCCTTCATGACGGCCTTGATGCAGCGTTCCCTCGACTTGAGCGTGTCCTGGTTGACGTGCACGTCTGAAGAGGCTCGTCAGACCCGTGGCCATGCTTGAGCAGATTTGGGACTGCTCACAGTCCGAGAAGTGCTTTTGGTAAAATGAAGTTTTGCCAGCTGCTGGTGGTCCCACAAAGAGGATAAGCTCGGGCGGCAAAGCGGGGGAGCCAGGCTTGGGCTTTCGGCGGGTGACAGCCATGCTGGAAGGGCTGAGCAAAGGGCGATTGGGTCGAGCGAGGTAAGAGCGAACGTCGAGGCCGGCCAGTGGCGGGCTGGCGGTGTCTTGGTCCATGAAGAATTGCTCGGGGGTGTAGAAGGGGACGCCGACGTTGGCGGCCAACTTGATGTCGCCCGAGCTGTGGTCGCCGGATCGTCCCGCCGCGTCGCCGGATCGTCCAGCCGCGTCACCGACATAGAAAGACGATTCCAAGTCTGTGGCCGGTGAGCTTAGATTAGAAAAGCTTTCTACAGGTAAGCAAGCAGCTCACCGATGGGCTCCTTGACCAGACCCTCCAACACTTGCCACATGCCAGGGAGGGGCTTGCGGAAGAAATCCTTCTCCAGGGCGCCGAGGAAGTAAAGGGGAACGTCCAGCTGCAAAACGGCATTTCCGATTAAGCATGCGCTGACATGCATCTGGTGTGAAGCAGCCTCACCCTGGGAGCCAGCATGCTGACTTTGGTCTTCAAATAGGAAAGCTTGAGGCCCTCCACGTTCTGGTTGCTGTAGGATGACCTTTCCGGCTCAGCCAACAGCCACAGAAAAAGGCAGTAAGCAAGCCCTACGACAGGATGACGATGCCAAAACCTTCGGCGTGCTTCTCCTTGATCTTGGCCAAGACGTTCTTCGAGTCCCAGCTGTGACAGCACGACGTGGTCCGAATGAGACTGAATCAATCACAATAGTGACAAGGCACTCACAACGCCCAGTCCTCTGCGTCCTTGGGCCACTTGTTGCCAGACTTGACTTTGATGAGGGTCTGGGGACGGCTGTCAGTCAAAGCCTCTCAAAACATTCCGCTTCACAAGGACTCACGCCGTCCTGTATAGAGCCGAATATGACATCGAACATCGATGCTGAAGGTAGAAGAGGGCCCCTTACCAGGTCAAAAGCGGCGATCTTGGTCTTGCCTTTGAGAGAGGTGCCCTCGATGCGGCCGGCGATGCAGGTGGCTTTGTGGCCGGGGAGGCTGGCGTTGGGGAGCCACTCGAACTTTGGCAACTTCTTGAACAGGGAGAATACGGCGCCGCCGCTGTCCATCTTGGCCTTCTTCGAGGTCGAGGCGAGAGGAGCGTCGCCCGCCGAGCCTGGGGCCGAGAGCTTTCGAGTCAGCTCTCGAGTGACGCGAAAATGAATGCTGAGATTGGGGTCTCACGTTTCTTGGAACTCATGACTCGACTGACTCTGCTGAGCCGCAGAATGTTGGGTGGCGGAAAGTGGTGGACGGGAGCAAGAGGCGACGAGCGCAGTTTTGAGCGCGACGGCTGCCTCTGGTTGGCTCAAATAACCTCTGGAGGGCACTGTGAGTGCTTTCAAGACGCTCCAAAGACCAAAAGTGGGAGCGACGCGGCGCAAATGAAATGTTGACCGATGTTTTGATTTTGTTCGAGCTCGACCAAGCCGCCCCATGGACTTTAATCTGTACACGCCCGGCAAGAAAGGTGAGCTCTGGTCTTACTCATGGCCGCCAGGCCAGGTTTCTGAGACGAAGGCACACAGCGGGTCCCCTTGGCACATTGTTCGCGCGGCCAGCTGCTGCTTCGACCCTCGCCATGGCCGGCGACGACTCGTTCGACTCGGACAGTAACGCCGTGCAGGCCTCGCCCAGGTCTCTGTTGAGCGCCTTCAAAGCCGTTGCCTCCTCCCCAGCAGCGCACAGCGGCCTGGCCCCCTCGCCGCCCATTCGCACAACAAGCATCCGCGGCGAGCAGCAGCGCCGAAGGTCCGGCTCTGTCTCCTCCTCCGTGTCCATGTCGCCCGTCCAGTCCAAGCCAAGCACGCCGACTCGCAGACGGGTGCCCGCCGCCGCCGCATCACAACCGGCAGCGGTCATAGCAGAGGACAGCAAGCCAGGTTTGTGCTCTCAGACCTCCCTTAGTCATTGCCCCACGCTGACTGCCGTGGTATCGTTTGGCAAACAGCCTTCACTATATTCCAAGATACCTCGATCCAGCCAGATGAGCCTGTGATGCAAGACGAGGACCTGCCGTTCGAGATGGAGCTCGAAGGTGTGTTTTGCATTCCTGCCCTTGAATCGCTTGGCGATCCCTCAACATTCTGTACGCACAGAGGATGAGGATATGGACGAGGACTGCGTGCCGGACGACAAGGAGAACTCGCGCCCGCCGCCCAAGCAAATCTCGCCGCGCCGGCTCTCGCCCCTGAGCGTCGAGCCGCCCTCTTCCGCCGCACCAGCAATACCGACCACCCCGCCACCACCGACTTCTTCTCAAGCGACGGTCGTGCAAGGCTTCTTGCCACCCCAGCCTGTGGAAGTTGGGGACTGGGACATGCCGCACAGGCTGTCGAAGCGCTCCAAGACATCTTGAAGGTGTTCCCCCTCCTGGCTATCCTTTCTGTTCTTGGACACTATCATTTTGGCCTGGCAAAGGGTTCTTGGGAAATCCTGCTGCCTCTCCCTCATTGTATCAACACCGAAGTTCTTTCTTGTCATTTTGCATTCGCGCGTCGCTGAGACCGCTGCCCTTGGCTTTCACTTTCACGAGACGATAAAAGCGATGAGAGGGACTTTTGGACTTGATTTCACAGCAAGAGCCTGCACAGCGAATCGAGATCACCACCAGTGTGTTACACCGACCTCCTCTTGCTTCGGAAGGCGGGTTATCGCACAAAGGGATATAGTACTCATGATAGCAGAAGGTAACAGTCGAAAGGCGGGTATATCAATCTTGAAATGGGCGTGTCGATATATCCACCAGGGCAAAGAGACCAGTCTTAGAGCGAAGGGCAAAGTCAACCTTGGAAGCTAGCCTTGAGCGGCCTTGAAGAAAGCTCTGTGATCGCTCTCACACCAAAATGAGCCTAGGAAAGCTTGGGAAAGAAGGAAAGGAACGCACGCCAGCTGGCGGTTCTTCTCCTTGTTGCCCTGCTTGTCGTTGACGAGGCGGTCGGTCTTCTCCGTCAGCTTTTCTTGGGTATCTTGCCACTACTCTGGGATTCAGCTTGTAGCTCCCTAGGGCGAGAAAGGAAGGCTGGGCTCACAGCATTGAATATGTCTTCGAAGTTCTTGTTGTGCTCCTCGCCTGTCAGCTCAATCATTATCTCAGCGATCAGAAACCGCAAAACGAAGGCAAGGCGACACTGACTAGTGGCTGGGAAGCTGGTCATGACGTCTTTGTTGTGCGTGGCCTGCTCGGTCATGGCCTCCACGTAGTCTGCAGCCACCAAACGACCGTGAGCTCAATCCGGGCAACGGGGGCCGCAGCCGCTCACCTTTGAGCTTATCATTCATCTTGGCCTGCAAATGATACGGTGATGATAGGCATGAATTGTGCAACGGAGGCGATGGAAGGTCCCCGGCGCACCTTGGCAGCCTCGAGCCTCTTGAAGTAGTGGACAAAGTCAGTGACCTTCTGGTCGTTCAAGTCGGCGGTCTGCGAGGCAACTTCCTCGAAAGACGTCAAAAACTTGTCGCAGATGTCCGTGACGTTGTTGCTCAGGAAGTTGTTGAGGTCCAAGGCGCCGGCGGCCATGCTGGCTACAGTCTCGGAACGGGTGTCGATGATGGCTTTGTCGAGAGTACGCTTGACGTTATGAACGACAGCGAGGTCAGCTTTCTGGGTGTCCGCGTCGACGATTCTGGAGGGGCCGCCGCCGAAGACGGCCTCGGACGAGGGTTCGTTGACCAAAGTCTGGTCTGGGTCTACCTCCTCTTGTTCGTCATCATCATCATCATCGTCAGAAGAGTCCTGGCCCGGGTGAGACCTGGGGCGAGCGGCAAAGCTTTTGGATCTGAAATGGCCAGTGCGTCTGCCGTCCTCGTCATCCGAATCCGAATCAGAGGCCATCGCGCTGCTCAAGACTTGCGTGCGGGCTCTCGTATGGTTTCCAGGGGGCTTCAGGACCTTGCCAGTGCTGAATCGGCCTTGCAACGCGGCTTTGGGCTTGGAAGTGCTCTTGGTGTCTGTTCTCCCTTGCTCAGCTTGGGGTAGGCCGCTTTGAGCGCGTCAGGCACCTTTGAAGGGATTGGTGCGTCGGAAGGAGGGCTTCAATCGGTCGCCCATGGCTCAAGGGCTGTCGTGGAGATGGGAAGAGGTTTGCTCTCCCACTGCACCAGCTGGGTTTTCTCATCGCTAGCGCGGAGGTTCACAGGTGGTTCGGCATCCTCCCAACTTCCTCTCAACTAACGCGCACTCAAGGCAGACAAGATTCCAAAAGGCTGTAGAGACAATGCATTAAAATGGAAAGCAGAGATCTATTGTGCCAGACGTTTGCTGCCAAGTCAGGCGCCGGTGGCAAATAATATCATAAAGCAGACAGTCTACAAGCAGTCAAAGCAGGCGTCATAGCTTTCACCGAGCTACTGACCGCCTGTGCCCCGTGAGACAGCATTCGGTTGGCGGTTATATTGCCCAGACTTCTGCTCCTCAACACCTGAGTGCAAATGGGAGGTACCACCGGTCCGAGCGTGGGGGATGTTGAAAGCTTTACGCACCCTGGTCAACCTATTTCAAGTCGAAAAAGCAGCTGGGAACTCACCTGCGTTTGCGGCAGCTAAGTCGGTATGAAAGCCCTCGTAAGGTGTTGGAGGCGCCTGTCCTAACTTGTTCTCCCATTGAAGGATCTTCCGCGCAGCGTCTGCCCCGGCTGCGCGTTTTCTTTCTTCCGCTTCTAGTTCATCCTTCAATTTTTGGTTTCGCACGCGCCTTTTCAGGCCGTTCTGTCTTGCTGCAACCTGGTTCCGCAGTCTACGCAGCTGCTCTGCCATAAGCTGCTCGGCTGGCAGGTTCATGAAATCAGCCTCTTGATCTGAGGAAGCCATATGAGAGCGTTGTTCGAGGGAAAGAAGCAGAACACGGCTCATAAGGCCGAAAATCTGAAACAGTACAGCTAGAAGCTGTTCAGCTCCCCGTTCCGGACAGTGGCGTCGACATCAGACCTGTCGACGCCTCTGTAGTAAGGTCATGCACGTCGACGCCTTGAACGTAAGGTCACAGCCTGAGAAGCCGAGAACGCATTCGCAAGATTCACTCCGCTGTGGCTGAGACTCGCAGACCAGTAAGAGATGGCATCAAAGAAGCATCATGTACCAAGACCCCAATCCATGGCAAAGAGGATTGAGCAGCGATCCAAGAGGGTTCGCGCAGGATCACGCAGCGGTGGCGAATGAGCAAGTCTGGGGGCATTTCATAGCCGCGCTCTAGCAGGGATTACGAATGGGGCATTTGGACAAGGCAGTAAGGCATGTTCGTGGATGCAGAACAAGGAGCGAGGGCACCAGAAAGGGCAGGCGATGACATAAGAGTTGGAGCGGAGGAGTCGCAAGCTGCTCTTCTTGCGCTTCAACCGTTCGACTGTCAATTGCCCAACATGGTACGCAGCTGTTCTTTAGATGTATATCATTTGAGCCAGACTAACGCAGGCGAGAGCAGAGCGACGACGAGGACGTGAGCGACTTGCCCAATTCATTTGACAGGCTCTAATGTCAGAGTGTTGTGTCCCTCACAGATGTACTCTGACGACGACGTGCAATTCCTGGACGACGACGACGAATTGGAGGAGATTCGCCGCGAGGCCGAGCAGCGCCGGCTCGCCCAGATCCAGGCAGCCCAGCAAGCCCAGCAGCGCCGGCCTCAGCGGGCGCCGCCTCGACAGCGCGACCCGCCCCAGCTGCCGGCGCACATGATGGGCGGCGCAGGCGCGTTTGGCTTTGGTCAGGGAGGTCTGGGCCAGATGTTTGGCCATGCGATGGGCATGATGGGAGGAGCGAGGGCCGCTGCTGGTGAGCTTGCTTGTCACCCTTGGATATCCCACAGAGGATGCCTATTCAGGTTGTTCACAGGCATGTTCCGGACCGACTTGCAAGCTTATTCGACGTCCATCTACGAGGCCTCCCAGGGCCGCATGGAGTTCGCTCAAGGCGGAAGGCAGAACTTGATGTATGGTGGCAGCAGTGCGTTTGGCCTTTCGCCCTTTCTGCTGCATGCACTCAGATGAAGTCCTTCCACGTCGGATGCACAGTCCTTTTACCGCCCGAAGCTCTGGATGCGCTCAGTGGGCTTCGAATCTCGTTGTCTCATCAGTCTATTCTGATGCGATTCGTGCATCCTTCCCCACAGCCCGCTTGGATATCGAACCGCCTTGGACCTTTGAGCTCATCAGCCCAGCAGACCGGGAAAGACACACCCATGCGGGCGTGCTCGAGTTCACCGCTCCGCCTGGCGTTGCCTACTTGCCTCAATGGGTGGGTTTCAGTGTTCTTGCCTTGAATCAGACTTCTGATTCGTTCAAAACGCTATGGCCACAGATGATGTCGCAACTGGGCTTCACCGAAGGCGCGCGGCTGCGCATCGCCGGCGTGTCCTTGCCCAAGGGCAAGTTCGTCAAGCTCCAGCCCCAGGAGCTCACCTTCCTCGAGCTGTCCGACCCGAAAGCGGTGCTCGAAAAGGCCCTCTCCCACTTCCCCTGCCTCACCACCGGCGACATCATCGAGATCTCGCACCAGCACATCAACCTCAAGTTCCTCATCATGGAGGCCAAAGCCCACGGCGTCGAGGGGGACGCCGGCAGCATCAACATCCTCAACACCGACATCGAGGTCGACTTTGCCCCGCCCGTCGGCTACGTCGAGCCCGTCCGAGAGCCGCCCAAGCCCTTGCCCAACATGGCCGAGAAGCTCAACATTGACGTGAACCAGACGGAGGACAAGAAGGCCGAGGAGTCGGGCTTCTCTGCGTTTGTGGGCACCGGCAACTCGCTGGCTGGCAAGCGCATCAAGGGCAAGGGCACCGCCACCAGGAAGATTGAGGCCGTCGACGCCGAGTCTCGCATTCGCCGCACCGAGTGGGTCCCGCTCTCCCCCCTTAAAGCAATTCGTCTTCCTTTGCTAAGACTTCAAGCTCCCCACAGCCGACAAATGTTCATCAACGCCAACGAAATGACGGAGGACCGGGCCGTGCCCGCCCCGCTCAACCTGCCTTATGGCCACCTCTTCTTCGGCTACCCGCTCGTCCCTCGACCGCCAGACGTCACCGCCGACTTCAACGCCGTCGCTGCCCCTACAGCGGCACCAGTGTTCGGCGGCCAAGGCGCCACCTTGTCCGGCCGAGTCCGACCTGGCACCACGCCTGCTGCTCAACCTGCTTCTGCTCCCTCGCCCGCCCCTTCCTCCTCTTCAACAGCCTTCACTGGTCAGGGCAACTCTTTGTCGGGCGTCAAGAAGCGGGACGTGATTGAGATTGACTAGTGAGCGCCTTGAGAGCTGCCAGTTGTAAATTCCCTTTGCATTTTGACCTTGACTGTCGTCTAGACGTCTATGCTGGTGCTCGTTCGACGATGCATCTGTCCCCTTTGCGTACCCACAACTCTGCAGATTTTGAGCCGACGGTCGGACCTCTTCTGCGCTGTTTCTTCTCAAACGTTCTCGGTAGAGTGGTTGCCGGTTTCCTTTCTCCTGGACGACCGCTTCCAAGTGCTCTCCAGAGCTTGACTACTGCCTGCCAGCTACTTCGGACTTGCCGCCCGCCCACTCAGCCTCTTTTGCCACTAAGTTTCGACGCTCAGCATGGCGACCAGAAATCAGAAGCAGTTGAAAAGTCAAGAGGCTCCGAATGGTCCTACTCCTACCGACGCTTTGCAGATAGTTTTTGCTAGACTGCCCGACTTTGAGCAAAGAGAGCGAGACGAGGGTCGGAAAGGTCCGGATACTTGGCCAGAAGCGTTCGACGTTGCCGCCCTTTTCTGGCTGTCAAAGAACCCACGGCCCGACTCCCCCGAATTATCCGCCGCACAAATGGTCATCAATTGGTCAAAACTTCCTTGCATGCGCGACACTACTCGTTGTTGCCACTTGGCCCTCTTCACTTCCGAAACCAAAATCAAGGCCAACCCCGATGCCAACCCCGAGACCGAGACTGCCACAAGTGTCCAACAGACGTCTGCTTCAGCTCCAGCAGTGAAAAGGATGACTCGTCGCAAAGCCCAAGGCTCCGATTTCCAAGAGCTTCGTTGCGGGAATTTAGGCTGCCTACGTCTTGTCCATCTGACGCGAAAACCTCTGTCAGTCAACAAGTCCGAACACTGGTGGTGCTTCAAGATCGGAACCAAAGGAAACGAAGCGTTTATCGACGAGACGTTTGAACTCACACCGAGTAGGCACTGTCACCACAAGTACCAGCCATTTATCTGACACTTTGACATGGTTTATCAGACTTTCAAATTGACGATGAGAAGATTTGGAGGAATCCTCTCAACCTCGATCATACCACGCCCAGAGAATGGACGGCCGATAGTTTGTTCTGCTGAAACTCCCTTACACACTCACCCATGTTTATTGTCATATGTCTGCAGCTCAGCAATTCTTCCACCGACTCGAAAACTTGCTTGACCGTCGCGACAAGGTAGCAAAGGGAGCAATTGTCAAGGCAGCAAAGGCGGCGCTCACAACGCTGGACGGCGTGAAGAACCTTTCCCAGATTATCGCCTATACTGGCTGCAGCCAGGGGGAAACCTCCCTTCCGTCACGAGTCAAACGCCGACCTTGTGACATCTGTTACAAGGACGACGCTGCCTACATTGTCACCTGCTCAGAGTGCTGTGCTGAGTTCCATTGGAGCTGTTATGGCCCTCCTGGTGTGCGAATGCCAGGGTCAGATTGGAAATGTCAGAGATGTTCGCGGGGCGCCCAGGACGCTGTAAGTCTGCAGCGCATCGACATCCAAAACTCAGTGGCTGATATGACGCTAGAAATGCTTCGGTTGCGAAATGCAAGGTGGGCCTATGTGGCAAACCGACTTAGTCAAGGAGGGGCACCAATGGCTGCACGTCGCTTGCGGCCGTGCGCTGACCTCGTCAGAAGTCGAGCCAGCAGTGCGCTCGGGGGGATTCGGGCAACGGACCGAGATGTTCTGGAAGCTGAATCTGAGGTCAGATTTGACCAAGCGCAAATCTTTGGTAAGCGCTCTCGCATAACCATTTCAGGTTGCCTGAAACCCGCCTTCTGTATCAGTCGTGTCGTTTATGCGGCAAACGCTCTGGCTACCCCATCCAATGCCAGGCGGGGCAGTGCGTCTTCGCAATGCACGCGACATGTGCCCAGAACTTCGGCTTTCGAGCAAGCTTTACAGTCAACAAACCTGCTTACTTTTGCCATCGGCACAGCGGGTCTGTTTCACCATCTGGTCAAAGTAACGGCCTTTGCACAACCCCTCGTTCCTTTATTCCGATTTTGGGAACCCAACCTGTACCCCAGTTTCTCGTAGAGGGATTGGAGAAGCATTTTCAAGCGATGGCCCGGAGCAAGGAGGAAAGAATGGTCTTCATCAAAAACGTTGTCGAGCATTGGGCTACCGAGGCCTACCAGTCCAGGTGAGGGAAGTCTGTTTTGCGTGCTATGCTTCTCCTAAAGCATTTTTTGGCTTGAAGCTTGCTAAAGAGGACGCCCGATGAAGTGGACGCTATCTCTGAAGACCTACGACGCAGCGCTTCCATTACAAACCACAACCCTTCCGAGGTGCCCGATCACTGCCAAGGCGTAAAGCAGAGCAGTGACAGCCATCGCAAGAGACAACTGTCTGTAGAGCTGCCCGATGACGCAGCTTCCACCTCTCAGGCTGGAAAACGCCAGCGGTCCGAAGCCCAACCTCCTGCCCGTTCTTCGCCCTCCTCTCGCACATCACCATTTCACGCCCCTCTTCAGAGCCGTGCGGCTACGCAACCTCCTTTAGCTGCGCATAAGCCTCGCACCTCCCCTATCGGAGGCACTTTAACTTCCCGCTTCTGTGAGAACTTCTCCTGTTCCGATGTTGTATGCCCTGAACGTTTCAGCTACCTCAGATCCGCGACTTTCTTCTGCGCCTTTGGTTCTGGTGAACCCTGTCTTCCCAGACCGGGACATGCTGCCCGCTCCAGCCCTTCATCCGCGTGAGCGATCCTTTCATCTTCGCACTTGGTTTATGATGAACTTCCAACAGCTCCGAGCATGGATGACGCAAAGAAAAGCGATGGTTTCAAGCTCTCCGCGCTTTTTCTCAAGTACTGGGAAACAGCCGCCGACACACAAAACATCGGCATCATCGAGGAATGGCTCGACACTGGGTCCGGCATCACGGAAAAGAGCCTTTTAAACGACGATGTCAGCCAGGACGAGTACCAAAGGGCGCTGGATAAGTTTTGTGGCCGCTTGGTCAACCTGAAGAAGGGCGAGGACACCTTGCAGGATCTGGAGAGGGTCAAGCTGGACAGCTTCTTGCCGTGGTTGAAGAAGCAACTTCAAGCGAAGACTTGAGGTAGGCTCGCCTCCTTCGCGCTCTCCCGGACGAGGCCTGATGAGGCCTGCTGTGCAAAGGTGGCGAGGTGAACAGGGCAACTTTCAATGTCGCGGCTGGACCGCTTTCTCAAACTGTGTCGCTTTGCCGACTTTTGCTTGGATAGCATTAGAACTCAGACTCATCTAGGGACTCCTTTCTTGCCACAACGATCGTTGAGCTCGGGCGACGTTGTCCGGGGCTTCGACGCTCCATCAACTTTCTTTTAGTTGCAAGACATGGAGTCCTTTTACTTGTATTGCACTTTTCGTCTTGATCTTGGGCCAACCACCAGCTAGTTCCAGAGTCGAAATGATTATTTCTCCGACAAGGCCGCCACACCCGGCAGCGTCTGTGCAAGCCAGCTTTCAGATGGTGCATGTATGAGAGCCAGAGGGAAAGGCTCACCTTGCCCTCGAGCAGCTCCAAGCTGGCTCTGTAAGCAACAAGCAAGACTAAGTCAGGAATGAAATGTGACAAATGTCCTAAATGCCACCTCACCCGCCACCAGTGCTGACGTGGGACAGCTTGTCTTCCGCGCCGTACTCTGTGAAGATCGAGAGTTAGAGCTTGTGTGAAAGGAAGAGAAGAAATGGAGCACGCACTGGCCACGACCTGTGAACATGAGGCAAACCAGGAAATGAGCAATCTACTCCATCTCTAGGGGAACCCATCTCACCGTTGCAGTGTCACCTCCACCTGTGAATCAAGAAAGTGGGCAATCAGCTGGGCGGAAAACTGAAAGGCCCTCCTCGACCCACCGATGATGACGGTGGCGCCCTTGGCGGCGGCCTCGATGGTGGCGTCCAAAGTGGCCTTGGAGCCGCCCGCAAACGCGTCAAATTCGAACACGCCCGCCGGTCCGTTCCTGTTAGCGAGCCAAGCGTGACATCAGTTCCCCTAAATGAGAAATGATGAAGGCAAAGGCCACGAACCAGAGGATGGTCTTGGACTCGAGGATGGTCTTCTTGAACAGTTCTTGAGATTTCGGGCCACTGTTGAGGTTCAATCAACCGGAATCAGAACTTGAAAAGCACTGATAAGGGAGGGGAAGGCGACGCAACGCATCCAAGCCCATCCAGCCGTCCGGAATGCCCTCTTCGTCAGTGGCCGCTCCGACTGTTGCGTCCTTGGCAAACTTGTCGGCGGTGACGTAGTCGACGGGGAAGACGAGCTCGACGTTGTTCTTCTTGGCCTTGGCGACCAGGTCGGCCACCTTCTCGGCGCCGTCCTTGTCGAAGAGCGAGTTGCCGATGGGGATGTTGTCCAGCGTCTTCTTGAAGGTGAAGGCCATGCCGCCGCACACGATCAGCTTGTCCACCTTGTCGAGCAGGTTCTCGATGAGCTGGATCTTGTCCGACACCTTGGCGCCGCCGAGGATGGCCAGGAAAGGCTTGTCTGGGTTTTCCAGGGCTCTGTGGGTGCAGATCCAAGAACAAAACAATGAGTGAACATTGTCTTCGAGGTGGGAGCGCCACCCACTTGGCAAAGAACTCGAGCTCCTTCTTCATGAGGAAGCCGGCGGCCTTTTGGGGCAGCTCGACGCCGACCATGGACGAGTGGGCGCGGTGGGCGGTGCCGAAAGCGTCGTTGACGTCTGTTCGGCAATGACCTTCAGAGTGATTCACACGGAATAGAGGGTGAAAGTCCACGAACAAACATCAGCCAGGGACTGTGCATTGTTGCGGCTAGCGCTATCAGAATGACTCATTTTGATAGGGGGTAGGCAAGCCAACGCACGGTCAGGCTCTTGCGGAACTCCTCGACCTTGGCGGGGTCCGCCTTGGTCTTCTTGCCGTCCTTGTCCTTGACGCTGCCCTCCTCCTCGATGTGGAAGCGCAGGTTCTCGAGCAGGATGACCTCGCCCCCTTCCGCGGCCTGGGCGACCTTCTCGACCTCGGGGCCGACGCAGTCGGAGAGGAAGTTGACCTTTTTGCCCAGCACTGTGCGCACGTACCTGCATAAGACCTATACGATCTATTGTAGTGGAGGGCTAGACGCACGCTTCTCGAGCTCAGCAGCGACCGGCTTCAAGCTGTACTTGGCCTGCGCCTTGCCGTCCGGGCGGCCCAAGTGGGACATGAGGATGACCGCCTTGGCGTCTGTCGCGGCGAACCTCGACCAAATCAGCTTGCGATCACTGATGATTGTAGAGCGCCACAGACCCTTGTCCAAAGCATATTTGATGGTCGGCAACGCTCCGACGATTCGCTGTTGAGTGAAGCCTTGTCAGTGTTTGGGTTTGGTGCAATAGAAGCCCCAGACACGCACGGCGTTGTTGGTGATCTTGTCGCCGTCCAAAGGCACGTTAAAGTCGACTCTGAGCGTCTGGCGTCAAGAACAAGGCCGCCAAGCCATAGAAGTGAGCGCAAACGCACCGAATGAGGACCCGCTTGCCCTTGACGTCCAAATCGGTAATGGCCTGTCCCATCCGGTGTGCACATCAGCTGCCTGTTATGGACAGCTAGTAGTGGGGCCAGAGACGGACCAGTTTCTTGCTCAACGACATCCTGACAGCTCTCAACAACTTGACGGTTTGACGTCGACCCTTGCAAGCTCGCACCGAAGATTGCCGGTCCCCCAAACTTGTCAACAAAGTCGTGGGAAAACTACATTTTTGGGGGGCTTTTCGTGCATTTTCATTCAGTCGTCCCTGGCCACAGGCCTGACCCTCCTCTCTGGCCCTCCGCCCGCTTGCAAGGGCCTCAAAGCCACCGACGGCGCCGAGCCGGTCGCATGGTCCATCGGCGACGGTCGATAAGGCGTTTGGTAGGCGGGTGGGCGGGTGTAGGAGCCCGCGCCCGAGCTAGGGGGGAAGTAGGAGCCTTGGGACGGGTTGTAGTGCGGCGGGTTGGGGTGATAGGGCGAGGCCGACTTCTTCATGGACGTCTGCGCCGAGCGCGGGATGAGCAGCCGCTTGATGCTCGGGTGATTCAGCAAATCTGTGACGATGGCAATTGTCCTGGAAGATGAGACGTGGATCACATCTTAAGGTAAGAGCGCCATCCTCACCGCTGATCTGCCGCGCAATCCACAAGATGGGCAGCCTTCTAGGCCAGTACTGCCACATGGGAGGCAGTTTTGGCTCTGAAGGGCCAGAGAGCAGGTCGTTGGCCGAGTCGTTGGTCGGCACCGGCCGGGCGGTGGCGGCGAGGAGGAGGTTGATGGGGAACATGAGCGAGAACAGGGCCAGGTTGACCAGCGGCGAGGGGTGGAAGAAGGAGACCAAAGTGCAAGGCAAGCCAAAGCCAGCAAAGTACGGCCACCGCTCCTCGAGACTGTGAGTGTACGGAACCACGGATGAGCTCTGCTGGAAGATCTCATTAGGGGAGGTCGAAAACCCACAACTTGCACCGCTCTTTGAAGTCCCACTGCTTGGCGTTCCAAACGTACTCGAACGTCCAGTACGAGTCGACGACGCACATGAACGCAAACGACCCCAGCCAGCCGATGAGCGGGATGCGGTAGAGCAAGAAGGAGACGACGAAGCACTGGCCGATGACCAGTGCTCGTGTCAGGCCGTCGAAGATCTTGGCGGCCGAGAAGATGGGTATTGAGGAGGAGGAGGAAGAGCGGGAGGTGGATCGCGAGTCGAAGTCTTCGGAGAGCTTGGGGTTGGCCGCTCCAGCAAAGTAGAAGCTCAAGCCTAGTAATGGCCAGAGAAACAGGAGCTGTGCAGAACAAGCAATGAGCGGTCTGCTTGGAAGCCGACCAAAGTGAGAGCCGCAACGCACTTCAAAGTAGTAATTGAAGTTGCCCAAGTCGCTCTCCAACCCTTTCCGCGCCAGCGTAGGCGCAATGATAAAGTCCAGCCCGAACACGCAGACCAGCAGGACCAACTGGACGAAGCTGGCCCGCAACACGTTGCTCCTCACGCGCGCATCATCCTGGATCTGGTAGGCGACCAAGGGAAACCGGCAGGCGTCCTTCAGGCCGGCCACAAAGTACGACCCTTGCAGCAGCAACGTCGCGCCAGGCGTCAAAGGCGGGCCCTTGCTGTTGCCGCCGCCGCTTGGCCGCGAGTGATCAACGCCAAAGCCATTCATCGATGTTCCGCTCCAACGTCCAACTCGCGCATCACCCTCGCTGCTGTTGCTGGTTCTAGTGCTGCTGGTTCGGTCTTAGCTTGATGCAAGGCCAGAGGGAATGCCCCGATGCTGTCCTATTGCCCAATCGCCCTTGCATGACCACCACGTCGGGAGCTCGCCACCGGTGACGCGGCGTCCTCGGGCCAGGTGCCAGTCACATTGGCCTCTCAGAGGTTCCGTTTTGGAAAGGAATGGCCGGCTCAAAGTTTCAACCTTGTGGTTTAAAGCGGAGGAGCTCAGCGGCCTTGGCTGCACCGAGAGGTCTGGTGGACACTGCTCCACGCCGACGCGGAGTGGCCTTGAATGACTGCTGCAACCTCGTCATCAGCCTTTCGTTTCAGCGCCCCTGGTTCAGTCCCATTCAGTAGCGCTGCGAAATTACGTGTGACCTCTTACCTACGCTTGAGTCGCACATTTGGATCTTTGCCTTGCGACTGCCATCTTTGAACTCCGAACGGCCATTTCCTCGTTGTCGTCATGTCGGATGACATTGCTACTCCGACCACAAAGACAGAGGAGACCGCCTCTGCCTCGCTGCTCTTGGAGCCTCGTCCTCCGCCCCAACCACCACCACCACAGCCGCAGCCCGATGCCCCAAAGATGAAGGATCGGTTCAAAAGAGCTCTCGATTTGGTCAAGAGGAAGAAGGCCAAAACGCCGCCCTGTATGAACGAGCTGGACGAAGTCGAGTATGGCGCTTCCGTCACGCTTTCAACAGCGGCCTCTCGAAAGCCAGCATCTACCATAAAACTGTCGAGTTCAAGGAGCCTGCGATCCATCCTCTTGCTGGTGAGTCATTCCGGACAAAGCCGCGGGCCCGGTCGCTGACCTCTGAAATTTTTCAACAGAGCTGGGACGTTTGGCCGGCATGCTGGACAATCCCTCGGCCCCATCTTCCTTCCCTCATTTTCTTGCCGACCGACTGCTCGCCGTGAGCGAAATCAATCCTTTCCAATCCGGCTCCGACCTCTTGACGTCCTCGGCCTCGAACTGGATCGCCTACTCTTTCGCGAGCGTCATCTTGGCCGGCCACTTCGAGCGGCAAGTTGAATTCGACTCAACTCGGAGGGCTTTGAAACTCCTTGAAGATAGAGACCGAGTAGAGCGCGACTACATTCTGGCGACCTACTGCCTCAAGAGCGCGCATTCGTGCTACGCCCAAATCGTGGCGCTGCCTTACTCCGACGGCTCCTGGCATCAAAAGCTCTGCGAAATTGTGGCAAGAGTGATGTTGGCTAGGGTGCGCATGAACTTGAAGCTGGACGATGGCGGATGTTGCTACACCGAGCACGCGGCGCAGCTTGTGGCTGTTTGGGCGAACTTGTTTGAGAACCAGGGGCGTGAGATGGTGTTTTGGACTCTGTGGGACTCCATGGACCAGCATTGCCCCAATTGGACCCCAACAAACCACCCTCTCAAAGGTGCGTCTTGTCCGTGTCCGTGCTCTCCTTGCCCTTTTGAAGAATCGATCGCAGAGCTCTTTCAAATTGCAACGTGCTATGATACGAACAACCTGCTTTCAGAGCTGGTCGACCGAGAGGTGGACAATGCGCAAGCGAGCATCGACGACGTCAAGCGCCTCAAGCTCGAAACCTTCAAATTGGACAAGTGGAAGCTGGTCTACGACAACATCGACGCAATGCGCGCGGTCATCGAAGGAACCCCTCTGTGGCCTCCGCCGACTCATGGGGTGGGCTTATCTGTCGACATGAAGGAGCGGCTGAACCTGGTGGGAGTCGAGTGCAAGGAGCGCCAGTTTGAGCTTGCCAAGCAGCAATTGATCGAGTGGGACAACATGGATGATGGACCTTCTGGGATCGGCGTCATTCACACTACGCTCTTGCGCGAATGGCTTGTCGAGCGCTGCCACCTGGCCTTGTCCGAGCAAAGCCGGATGTACGCCACCAACTCGACCTCGCTTTCGGCCCTCTCTCCTTCCCCCACTTGGAAGTTCTACGACTTGCAAGTCTCCCAAGGCCGCCTGTACGTTGCTTGTGACAAGAAGTACACTGAACGGCTCGCCAAAAGCTCTGATCCTTTCCATCTCGTGCATCTGTTCATGTAACTAGTGCCTACCGAAACGGACCGTGTTGTCTGAGAGTGTAACTACACTGTCAAGTAGCCACGGTAGCGCTGGCACCACGGATGGCTCTTGTCACTAGCCGTCAATTTTGAGGCCAAAAAAGTGCTCGAGCCGGGTTTGCCACCTTGATTGATTCAGCTTTGGCTTTTGCATCCCGTGCTGCCTCGAACGGACCGGATATCTGTGCGATTAAGACAGAGGTTGATCTCAAGATGTGCCACCCTATCCCGCTAGCACCCTTCAGGTTTTCGACGAGGGGAGGCTCACATCATTCATTGCCCGTGATACGGCCCTGCCAATCACATCTCGTGTCCAGGCCTCCCTTCTATGCCCCTGTGCTCTATTCAGACGTGTCCCCGTCGTCCATGTTTTTAGTGGACAAGATTGCGAAGTTTGCCGCCATGTCGAACCCTCGATGTTTTACGAGAGATCAGTCTGCCATCTGGACGAATCTCCCGCCATCGTTAAGACATTACGTCTCTATGCTATGCTGCCTTACCCGATAACTGAACGAGCTCCTCGTAATTGCCCAATTTTACCACGCGAGAGCCCTTCTCGAGGGTGCGAAGGGCATTGCAGCCTTTAGCTGTTGTTGGCTTCTTAGGGTTTGACCAGAACGGCGAATTCGAACTCGTACTCTTGCTGGGCACATCGAGACCGAACAAAAGAAGTGAGCAATCCAAAAGCTTTGCGTCTACTAGCTCGGCGCTGAACTTGGCCCAGTGTGTTACTGGGTATATCGCTTCTGGGAAGCTTGTCGGCATTCCGAAAGACAAAAGGTCCAAAGTGAAGCATGCCGAGCGGCTGGTCGTTTGTGCTCGGATGCGGAAACCGAGGACGTCCCCTCCCGAAAATCAAGGGGCCTCGGACCGTGCCCTGTATGTGAAAAGACTGGGAAGCTTGGCCCCAATGGAGCCTAGTGTTGGTTCATGCAGAAAAACGGTAATGTCTTGGTACGCCGTTTGTCCTAGCCACTGCTAGCCAGAGCTGATTATTCGGCAGTCTGGCAAAATCTTACCCTTGAGATTTGCCTGTCGAGGCTTTCGGATATGGGAATTCTGTGTACTCATTACTTGGGATGTTTACGTTGCCTCCTTTTGCTGTTGCTTTTGATTTCTGAGCCTGCCTCCCATCACTCTTGCTGTCACCCGGAAGTTACGTAGTGCGACTCCGCTTTGACCTTGCGCTGTGTTTTACTTCCTTCGACCACCACCTAGCGCTGTCAGTTTCCAGCGTGGCCGAGCCTCCCGACTGATCACGGCGCATCATGCAGCAGAACTCGTCTAACGTTGGCGACCTCTTAGCCTCGGAGCTCCTCAACAACAGCGTTACACTGTTCCACAATTATGCAGTCGTACATCGATACAAGGACATGGCGGTCAAAGTGTACTGGTTAGGCACAGACCAGTGAGGACGTGCTTTGTACTGTGCTGCTGAGTCCCACTGATTGAGTCGCGGTCAAGCTACCAAACCATGCCACCTGATCCTCCCGACGTGTTTCCACCTTCAAAAATACTTGAAGAAATCGAAATGCAGAGCTTAGCAGGACCAGAAATTGCGCCGCCCGTTCTTGGCGTGGTTTTGAATGATTTGGGCAATCGCCCTCCTCGAGTCATCGGCTTTACGATGCCACTCTTGCATCCGATCAAGTCGGACACGTTTTCCGTCGAAGAGAAGATCGAGATGGCGGTGGCCATGAAAGCTGTTCTGGGGCGGCTTCACGGGAAAGGAATGCTGCACGGTGATGTCAAGCTGGACAACTTCCTTTGGTCGGGCAAAAAGCATTCAGAAGTCTGGCTCTGCGACTACCAAGATGCCCATCTTATATCCCAATCTCGGGGCACTTGTCGGCAGACAGCGCCATTTCGACTCAGACTTTACGGTAGTCGAGGCGGCACTTTACAGGTCAACAAGTCCTGCCCCCACAACCTCGTGGACGAATTGTTCGGCTTGGCTATGACTTTCTTTGAGCTCTTCACGGACCAGGTGCCACTTCCGGAGCTTGGAGAAGTGGAGTGCGACGACGCTTTGGCCGAGGGGCGCTTGCCGGACCTGATGCTGATCCCCCAAGAGTCTGGCCTCCGAGCCTTCGTCAAGCGCTGCTTTGAACTGGGTTCCAAGGACGTGGGCACGCCTGGAGGACCAGCTGTCCTGAACGCCGACTCAGTTCGGCAGAGTTCTTGGTACGTGTCACAAACCCCTTCCTTGCCTTTTGAGGCAGACGTCGTTGACTCTCCTTGACTTATGTAGAGCCGTTGTCAGCGAGCCCACCTCCTGCTGTCCCACTAGTATGCGGCCTTCCTTGACGTACAGAATTCCGGTCTTCCCCTTCTTTCTTTTGTCTTTCTTCAGCGACCACCAACGCACTCCCATATCGTCAAGATGCTTTCCCATTTCCAATCACCTTGACCCCATCTCGCAACGCTTAGCATGTCTAGTGGCGACATCTTCTGCTCAGAGATTAATCGCCAGTTGATACCGCAGCACGGAGGCTATGCCAATATACACGAGCATGGCGATGTGATAGCAAAAGTATACTGGGCTGGAACGGATTAGTGAGCTCGCAATGCGTTGAAGCAGGTAAAGCCCTGACTGACCGCGGTTGGCCAGCTTCCACGGAGAAGACAAAGAGCTGGCCAAATTGCTCAAATTTCCTCTCTCCAAGATTTTGAGCGAGATAGAGATGCAATCGCGGGCCGGGCCTGACGTTGCTCCTCCTGTTCTCGGGGTGGTCTTGGACGACTTTGGCACCAGTCCGCCCGAGGTCATTGGCTTCACGATGCCCTTGCTACATCCAATCACACCAGCCAACCTTTCCTTCGAGCAAAAGATCGAGATGGCTTTGGCGATGAAGAAGGCGCTGGGACGGCTGCATGGAAAGGGAATATTCCATGGCGATGTCAACCTTAGCAACTATCTCTGGTCTGGTCAAAAGAATTCAGAAGTGTGGATCTGCGACTTTCAAGACGCCCATCTCATGAAGCATGCAGCAGAAGCTCGCGGTTCCGTTGGCCAACTCCCCGCCCTTTCGACTTCGATTTGACCGTTGCCATCGAGGACAGCCAGCAGGTGCCAACGTTCTTCCTTGGACGGTCCTCGACGATTTGTTTGGCCTGGCTATGTCGTTTGTCGAGTTATTCAGTGAACAGAGGCCGTTGGCCGACGTCGACTTCGAAAAAGTTGACGAAGCAATGGCAGACGGCCGGTTGCCGGACCTCGAGCTGGTCCCAGAGGCATCCGGCCTCCGAGCCTTTGTCAAGCGCTGTTTCGAGCTAGGGGCCAAGGACGTGGGAACGCCAGGAGGGCCATTCCTCGCCACCGCACTTGGTACCGAGTAAGAGACTTGGTAAGCCCCAATTCATGTGCTCCATCGGAATAGGACTGTGTGATTCATCCTACACAGCACTCTTTCTGATTACACTCTTGGGTCAGGCTCGGTTCAGTGGTGCTCTCACAGCGGGCCGTCCAGGATTTTTGACGGGGCGCGATGATTTGGACTCTGTCTTGGGGCGGTGATACAAGGGAACTGTAGTGATTGCAATACGACAAGTAATTGGAGGCCCGCATATATCCGCAAAGACACCACTTCAAGAACCCAGCTTGAAGCTGTTGTGGCCGATGACCTTGACGCCCGCCTTGGAAGGAGCATAGTCCTGGTGGATTCAAGGACAATAAGTACCAAGAAAACATCAAGAAAAGAAAAGAAAGAAGGCGACACACAGTGACGCGGTTGCAGCCAAAGACGGCGAGCCACTGGAGGTTGGGGCAGCCATCGAGGATGTCCTTCATGATGAAGTCGTCCACAGCGCGCACAAAGCCGACATCGAGCTTCCTGAGCTCAGGGCAGGAGGTGGCGATGGCCTTGAGAGCGGGCTCGGTGACGCCCTTGTCGACCGAGTTCATGTCGAGCTCGTGCAGGGACTTGCCAGAGTGGTCGATGATGCTCTGCAAAGCGGCGTCGTCCAACTCGATGCAGCGGGCGATGTCGAGCGAAGTCAGGCCGTCCGTGTTGGCCGCCCAGTCGCCAAAGAGGCCAACAATGCCCGTGGACAAGATGTCCGGCAAGCGGCGCAGGCCAAGCTCCTTGAGATTGGGGCAGTGTGGGCGGATGCCTTCGATCTGTTCGTGACACGAAAAAGGCAACACAGACTAAGCAAGTGCAACGAAGTCTGACAGGTAAGCTCGAGCCACGAACCAAGGTGCGGTCGCCCAAGCGCTCGTTGTCATTGAGGATCAAAGAGACCAGCTTTTGTCCGACCGACTCCAACAAGGGCACAACCCCATCGTCGCTCAGGTTGTCCGACGTGAGGCCGGCGTTCGAGATGTCGAGGTAGGTGAGGTTCTTCAGGCCATGCAGGAGCGAGAGGCAGTCGTCGTCCAGCTTTTGCACCTCGGACAACCGCAGCTCGCTCAGGTTGGGGAAGTTCTCGGCTAGGCGGAGCACGCAGGAGCGGTCGAAGCGGGGCGACTGGCGCAGGAGGAACCCGTCCATAGGCGCCCGGTCCGCCTTGAGGAAGCTGTCAAAGTACTCCTTCCAGCGGTCTCTGTACGCAGCGATAATCGAATGAAATCAATTCCGGATAAAGATTGATAGGGGCAAGGGCATTGCGTACGAGGTGACGAGGAAAGCGCCGTAGAGCTCCAAGCGCTGCAGCTTGCTCAGGCGGCCTTCGAAGTGGTCCAGTCCGCCATCTTTAAGGGTGCCGCAGTAGTTGAGGGTGAGCTGCTTGAGCTTGGGCGCAAAGATGGCGATTTGCTCAAAGCCCTCTTCCTCCAACTCTGTGGATCCATGGAAAATGTGCAAATCAGCCTTCCGAAACAGAGAGAGATTGATTAAGAGTGACGCAAAACCCACCGGCACAGTCGTACAAGGTGAGCTTGTTGGCCTCGATATCGAGGAAGAGCTTCAAGGTGTCGTGGGTCAAGCCGCGGTTCTTGCAAATGACCTTGCACAGGCGGTCCTGCAGCGTGATGTTGCCCAGATCGCCAAACGAGTCGACTGTAGGCGAACAGATGAGAGGAATCAGCGACCGCCACAGAAGCTGATAGGGGAAATTTCACCCACTGTCTCCAATGTTCTTGCCGATCATCTGCAAGCACGGCGAAACAAGCTATCAGCCCCAGCCTTGACTGAAAGCCTCCATTCCCAACTCACATCAATGCAGTAGTTGGCCAGCGACTTGATCTCGACCTTGGCCTTCTCAGCGGGGGCGACTTTGGGCTTGACGGCTCGGGCTCGCTTCTTGGGAGCGGCAGCGCCACCGGAGCCAGAAGCGGCGGCGTTGGGCAAGCCGGCTTCCTTTTGGCAAGGTGAGCACAACACGCCAGTCCCTGGAAACAGCGACAAGAACATGAGAACTTGAACAAGACTCAAGCCCGAAGAGCTGAACGCACCGTCAGCGCTGGACACGGTGTACTTGGTGTAAGTGAACTCTGTTCGCATTTTGTCCACACCAATATTCCAATGGAATGCAAAGGGGTCGAGGACGAACTGTTTCCGCACTCTGCGCAATAGTTGAACGCTCCGGGGCTTCGGTTGGCATAACGAGGCTTGGCGGCGGGCCCGGCATTGTCGACCAGATCGGCCAGCTCGTCCTCCAGGTCCTTGGCCGCTTTGGCAGCCTTCTTCTTGGCCGCGGCCGTGGTGGACACCTTTTGCTTCTTGGTCGCTGGGGCGGCGCTCGTGGACGCCACTGGAGCCTGGACCACCACCTCGATCTCGTCGTCGTCATCCTCTTCGTTGACCTCGTCGAGGGTGCGCTTGGGCGAGGGCGCGGCAGAGGCGTCAGCCGAGTCGGTGGGAGCGACGGGCGCAGGAGTGGAGTCGGCGTCCGCGTCCGCGTTGGGCTGCTGGGCGCGCTGGAAGCGGTTCTGGTTGGGTACGTGGATGCCCTTTTCCTGTTTGTCCAAAGACGACAGGCTCAGCCACGGCTAAGAGCAGGACTGAGAGAGCGAGTGGCGACAAACCCTCAAGAAGCTTGTCAAAGCCGACCTGTGATCCATCGGCGCCGTCAGCTCGAACAAGGCTGTGGATAAGAGACAGAGAGAGCTCACGTAGGGCCTCGCACGCTCTCATCGCCATTGCCGCGTCGTCTGGACATGGTGTGTTGGGGTCAATTTAATTTTGCTCTTGCTGAAGTCCGAGGTCTGATCGAGTGGCAAATAGACGCGACGCGTGGCTCGCTCTCTCAAAGTGTCAACATGAACGTCCAAGAGGGTGCAAAAGATGTATATGGGAGCGGGAGAAGGGGGAAGAAATGCTATGGGAGTGCGCGCCCAAGGATGCGCGCGGCAAAAGATGATGGAGGGTTCAGGGTCCAATCTTGTAGCGCACTGGAGGCGAAACCTCGGACAGATCAGCTTCCAAAGAAGATATGATCAGGTAAAGGCGCGATCCCACCTTCTCGGGAGCAGGCTGAGCGCCAAAAGTGGGAGTCGGTCTCGTTCAATCATGTAGCGTACTGTACGCGACGAGTGAATCAAATCAGCGTCGAAGCCAGAGCTGATAGCGTAAGAGCCCGTCACCCACCTTCTTGGTGGCGGCCTTGGCTTCCGCGTTGTGCTTTGCCCGGTCATTGCGGTAGAGCTCAGCGATGGAGGCCACCAAGGCGTCGTCCGCTGTTCGTTGGGGCACGGTTCATGAGCTCCAAAGAGCTATGGACAGGAAACCCAAAAACGCACTGTTGGGTTCTGTTAAAAGGGAGGACAGTGATCGGAGCACCTGGTCGATTTTGGTCGACGGCTTCCAAGAGTCGGCCCTGTCCGTTGGGAAGGGCAAACATCAGCGACTGCAACGGGACAGCTGATAGCGTGGGACCTCTGAACGCACTTGAGCAGGCCAATGCAAATCGAGCCGTCGTCGAGGACGTTCATGTGGTACAACTGAGTGGTCTGTGGGGTCGACATCTCACTATCAGCACTTGTACAGCTGATAAAGTAGAGGTCCACACTGACGAATTTGATCTGTTCGTTTACCGTCATTTAGATGTAGGCTATCTAAGGCAGAGGAGGCAACGAACAGTAGGAGCTTTGAATGGCTGTGCCACAAAGGTCCTTGTCTATGAGCCGCCATGCCAAGCACTCATAAAGTGGAAGAAGCAGCGCACGTATTCCCTTGGGAAGTCGATGGTGAACTTGAACTTGCCGCCTTTGTACGGCGAGTCGTCCTGTCAAACGCCCAGCTCAATTTTGGCCTGCGCCCTGGCTCCAGCCTCAGACGCACCGGTCCTTTGATGACGCCGGTCCACCTGCGCAGATCATCAGCCACGCCACCTGAGCCAGCGACAAAGCCAAGACGCACTTGAGAATGTTGGATTCATCAGGCTCAGCTGTCACATTTGGGACTGGGTCGTTTTGCAGGTCCGCGTACTCCTGCACGGACTCGCTTGCTCTGATGAGATACGCTCAGCATCTAATGTAGAGAGAGACCTGCCTTGTTGAGGCGCTTGGTGGCAGCCATCGTTTGGAAGCAGCGGATCAAGAGGCTTGGAGAGGAAGGATCGGCTCGCGTGCGCTCGGGGTTGGTCTAGTTCTGGGTTTCATTATATTTACAAGGGGTGTGGCAAGATAGGCCATAATGATAATGTCCGTTTCGTCTCTAAGAATCAATGGGGTTGGCCTGGACGGCGGCCAGGCCAGGCGGGGGAAAATAGACGTTCTTGAGCCGCTTGACCTCGGTGCTCCGGCTGGCCAGCTCGCGCATGATGGCGTCGAAAGCGTCGAAGCCCGTGTTCAAGTCTTTCGGCAGGTCGGCCAACGGGAAGGTCGGCTCTTCGGGGAAGGGCAGGTTGAACTGGAGGCGCTGGGACCATTGGTTCATCTCGTGCTGCATCTGCGCCGCCGTGCCGTCCTCCAGTAAGCGAGCCAGCTTGCGGAAGAGGGCGAGCGCTTGGTCGGTGGACTGCACCTCGGACGAGGGCACGCGGTAGATGAACTTTTCGTAAGGGATGCCCAGCCGCGTAAATGGCAAAACCAGGTCGTCGCCGATGAGCACCGGGATGCAGCCGGCGTAGATGGCGTTAAAGGTCCTGTCAGCAGCCTTTAGCTTTATTGTCCTCGGGGAAAGGGCAGAGACACACCTTCGGGTGGAGAGGGAGTCGCCTTTGGGGGAGATGCAAAACACAGAGTTGAAGATGGCCTCCGGGTACGACCGCACATTGGCCTCGGCCATGGCTTCCGGCGTCAGCTTGCTGCCAAAGATGAGCTTGTGCTTGAAGTCCGGGTGGTCCGCCAGCGAGCCGGCCATGGAGATGAGCACCCGCCGGACCTCCTCCCCTTCGCCGTGCAAGCCATAGATGCCCGTCGCCAGCACCCGCCGGTCTCGGACGTGCCGGGTCGACTTGATGGGCATCCAAGGCGCGTTCAAGACGGGGTAAGGCACGATGATGAAGTTCTCGTCGTGCCGCCCCCGCTTGTGCTCGAACCACTCGTGGCTGAGCTCCGGCACGATGATGGTCACCAGGCTCTCGTCGTACCGGTACAGCGACGAGGTCAGCAAGTGGCCGGCGAACGGTGGGGTGGCCAGCGTGATGACATGGTCCAAGGAGTGGTAGCGCTTCATCCACCGGTCTGTTATCCCAAACACCTTTTTGCCACCTTGAGATCTTGGCTCCAGGATCATGACAAAACAACTCACCTCTTCGATGTCCGTGTAGTTGCGCTGGATGAACGCTTTGTAGAGGCCTTCGTAGGTCCGCTCCTTTCGCACCGACTGGTACTCGAGCGTCTCTTGGAAGGGGAGGTAGAACAGGTCCGCTTTGGCCGGGTTCAGCGTCCGGCACGGTGACTGAAGGAGGTAGCGCCACAGGTGGATCTCGGCGGCAAACTGCACGTCCGAGCAGTCGTTCTGGCAAAAGGGGAAGCGGTAGGGCAGGATCTCTTGGAGGTACTCTTGGTTCAGGCCGTCGTAAAGGTCGTAAACGTAAATCGAGAAGCCGTAAGGGCATATTGGCGGAGCCGCCTTTTTAGCTGCGCCCCAGTAAGGGACATGGATGTCGGCTGCGGGGTTTCAAGAGCGCTGAGAGGCAGTCGGGGCCGAAATGTTCAAAAGACTCACTGATCGAGTGGTTGTATTGCCTCGAGAGGTTCGATATTAGCTGTTGCTCAGGCATACCATTGAGAAGAAGTCCAACAGAGGTCAACCGGGCAGTCTTACATAGCTGTACCGGAGGATGGCTGTCGAAATGGCAAGGTCAGCGCAATCCAACTTGCGAGCTGTTCAAAGCGCTCACCAAACAAAGCCAAGCTGAGGAAAGCTGCTGGTAAGAGTCTCCGTTTTTGCTCCTGAGGTGCAAACGAAGCGGCCCTCGGATCCAGCGGGCTTTTCAACAAGGCGACAGCCATCTCGGGGTCCCTCTCTTCAAACCGAAGCTGCTTGGCTTCCAACAAGCAAAGACAAGCGCGCTGTTCTTATAGCAGTGAGTGGCTGGTTGGCTGAGACGATGCCGAATTTCCACGGTCCATTTAGAGATCCAGGTACACGGTCGGCTCTGGTGCCTCGCGAGCAAGAGGTGGCTCTCAAGCCGCCCTGAGCGTCACATTCTCAATCGGCCCGAATTTCTAGTAGTTTGCATAATGCATTTGTGATAGCTCTGACATTTTAGTGAGGTCCTACTTAAAGACGAGCTGAAAGCGGGCAGATCGCCACCCCCTGGCGCGCCACCCATTCCCTCTTGGTCATGTCTCAGGGCGCGCACTTGCAAGTTGTCATGATAAGGTCGAGTTACTCAAACGAAATCGACAAAGATGATCATCAGTGGCAAGCCTTGAGCCACGGCGTCGGAACGGCGAGCGGGCGCGGAGCAGAGCTTCGCTTCGTACTTCAGCGTCTAGGCAAGATTTCGGGGTGAAATAAGACGGACCTGTGGACACAGCATCCAAGCCAAAAAAAGTCAATCACATTGTCCAGATCGGACACACGTCGGTCGGTGGCAAATGGCAGTCTGTGCGAAAGGAGGAGGCAGAAGCCGACGGGACAAAACGCGCAACCCAAAGGAGGCAGGCCCCATTCTCTGAGCCAGAGGTCGAACAGGAGGAATGGGGAAAGAGGTAAGCATTTGTCGCACAACGAAAAGGAGAGCAGCAGCGGTGGAGAACGAGGGGCGAGATCGTCGAGATTTGGTGTTTGGAATGGAGGCGTTCTGTTCAGTAAAACCAGAGCCGAGCCGAAGGGTAACACGCCGCATCTCCAGTAGTATGGTTGAGGTGCAAGATGGAGGTGGCGACTTATCTGGATTTGGCCGCGGCCAGCCTGCTGCCATCATCAGCGATCTGGAGCCGAGCTTGTTGTCCGAACGAGCCGGCATTCAGCTCTCAGCAACCAACACCTCGGCAGACAGGAGCTGTCCTCCTTCTGATCGTTTGAGAGTAAAGGAGGCTCAAGCGCACCGGGGGGCACAGACCGCGAAAAAATCCCGCACAAAGGCTCGCGGAGCTCTCTCAGAGACCACCACACCGTCGAGATGGGTTGCGCAGGATCAACAGCAGCCGACAGCGCCGACCCGGCAGCCAGGCGGAATGCAGAGATTGAGGCGGAGCTCAAGAGGGACCGGCAGGCAGAGAAGTGAGGGCCCAAACACCCTCCACACAACAGCGAACCTGCTCTAACTCTTCTTTTTCATGCGCAGAAACCGCATCAAGATGTACGTGGACCTCCTTCTATGTACATACAAGCCTCACACGCACTCGGTCGAGCAGCTTGCTACTGGGAGTGAGCGACTTTCGACCCCAGACGCTCTCCCGTTTCGAATTACTGACCCAATTCTGCCGCAGGCCGGCGAGAGTGGAAAGAGCACCCTCCTCAAGCAGATGCGCCTGATGTATCAAGGCTCTTACACCGATGAAGAGCGGCGGGAGTACAGAGAAGGTGAGCCTAGAAAGCCGGGAGAGACGGTTTCCACGATTTTGTGCGGGCCTAACGCGACCTTCGACAGTCATCTGGTCCAACATGATCCAATCTATGCAAGCGGTATGATTGCCGTTTCGAATGACCACCAGACATCGATTGAGCCAGGAGCTTTGCAGGTCATTGACGCGTCCCAAGGGCTTAGGGATCCCCTCCCACTGACGGATCCGACCTCGCAAAAGTGTGCCCAGCTGATCATGTCGCAAGAGTCGCTCTTAGAAGACACCGACCACCTACCAACGGACATTGCGCAAGCAATCAAGTACCTTTGGGCAGACCAGACCATCAAGGACGTCGTCTCCCGCCAAAACGAGTTTCAGCGTATGCGCTCGCTCTCACAGCCTGCGGAATCATTCTAACAGTGCTTGCTGTCTTCAGTGAACGACTCTGCCACGTTTTTCTTCGACGCATGCGAGAGAATCAGCTACCCGAATTACGTGCCGTCAGATGCCGACATTCTGCGCTCGAGAGTTAAGACAACGGGTATTTCGGAAACGCGATTCAAGGTCGACAAATTTGAGTTCCAGATCCTGGACGTAGGAGGTGGGTAGCAACCAGGTTGTGTGCGCGGCTCCGACTCAAATTGGCCCCTGTTCCCCCCGCCCGCAGGTCAAAGATCTGAGCGGAGGAAATGGCTGCAATGCTTCTCCGAAGTCAACGTCTTGCTCTTCCTTGTTGCCAGTACGTTCTCTTTCCCTGTATTGACTTGACAGAGCTGATTTCGATGGCCCAGTCTCCGAATACGAGTGAGGGCGAATTTCACTTGAAGGCCTGAGCGGCCCGCTGAACCCCAAAATCAAATAGTCAAACCCTCTACGAAGACGAGAATGTTGTGCGTAAACTGACTAGCATTGCGTTTGTCCGTATAGCAAGAACTGAGCCATTTTGATGTAGAGCCGCATCTCGGAAGCCATGACCCTTTTCGACTCCATCTCCAACTCTCGCTGGTTCACCAAATCCACGATCATGTTGTTCTTGAACAAGGTGCGTGGCATCGCTCGCCCAATGTCCATCGTCGTCTCTGATTTTGTGCCCTTGTCGGTATGCATAGACCGATTTGTTTGCGAACAAGCTGTCGAGGCGGCCGCTCAGCCAATACATGCCCGAGTACCACGGCGACAACAGCGACTTCAAGGCCGCTTGCCAGTTCATGGCTCAGCTCTTCTCGAACCTCTACCGGCCAACCGTGCGTTCTTTGACCATGCGGCGCGAAATTTTGGTCTGACGCAGTCGAGCAGGGACACCAAGTGCTATACCAACATTACACGTGCTCGGTGGATACCAAAAGTGTGCGAGTGGTGTTGGTGCGTGGAGTCTGTTGTCGAAATGGGAACCAAGGACTGATTTGACACCTCCATCGCTTTACAGCAAGCCGTCCAAGGTAATGGATTGACCACGCTGCGATGCTTTGACTCTCGCTAATCCAATCGCAACAGATACCATCATCAAAGACCGCTTCCAACAAGCTGTGAGTCCATCGACGACAAGCCTTCATCACTTTCTAAGGCAGGCTTTGCAGGGCTTGCTATGATTCTATCCGTTTTCAGTGCTTTCGTTTTATGGCCCAGCGACCTTTGCGCATGTTGGAAGTGGGATGTCCGATTATCTCAACCTCTTCCGGACGCTGGTGGGACTGGATCAAGGCTGGAGCCCCAGATTCGCTCACCATCATGTCGCCTATCTTTGCAGCACCTCACTTAATACCTTCCTTGTTTTTACGCTGCTCTTCTTGCTATAGCAAAGATCCTTGCTTGCTGCGATACCACAAACAAATGTCAGGACTGCGGACGCCCAGGGCCTAGCCAACCTGGAGTGAGCCGCATCCGCCAAGGCCAAGTGCCCAATTTTCGAACATGGAACTATAGCAAGCCTACTACGTTGGAGCGTGACCAAGCAGCTGTGTTTTCCAAGCGCAGCTAGGGAGGGCCAGGATGGCGGTGACGCACAAGAAACAGTCGTCCATTGCCTCCACGATATCGACAGCCTCAGAATCCTCCATCACCCATTCGGTGTCCGGCGGGGACCTGGCGTTGGAGGCGTTGCACGAGCTGGATGAGCCGGAGGCTAGGCGGTTGCTCAAAGGCAAGGGGAAAATGCTGGAGGAGCCGGACGAGCTGTTGTTGGAGTCGCCGGCGTCGGATTCGTTCGCTTCAGACGACATCGATGGCGGCGACGACGAACAGCAGACCAAAGAGGTCGAACAGGTTCGTGTGGCTGGCCTGCATGTGTGCATCAGGGGTCCGTGTGCTGAGAATCGCTCGACCCTTTTTACACAGCACCTAGCCGAGTGGGCTCTGGCTGAGAAGCAGCGGCGCGCCTCCAATAGGCAATCCCAGGTCTCTTCAGCACCTTCAATCACCGATGCCGTCTCGGGAGTGACGCGGCGGTCCTCCCTATTGCTCAGAAGAGGGACGGCCGCTGCTCATCGCTCCGCCAACTCCATATCACCACAATCCTCCATGTCAATCGGCATGATGCCTCTCTCAGAAGACATCATAGAGCTGGAAGAGCAAACGCCCAAGCCAGGCCGGATCAGCCACTTCCCTCCGCCCCTCCAAATCGACACGAACGTGGAGCTTCCGCCGGGGCCAGAGTTCTCGTCTGCCAGCTTCGACGAGGTGCCGGCTCTTTCATCTGCCGGCTCTCCCGAGACACCCACGGAGCGAGCCATTAAAGCAGGCTCCCGCTTCATAGAGGACCTCGATTCGCAGTCGATGCGCGGCGCCACACCGGACCTTCGGCGGCCGTCCAACATATCCCGCTTCTCCCAGTCCTCTGGCAGAACGTCGATTGCCACTTTGAATCGGCCCAGAACTCCAGCGTCGATCGCATCGTCTTTGGGCCAGATCTTCTTCCCTTCGAATGACGCCAAATCTGTTCACTCTGTGACCTCGCCCAGCACGCTGGATCTCTCCATGACACCCTCCTCTTCGTATTTCGACATCCAAAATTCGTCGTCAACGCGCACATTGATTCTCAACGGCGAGCCACCAAAGGGCACTGGTCTAGTCTCACCCGACGAGCGCTCGTTCATCCGGGCCAAGTTCAGCCAGAAAGGGCCTTACAAGTACACTTCGGCGCGGCGACACCAGTCAACGGGGCCCAGCAGCCCAGACGACTCGATGGACGTGGACGGACTTGACGAGGAGCAAGGGCTCAACGGCGAGCGTTCGCAGAGGCCGCCTCGCAAAGGCTTCTTCGAATGGGTCTGTTGCATGTGCTGTCTTCAAGAGGATGCTCGAGAGCAAGGTGGCAAAACGGCGCCTGACTGGGTTCTCGAGGAGGACTGAAGAGCAATCGGTCTGGCGCCACCCTTTTCGCAAATGTATCAACCCATGGCCTCTCGTGCGCAAGAGAGTAATGTTGTCCTGTATAAATCTTTGTCTTTTGGGTCCACAGCGGGGGCCGCCACGGCGGCGAAGGCTTCAGCAAACGAATTTGGGAAAGCAGATAGTTCCCTTCGCATGGATCTCTACGTAACGCAGCCCATCATTTCGATACCTCTTTTGCATTTCAAGGTCCTCATCTACGGGCGCTTCGAAGCGAACAAGCTCGGCGGAAGGCCTGCGATTCTTTTCTGCATGCGACCATCGGCCCGCCACTTCCGATCTCCTGTGGCAGCGCCAATCTCAACAAGGCTGATTTCTTTCAAAGCCAATCAAGTAAAAAATGTGATTTCGGAAAGGCTGTTGCCTGACGAGATCGAGGACATGGTGCTCTCCAGCCCGAGCCCAGTTTGCTTCAAAGCGTCCAGAAGCTCTTTGCCAGAACGGGGGCATGTTATGGCAGCACTCAGGGCGTCTCCTGATCGGTTTGTGGAGGTCGAGATAGGTAGCTACGATAGGCCGGGCTTTGCGAAGGTCGCCTTCCCGTTGCATCGATATCTCCAAGCCTTGGAGCGAAACGAAGGCCAGGTGGATGGCCTGCCCATCTACCTCGCCCAATCCCATCTGTGGCAAGACTTGCCAGAGCTGCGGGCTACCGCTCCCCAGCCTAAAGCCATCCAAAGCCTGATCGATTCTGGCCGGATCAGTCTTTATCAGGCCGCTCTTTTCGTCGGGGTGAGCCGTTGCACTTTAGACGTACCTTTTCGAGCGATTTCTGACCTTTGGACGCCTTCGCCAGCCCGAGCACGCGACGACCCCTCTCCATTTCGACCCCACGTCGAACCTCTTTGTCCTTCTGGATGGCTCCGAGTTTGCCACCAAGCGCTTCTTTCTGCTTCCCCCTTCTTTTCGAGACGTCTTGGAGAACCACGATCTCAAGCAGTCGCGAAACCTCTTCGCCCTAAATCCTACGGTCTCTGAAGACCTGTCCGTCCAAGTCGAAGAACATGTGCCGCCGGACCTCAGCCGAGGGCTTCAAGAGGAGGGGATGGCGTGTGAGCTGTCGGCCGGAGATGCGCTGTTGATTCCAGAGCGCTGGCTGCACCGGGTGCAGAACGCCGGTGCGGGCTGGAGCGCTGGACTCGGCTGGTGGTGGAAAGGTCGGCATTGAACTTGCCCCTTCAAGCGACCTGCTCCCAGCAAGTGCGGTGCAACGGGGTCCATTTGCCAGCCTTGCCGTCAGGCAGGAGGACGCGCCAGGCAGGCGGCATAAAATTGTGGGACAAGGACTCGAGGCACTTGGCGCAGCGATCATCGAAAAGGGTCTGAAACGACGCTACAAGGGCCTATCGCGTGGAGGACAGATCCCAGGTCAGTCGACGAGCTCTTGGCGAGAGAGGGAGATGAATGTTCACAAGTGTCTCTTCCAGATTGGAACATGACTCTGAAGGGGAGCACGCCAGCCAGCTTGTGCAGGCAGTCGAAACGATTTGGAAGATGCGGTAACTGGACGGCGTAAAGAAGGTCATCTAGGTAGAGGTGCAGCGATTCAGTTCGAGATGTAGAACGAGCTAGCCCGTGAATTTGGAAAGGCCTACAGTCTCACTTGGGCCGTAAGCTGAAACAGCAGTGATTTGCGGCGTGTCGCCCTCCCAGCGCAGCAGAAGCCAAGCAAACAGCACGCTTTTAAGAGAGACTTTAATGAGGTTGCGAGACAGATCATCAGTGTCGATCGCCATTGTCGGATGGTTGGCTTGAAATTGAGCGCAGAGGTCGACGACTTCCTCCTTCGTCTTTGGCGATGCCCTGGTCGGCTTGTACGGTACGGGTTTGGGCCAGACCTTTTGCTGGGACCCGCCGAGTGACCGACTACTATGCAGCGTGAGCAATGGCAAACGAAACCTCTTCGCGCGAAAGGTGGACGCACACTCTGGTCCGCACAAGAGGTCGTGTATCCGCAGAAGAGGCGGCGTAAGAGTCTTGCGTTGCTTTCAGCAGCTGTGATTGTGCCTCCACGTCTTGCCTCAGCGAGGCCAAGCTCTTGTGGCCGGCAGCGACCGCCTCGCGTTGTTTCTCGACACCTTGCCCGTTTGCACCGGCAGCGAACGACTGCAGCACCGTGGGCAACGCAGTCCTGGCCGTGTCCAAGGCGTCCAGGAGGCGGTCCACAGTAGCCAAGTCGCTTTCGATCTTGGCGGCACTCATCGCGGCGCTGGGTTCGTCGTCAGTGTCAGTGCCAGAAGTTCGCGAAACCGCTGTCATCTTTTTTGGGTGGCAAAGCACTTCAAATACAACTAGAGTTCTGTAATTTGTGAGAAGCTATGGATCCTAATGTACACAAGGCAATAAGAAGAAAGAGTACAAAATGAAGCCGCCAGACCAAAGAGTCGGACAACGCCACCATCAACTGGCACACCACTCGATTTGCGCCATGGTCAAAAGCCTGAGACCATTTTCAAGGTGTGCAATGCCATGAGAAGCCAGCTCAAGTGTAGTTGGGCGTGGAGGGCGTGCGCGGTGAAGCTGCCTGAGCTCATGGCACCTGCACCTGCACCTGCACCTGCACCATCGCCACCTCCGCCCCTCGACAGGAGGAAGCTAATGAGAGACTGTGCGAGCAGACTGGAGAGAAAGGGCATCTCAGATTGACTTCCCGCTCACGCACGCATTTAGCAAAAATGCTCTCACAGATGGACATTTGTTGTCGGGTGCTGTAAGATTAAGTTAGCCTTGCATTAGTTCCGCAGCCCATCAGGCTCGTACCAGAAAGTCCAGCCTGGCGCAAAGCGGTGAGCAAGAGAAAAAGTCAGGGAAGCCTCACGTACCAAAAGTACTGCTCTACGGGAACGCCGCATTCTGGGGTAAAGTCACTGCCCGTCATGGTGTGATTTTTGGCGTAAGCGTCGCAGAATGCGGTGACGTTGCTGGAAGACCGCATCATCGACGGGATTGTGTGGGCGGTAGTCAATGTCTAGAAACCCACTTGAATCCCAGGGTAGGCCCCATCGCGATCAGCTGAGCGCCCTCTTTAGGAGACCTATTCTGTGAAAGGGCTATCGGGACTCGCTTACATTTGAAAATTCGGTGTAGGTGTCGAAGGTGAACGCGTTGGCGTCGCTGTGATTAGCTGTAAAGTTGGCCGCGCCGGAGAGCAGGAGGGCATTGTAAGTCAACGTAGACGAATGGATCTTGGAGGCAGTGTCGCTGGACGACAGGAGGTACGTCGGCGCATCTTCAATTTTGGGGACGTTCATGAACAGAAAGTTGCGGGCTGCGGAACCCGTCAGCCCAGGGTGAAACGTAAGAGTGATGCTGATGTGTACCTCCGGCATCGTATAAGCTCTCCATAAGTTGAAAGTATTTGTCAAAGAGAGCCGGCAGTATGTCGGGAACCTTTCCGCGGCCGACACCCTCCCCGACGTCGTTGATGCCAATAAAGACAATGAACAGGGAGGAAGCCCCGCTCCAAGGTGACTGGGTGTTGTTCGCCGGATAGGTCCTCAGAAACAAAGCAATCTGAACGCTTCTCGTCAGTGCCAAACCAAGGCAAAATGGCTGTAGAGGTTCATCGACTTGCTTGGTCCTCTACCGTAGAGAGTATGGTCTGTGGAATAAGCTCTGTAGACAGCACCGCGCCTCCCTGAGCAAAGTTCAGCAACTCGGGTGGCGACAATGTCGGGAATGTCGAGGTCAAGTAGTTCGGCCAGGCCAGTCCGTTGGTCGACGTAGACTTCGAAAGAAGTACAGGAGTGAGAATAGTTGCCAGGCGTCGGGCGGAGACACTCACAGGTAGGGCTGGCTGCTCGGCGGTCGTAATATTGCGCCCGTTGGTCGAATACGAGTCGCCAAAAACGACAACGGTATGGACTTGCGTCCAGTTGGGCAAAGCGTCCACGTAAACAAAGATGCAAAGCCAACACAGAAGGGCGACTTGAGCCTTTTCAAGCCACCTCTTGGTGGCAAACCCGTCCATCTGGCAGGGCAGCTGGGATAAGGCAACGACAAGGGGACCGAAAGGAGTCTGAATTCACGAAGATAGCGCTTGAGTAAATGCCAGTCGCGGCCGGGTAAGAGAGCTTCGCCAGTCGCCACGGCCCAGAAGGACTTCAGAATAAGTTTGCAAGCAGACGCTTTCTAGGGTTTCAGGCTTCGGCCCAGTCGTGCATGTCATTGAAGCGCTTGTCCCTTGTCCAGAGACAACGCATTGATCGGCAGGCCTGTCTGCCAGGGTTCGGATTCGAAGGTGCTTTGCACGTCTCCCGAACCACCATTCCTGGCACCCAGGGCTGGTGAAACAGCAGAAGGACCGTAGAAACACATAAGCTGCAGTGAGACGCTCTTTGTATGGGAGTCGGCAATGCTATTCTTGGAATCCGAAAGCAGTCGACGTCGGTCGACGTCGAAGGCGGGCGGCCAGCTTGCAGACCAGCATCGGGAGGCGCGCAGGTCTCAAGCCCAACAAACAGCAACAAAGTCAGACAGTACTATAGGTCCTCGCTTCCGGCAATCTCATGAGGCCCATTCGCAAGTGGAAATAATGTCGAGATTGTAGTCCTCCATGGACCATGATCAGTGCCGGAGAATGGCAGCGAGTTGAGCAGGTGCCCAGCAAAGCCTCGGCGGCGCTCAGAACATCTAGGCAACGGTAATTGGTGGTCAAGTCGTCGTCGATTTTGGCCGGGCCCCATTAAGGGCGCTCGTCGCTCGACGGAGCGAGAACGAAGTTCGCCACTCGCATGTTTGTTCAAGTTTGAAGGCGGCATCCAACTTCAGCTATTAACTAGAGCTTTGTATTTTGTTAAAAGGGGAGGCCGAAAGCTACAAAAGGCAATCAAAGGGTAGAATACAAGGGGCTGGGCCACCATCGAATAGGCAGACGAAACAATTTACACGGTTAAAAAGAAGCTTGCAGTCGTTTGCGGAGGGCGCATCAGCTTGAGAAGCCAGCTCAAGTGAAGCCGGGGACGTGGGGCTTGTATTCGTTGTCGTCGTACGCGGGCGCGCTGGAGATCTGCACGGCGGGCGGGGTTTGGCCTTCGGGGCTCTCGGGAGGCGTCTTGGCGGACGGCTTGCGCTTCACCTGGGAGGCCTTCTTAAGGTTGGAGTGGGAGAGTGAGCGAGGGCGGTTCTTGGTGGACGTTTTGTCGGTCAGGTCCGACTTGCTGCGGTTGATGCTGGCCGAGCGGTCGCGGGACTTGTTGGAGGCTTTTGGCTTGATCAGCTTGGACAGCTCTTGGTCGTCGCGCAGCAGGTACTGGTGTGAGAAGCCAGAGTAGCAGGAACTCGCTGCAAGGTTCGGGAACATTTTAATTTTGGAGGGAAGGAGCGGGAAAGGAAGGCCACTGACGCGCAGAAGCACCGGCCAAGCCCGCCGAGCCGTCCTCCAACGTCTCCAACAGTTGCATGATGGGCAGGCGCGTGAAGCCGTACAGGTTCAGCTGGCGCACAAAGGACGAAGTGTTGGAGTGGCGGAAGTAGATGGGCAAGACCTTGGTTCCAGACGGTCAGCGCCGCCCTCCACCTAGCACAGAGAAGTGGCTCACCTGGCTTGCAAAGTACTGGTTCGTGTGGCTCAAGATGAAAGCGTTGCCAGCCGCGTTCCATCGGATATAATCGCGATACCTTGGTGGCAGGCAAAAATGTTTTAGGTCGCGCGGTCGCAGTCTCGGATGTGGGCCGACTCACTTTTCGTTGTTCAAAAGGTGCAGGAGCTTGGAAATGACTGTGGATTGATCACAGGCAGGTCAGCAGGTTCGCCTCGGAGTGATTGGAAAGCAGTGTGTTGCGCACAAGGAGTTCCCTGGGCCGGCCGGTCGGTGTAGTCCTCGGCGCCCTCGGCCCCAGCGCTGAAGCGTCCCTCCTCGCCGTTTTCGTCCAAGCTTGGGCTCTTGGGCGAGTCCTCGTCGGCGGAGGGCAGGGAGCGAGGCAAGGGGGGCGGGCCAACGCCAATCGGGCTCAAGCGAGGCAGGGAGCCACCCCCGCTGTGCAGAAAGGGTGGAGCGTGGGAGGGCGGGAGCGCGTAGTCGCTGTAGTAGCTGTGGTGATGGCCAACGGACGCGCTTCGGCTGTACGTATTGTCCGGCATGCGCTCAAACATCTCCTGCGGCGAGGGCGAGGGGGAGATGGAGGGGGACAGGCTGCCGTCGTACGAGTTGACGGGGCTGGCAGAGAGGCCATAGGCGTTCGGGTAGGACGGGCTGAGCAAGTTTGGCGCGGAGCGTTGCGGCATGAGCATGGGCTGAGCGACGCCGGGGTAAGAGGCGGCTGGGAGGCCCGGCAAACCGCTGGCGATGGGGTAGGGCTGGAAGTCCTGGCGTGGAGGGAGGTACTGGGGAGCCATAGGGCGGGAGAAAAAGCCGGTCCCAAAGGCAGTCGCGGGCATGTCGTGGTAAACATAATTGTGCTCGCTCTGAGGCTGGCCGCCGCCGCCGCCGCCGCCGCCCTCCTCGATGGGCAGGAAGCGGCGATCCTGGGGCGCAAACTGCAAGGTGGTGGCGGGGGCGGACTGGATTTGGGAGTAGCGCATGTTGGGCGAGTGGAGCTGCTGCTGGTCGTCGGCCGCAGAATAGTGGCGAAAGCTGGCTGATCGTCTCGGACTAGATCTGCGGTTGTGTGGCTCTACGTCAGGCCCTTGCTTCTTGCTGTATAGAGAACAAAGGCAGGGAGAGGACGTACGGCTCTGCTGGGCGTAGCAATTAAATTGGCGTCTTAGCTCGGGCCGGCCCTCGACTTGCATGAAACGCTTCGCTTACCCTGGGAGCTGCTTGCGGACGGATAAGCCGCGGTGGACATAGTGCTGAGTTGGTGGCCGAGCAAAAAAGAGCGCAAGAAGGGCGCGAAAGGGCGGCTGATCCTCTCCAAAAGCAAAACAAGGACTGGCTGAAATGATTGAACGGGGCACAGACCGCTTCATTCTGGGAGCAGTTCTAAGCGCCTCAAAGACCAGAAGGCGTGAGGTACGCTCGGATTCTTGTGCTCCGAGCAGCAGTGCTGGCGTTCCAGCTGGCCTGGTCATCAGCCTCAGGTTCCCGGCTTCTTGGCGACCTGGGGCTTCCCGACGTTGGCCACGCAGACCGACAACAGCAGCCATTCAATCTTTGAGGGCCACGCCGTTCATTCATCAAGCAAAAGGAGGCATCAGATCTCCGCGGCCGATACGGAGCGGGCGTGCGTGAGCTTTGAAGGGCAGCATGATGGAAGCTTTCAGCTTGGGTGGCGCGCGCAGATAGCATCTCCGAGGGCATCAGGGGTGAGTGTCTTGTGCGCAGGCCAAAAAGTGATGGAGAGAGCTGCGACAGTCCATGAGCAGTCGTCAATCAACTGCCTGGATCATTTGTGCGAGACACGGGCCAAAGTGGTTCGGTTGGCTAGGAATAGTCAAACCCTTCTTGCAATGCCACTGCCACTTGACAAAATGCCCGGTCGTGTGCACACAACCAAAGCAGCTCCCAAAACCAGGTTGGGGCTGCCGACGCCTGTCAGGAACGGCCAGAGGTCGACGCGCCGTGGCCTAATGATGAACCTTCACGCGTCTTGCCCGGACATCTCTGTAAGGACACCTTCTAAGGCCCCGCTGTCAACGCAGCTGACTCTCACGCAAGGCTTTGAGCTCTTCCCAAAGCAGGATGGCCACCAAATGAGCAAGTCCGTCGATCCTTTCGTGCGCCCACAAGTCGGAAGACCTGCCGAAAAGTCACGAGCTGGGGAGCTTGGAGGGGAGAATTCGGCGCTAACTCCTCGAACGACTTTGTCAGGAGAGCCTTTGCAAGAGCCAAGCAAGCCTTTGGGGGCAGCAAACGAAGGAAGGCGCCCAGGCCTTCAAATCTTCTTCGCTGCGCTCGACGACCGACAAAGCGTCGGCGCAATCAACCCCCATCGCACCAGCGCCGTGCCCCAGCTTTGCTATCCTCGGTGCGCCCGACCCTTCCTATTGTCGTTCCCCTTGATCGTCGCTCAAGAACGAACTAGCAGGGCCCAGGCAGACGCTGCCGGATCTACTCCGAGCGCGCTTCTGACGAGATCCAAATCTTGCCAAATTGGGTCGACGCTTCCGCCCTGTGACAGCTCGTCTCTAGCTGTCAAAGTGTACCTGATCGCTTCTCTTCAACAAGTCGCCGGCCACCTTATCGCTCGTCAGCCCCTCAAGCTTGCGGCGTGGTCTGGTGCCTCGCCCACTTTAGAGGCGGACCCAGCATCATTGCACTTTGGCCTGTGCCCCTCTCGCCCTCCATCTCCGCCCTACCCGTCCACGCACACAAGCAAAGTCTGCGATCAGTCCAAGCCGGGGCCGCCGTGCCTGGCCCTGTTCGCTTGTGTCGACTGTCACAACCCTCATTCGCCTTCGCCTCGATTGGCCTGCGCTTGGCTCCGTGCTTGCCGGCTTCACAAAAAGCTCGGGTGATAGCCCTGAAACAAGAGTTTTGCATAAGAAGAGAAGAGACTAGCGCGTGAGCGCTCAGGTCATCGGACGGCAGGCTTTCGAATTCCGCCTCTACGTCTGCTCCCAAGGCCGCTCTGTAGGGACTCCTTCGGAGACTGGCCTCGCAATTTGACGACGAGGGCGCCTCGCTTTGTCTTCTTTTCACCGGGGCATGTCATACCCCGACCTCTATACTTCAGGTCCGTTCAAACAAACTTCAGCGGCCAAAAAATGACCGCCCTGCTCAAAATCCTTCGCACCCTCGCAGATTCTCAGCCACGACATTTCAACGACCCAAACCCTTACGATCAATACATTACCCGCTTGCCCTCCCAGCAACCGCCGCCGCCGCCGCACCAGCAACCGCCGCACCAGCTCCTGGCCTACCAAACCCCCCAGCAGCACTATTCGCCCGAGTCTAGCACCAACTCCAACTCGCCGAGGCAGCAGCACCAGCCTGGCCCGCCGGCCATGGCGCACTACACCTACGGCGAGCCCAGAGAGGCGCCGACCATGACCCACAACGGCCACCACCACGGCCACTCCAGATCCAGCTCGCTCAACACGGCCCCGTCCCCGTCCGTCGGCCGCTTCCCTCCCCAGCCTACGACTCCTCTGCATGCGTCCACGTCCAAGCTGGCCATCCAATCGCCGGAGCCTCACCTGAACCACCAGCAGCCGGCCATGCCTTCGATCACGGTGCTCTCTGTCGATCCGATCGCCGGTGTCGCTGGCACGCAGGTCAAGGTCTGCATCAATGTCTACCCCTCGCCTACGTACCCCATTCGCTCCTTTCGGGTGACCTTTGGGACGCTGGATGCGGGCACGCGCGTGACTTTCGAGAACCGCTCGAACCCAGCGGTCGAATACGTCGAGCTCGCCGCCACTGCGCCAATGCTCCAAGGGCCCATGCAGACCGGCAGGGTGTCGCTTTTGATCCAGGCCGCCGGGCCCAACGACTTTTTGCTGTGCCGATCAGAGGCGGGCGCCTTCGAATACGTCGATCGTGCGTCTTCCTCTCCCTTCCCTTCGTTTCCCGCTCGTTGTCTAACTCAAATATGGCCATGCAACACAGCTGGGCAACCGGCACCATACGGCCCTCCAGCAACACCCGAAAAGCCAGCCAACTCCACCAGACCTGCGCCGAGCTCAAGTCCGCGGAAGAGGGCCGGCGAGCCGTTGACGGGGGACAGGCCCAGGCCAGGCAGGTTCTTTCCTGCCTTATTGATGCCAACGACTCTCTGACATTGCTCTTGGTACTTGCAGCGCCTCTCGAATTTCCTCTCACGCCGTCGCCAAGAACACCTCAGCATCCCCACTTCTCCCACTCCCAGTCTTCTCCCCATCTTTCCACTTTTGCCTCCCCTTCCATGAGTATGCCGGGCTCGGCTATGACGGACAAAGGCGTCTTCAGCAGTAAGCTTGGCATTTGCTAAAACTAGCCGAACCGGAGCCTGATTGGTTTTCCCTGCAACAGGTGACGACAACGGCACACCGACCATTGGCAGCTCTGAATGGGGTGGCCTGCGAATTGGCACCTCAGAAGGCGCGCCGCCCAATGGCGAGACCGAGACGACGCCGGTGCGCGCTTCCACCAGCACTGGCTCGCTTCGCCACCCGCCCGTGGCCTCCGAGTCCGGCTCCCAACCAGCTCTTCTTCGAACATCCCAAATACCCAATTCTCCGACGACAACTACGTTCCCTAACGGGACACAAGAGATTGGTGGAACGATCGCCGCGAGCAAGGCGGTGCTCAAGCTGGACGGCGACCTGAATGCTATGGCTTTGGGGTGGACGTCAGAAGAGTGGCAGCTTCGTCGGCGACTGGTGCAGTTCTGGCGGGTGCAAGAGGGGCACGTCATCAATACCACCTTCCGGCCCATCCGCCCAGTCGAGTTCCAAGCGAACAGCATCGTCATCTCCTGCATCTTCCGCGACGACAAGAACGAGTGCTTCGTCACCTCCGTCGACGCCATCTACCTGCTCGAAGCCTTGGTCGGGGCCAGGTTCACGGTGGAAGAGAAGAACCGCATCCGTCGCAACCTCGAAGGCTTCAAGCCTATCACCGTCAGCAAGACCAAAACAGAAAGCGAGCCCTTCTTCAAGCTCATCATGGGCTTCCCCAACCCCAAGCCGCGCAACATCGAAAAGGACGTCAAGGTCTTCCCCTGGAAGATTTTGGCGAGCGCGCTCAAAAAGATCATTGGCAAGGTTGGTGCTCGAGCCCGTTGAGCTCGCTTCGACTCCTGCTGATCCTCTCCATTTAGTACTCCGCCACTTACCAAGGTCCACCGGAAGTCATTGCCGCCCAAAATCTGACCGACTCGACGTCGACACTGCCCAGCCCGATGGTGAACTCCGAGCCGCCAATGTCACCCGACGCCAAGCAGTCGACCAAGGACTCGGAGTCGCCTCAAACGCCATTCGGCGGCCACTTTACCTTTGGCGGTGGGCAGGCGCAGTCCCCCGTGACCTCGCCGACCATCTCGGTCTTCCCCATGTCTGCCACCTACCCTCCGCCCTCCTTTGCAGACCACCGACAGCAGATGCTTGCGCACCACCACCGATCTTACTCTGACACCTCGGGGTTGACCATGAAGAGCATGTCCCTCAGCAACTTGCCGGACCACATGGGCCACCACCGCTCTCGCACCAGCTTGAACGGCACGATGCCGACCTTTGCGCACCCATACATCGCATCGAGTTTGCCAAGCTCCGTTCCGACAAGCCCGACCATCTTCAACATGCCGGACTTGCCCTTCTTGAGGCCGGACTCGGCCTCCCAGCACCACGGTGGCTACCACTCCCCCTCTGCCTTTACTTTCGATACCACGAGCCACGATATCGATATCGACCGTCGCCCTCACTCGGCGAGCATGGTGGACGAGCATCAATTTACCAACTTTGACAGCTTGGAGAACGACAAGCCGGAAGATCACTTGTCTTCGAAAGGCCATCACTCCCAGTCAAATAGCCGCTGAGAAAAAGATCCGAGCCTCTGTGTGTGTGGGAATACCGGAAGAAATATGGTCAAGAGACGGTGGCGCCAAAACGCCAACCTCTAGAAAAAATGGACACTTCATCCTTCGTGTTTTCGTATGTGGATAAAGGTCTTGTGCCCTTTCCACGAGAGCAGACTCTCAGGCTTGTGTTGTCTCCTCTTTTTGTCCTCCCTTTATTAGATCCAATGACTGCCATCCCTCAAACTTGTAAAACTAGCCGCTTCTCAAAGAGGGAAATCAAAGTTATACTCGAGACTCGAGACAACCAAGCTTTGCGTAGAGCAGAACAGAACGATGCGAGTGCGGATTGCAGATGACTTTGATACATGGTTTGATAGGCGGCGTTTTGGTAAGAAATCGTTAGCTGGAAGGGTACCTGTAAGACGCCTCGGCACGGCATTTAGCTCTTTGACTTTTGGTGCCAACTGTGGTGGCGGGGCGCTCACCTGAAAGCCGTGATATAGCTGTCCGGTTGAGGCACAGCACCCTGCTGGTCGGAGGCCGAGGCCGACGAAGAGCGGCGCGATACGCGGGAGGACTTGAAGACGGGCGGCATGGAGAACTTTGACCGAGCCTTGGCCTTTTTGCCACCGCCAATCAGCTCGTCGCCTTCAAAGCTGCCCGCCACACCCCCGTTCGGATTGAAGAGCCGCGTGGGAGGCTCGGACGATGGCCGGTTGAGAGCCCAGGGAGAGGCCGGCATCGGTCCCAGGTCGTTAAAGTCGCGGTGGTGTTCGTTAGAGGAGGACGAGGAGCCAGCATCTGGTGGCAAAGCTGGCAAGCTCTTCTCCTTTCGCACGGTGTTCGGCAGAGAAGGCGGTGGTTCCTCAGAGCTGGTAACAATATGAAGCGGCTGCAACGTGAGAAAGGTGGTAGGCGGGGCTGGAAGCGGGCTGTCTGGCCGGCCAGAGTGTGCCAGCTGGAGCGGGAATGGAGCCGAAGGATTGATTGGGCTCGAATACTGCGATGCCACAGGCATGCCATCCTTAGGTGACTGGGGTCCAGCCAGGGAGCTCTGGCTGGACGAAACTGAGGCGGACCGGTCGTGCGGTCGTCCCGACGACTTGTCGAAGAAATACGAAGGGTAAGGGGGCTGTAGAGGTGTGTCGTCGTCATCTTCCGCGTCCGCTGCAGTCCAATGATACTGGCGGTGCTGCTGCAAGCCTGCTGCGGCAAGGGCGTCGCGGTCGGTCGCGCCGTGAAAGCTGGGCGACGCAGGCGCAGAGGCCGACTCGAACCAGCGGCTGAAGAACTTCTTGATGCCTTTCCGCCCGCCGCTTTTGCCTGTCTTGCCTGACGCCACATAAGGGGACTGTGCGTCGAAGCGGTTATGAAGATCAGCGTCATTGGCGGAGAAAGGGGTTTCTGGTGAGGTTGTGGGCGACAACGGAAAGAGGTGATTGTGGTCTGGGTTCAAGCCGAGATGCATGTCCACCATGGAACCAGAGGCCATGAAGCTGGTGACGCTGCCGTTGGCAGACCCGCCGCCCAGCCGGAAGATCCTGGACCGCCTCGACGACGCGTTGGACCATACACCCGTTGACTTTGGCCGGTCTGACCAGGCATAACCGCTCTGGCCACTTGGAGAAGGCGATCTGGCAGGGGCAGGTCGGCCGTTGACGACACTTCGGGAAGTTGACTTGAGCATGTCGGACGAGGCGGAGCGCAAGGGTGGATTGGAAAATCTGCGGTCGCCTTCCGGCTGCTGGGAGTACCTGGGGTTTGGAATTTGAAGGGACCAGGCGGACGAGTTGCTCGCTGGCGAATTGTACATGGCAGGAGGAGGAGGGTGGGATTGCTGCTGCCGCGGGCCAGTGGACCGGCCTCTCGGCGGCGTCGGCAGCGTCGCTTTCTCTTCTTTGGTCAGGTCGATCTGCTGGACGATGATGCCAGAAGGTAAGACGGTGCTGGAGCGCGTTCGCGGGCGCACTAAATTGGAGAGGAAGCTCGTAGGCCGCGTCGACGCATTGGCATTGTTTGTGGCCGAAGACAGGGGCTGCGCCTGTGGAGGCGGTCCGTTGGCAGATGTGGAGAGGCGCCGCTGTTCGTTATGCCGGATGGTTTGCTCGAGCTCCATGAGCTGCGCTTGCTCGTTCAAATAAGCATGCAAAGCGCGCCAGCGGTGGCTGCTCGATGAGCCGTTCTGTGTGGCAAGCAGCGATAAGCTGATGCCTCCACAAATGACGCAAGAAGCAAGCAAGAACACACCATGCTGGTCCAGAGCTTGAGCGAGGGCGCGGTCAATGGGTGGCCCTTTGCTATCCGCTGCTTCTTTTGCTTCTGCGTGGAAGCCCGCTTCTCTTGGCTGCCGCCTCCGTCCGCCATGTACCCCGACTCTTCGCTAGTGTGGCCCTGAGCAGAGTGGTGCTGGGATGAGGAGCGCTTGGCCGGCCGTAGCTCGTTTTCGGATTCTGGGGCGGCCGCCGCCTGAGCTAGAGCCTCGCAGAAGTCGGCATCCGAAGCCCTGGCCCAGCAGCCGGGCGAGGAGACGTCGACGTCTGCCATGTCGCGGTCGCGCATCATGCACTCGACGCACACCTCGGGCCCGAGCAGCATGCCGGGCACTAAAGGAGCTAGTGGCAGCTTGCTCGACGACGCTTCCGGCTGCCAATCTAGCGGCTTGTCCTTGGTGGGCAGGATGGCCGGGTAGGGGCTGCTCGAGGCCAGTGTGTCGTTCAAAGTGGGCAGGATGAAGCCGCCGTCCTGGTAGCTGGCCAGCTTGCCAGGCGAGCTCTGGGGCGGCGGCGCATTATTGTTGTTCGCCATGAATGCTGCGGACGGCACCGGCCCTGCAGCCGCCACTTCGACCTCCTCTGGGGCGGTCACCATGGCCGACGAGGCAGCGAAGGACGGTTTAGCGGCGTGCTGCATTCCCCATCCACAAATTTGAGGCTTTGGGTGTGTGCGCCAGCGCCAAACAGCGATTTACGCGTGCACAAGCGAGCGCCCAGACCCGCAATGGCTCTGTCGTCGTTGGCAAAGTTTCTGTCAAGTCTGAATAGAGGTTGCAGCGTTCGTTGGAGCTGTGCAAGGCAACTCACTTCGAGAGATCGCCACTTGACCCTCAGAATTTTTTTTTTCCACGCCAGCGTCGCGGCGATGACCCTCAAAGTCGAGCAGCGATGAGGTTCTTAGCAACTATCGCGTTGTTGGCAGCAGCCACGGCGCAGGCAGCCGAGCTGGGGATAGGCAAGTTCAATCTGCTTGGTGCTGCGTTCATGCGCCTGACTTTCGCACCCGCAGAAACGACTTTCCTGCCCGAGGACTGCCCCATTAAGTCGGCCGTCAAGGACAAACTGGCCATGCACTACACTGGCAAGCTGGTCGATGGAACCGTCTTTGACAGCTCGGTGCCGCGAAAGACCCCATTTGTCTTTACACGCAAGTCCTTGGCCCTCCAACAACTTGACCTTCAGCTGAAGCTTCGTGAGGCGCACAGTGGGAGTCGGCCAGGTCATCAAGGTATGCAATGTCTCTTCCTCGAGCATCGGAGCCATCCTGAAGGAAGGCTGCTTATAGGGCTGGGACCAAGGCTTGACGGACATGGTGAGCGCAGTTCTTGGTCATCTTGAACCTTCCTGACGCAACGATTGCCTCGTAGTGCATTGGCGAAAAGCGCATCTTGACAATCCCACCAGAACTGGGTTCGTGGATGCCCTTCTCATCGCGAGCGATTGGTAAACCTGAGTCGTGATCAGGGTATGGTTCTGCCGGCGCTGGCGGCGTCATTCCCGGAGGTGAGCTTTCTCTGCATCTATAGAGCTTCCTGTTTTCTGAACAGCCCTAATAAGGCGCCACTTTGATCTTTGACGTCGAGCTCCTCGAAATCAAGGTGCGTTGGCCCCGCTTGAGCATTTCAACTTCTTGATGTTTTGGCCACAGAACCGAAAAGCTCCTACGCCGATTGATTCGATGACCGCTGCGCAAATCGTCGACGAAGCCATCGCCTCGAACGACGTAGTCGTCTTCTCCAAAACCTACTGTGAGACCGCACCTTCACACATTCCTTGAGAACCAATCCATGATATTATTCGCCTCCCAGGCCCACACTGCAAGCAAGCCAAGTCGACTTTGGAGCCTTTGATTGGGAAGCAAAAGTACAAGGTCTTTGAGCTCGACACGATGGGCGAGAAGGGCGCGTGAGCTGCTTGTCACCGATTTGCTTTTTAATGGCTGGATACTGAAGCACCGAGATCACAAGGCAAATGCAAGACTATTTGCTGCAGAAGACGGGCAAAGGCACCGTTCCAAATGTGGGTTCCTCGCTTAGTTCTCCCGCGGGTCTTTGGAGCTGATTTTGATTGGCTGGGCAGATCTGGATTCATCGCAAGTTCATTGGAGGTGCGTTTGATCGCTCCTTTTCGTTTAGGATCTCCTCAAGTCAAATGCTCAGGAGGGGACGCGATCGCCGCCTTGAGCCGGAGTGGCAAATTGGCCGGCGTGGTTTCTGGGTGTGTCTCTTTTTGTCCTCGCCCACATCAATTCCTGATGCTTCTGGCGAGCAGCGGAAGCAGCACAGTGACCTATGTGCTAATCGGCGGAGTCGTGGTGGTGGCGGCCGTGGGCGCGCGCTGGTTCTACAACTCTCAAGCGGGCTACACCAAGGTCGCAGGCGGCAGGAAATAGCGCATACAATAGACAAAGCTCATGTGCTCTAGCCACAGAATCTTGACCCTTTTCTTAACTCCCTTCGCCGGTTGCCCCGAGACGCCGCCGCGGCGCTCAGGCTGGCTGACTAGCCTGTGCTCCCTCGTCTTGTCGACAACGAGCCATGATCGAATGCCCTGCTCCCGCGTCTTGACTTGAGTTCTGTGATATTAAGAGCTGCTCGCTGCTTCCCTGCTTGCGCTCTTGCGCTTCAATTTTGTTCGATTTCGCCGGGCTTTGCACCTCATTAGGTTGCTAGACCTTGATTGGGTCCCAGTTCGCCCTCACCTTCACGAACGCATTTCAACTCAACTTGAAGTGTCTCTGCTCTGCCCGGCGGCTTCGAACGAGATATCCAACTCGGAGGAAGCAATCGAGCTGCAGCTTTCAATTCTTTGCTTCTTTCCTCATTCCTCATATTCTACAACACATGCGCTTTGTCCTATCCTTATGGCGAATGAGGGAAGACTCAAGCCAAGTTCTCGGCTCGGATTTTGACCATTGGCCCCGGGGTGTTGCCGTTGGTCCATTGAGGTTCTTCTTGTCTGCGCCCGACGTTTCAGCGATGATTGTGCATCATGTGGCATCTCACTCACAGAACGTAGAGTTGAAGGGTCTCGATGAATTTCTCCTCGTCTGGCAGCACGACATTTTGAAAGTAGTCGGTCTTGTTCCATTCGAAGAACTCGTCGAGCGAGGGATAGGTGACTTCCACCATACCATCCCAGTCTTGGCGGCCTCGCACTGGGCCAGCGACCTTTTGCATCTTCTCGGTACCCTCCTTGTTGATGTGGAGCTGGACGTAAGAAGTCCTGCCAGCGCACGAGATCAGCAGCGAATTGGGATCCCGGCGTTGCGCTGATAAAGAGACACACATAGTCCGTTGGGCAAGAGGGTGATTCATGACAATAGACTGAGTGTCGAGATGTCATTGGCTTGCTGTATCTCAAGGATGCTCAGAACTCACGCCGTGGTGAGTTCTCCAGCTATATTGCTTGTCAGCCTCCTACGCTGCTGTGTGACTGTATGAAAAGCTTGCTAGTCATCAAACTCCTCGAACGCTGCACATCCAAGCCATCAGGGTCGGCCTCAAGAGCGGAAGCTTGAGAGCTCACGCATGCCCTCCTTCTTCTTCACCAAAGCGATAATCTTGACCACTGGCGCCATTGTTACTTCGTTGCTGCCTCAAGAAGGACGCAAGGCGCGCTCTGTCTCCGCACCCGAAGGAGAGGGGAAGGAGAGAAGGGGGCCCCATTTCACGCGAGCCGAGATGACCTTCGGCACGTTTTATCCTAATCTTTGATGATGATCGGATCAGTGCCGAAGCCTCTCTTTTCGCGCGGTCCCTGCTGCCAACGTACATAGCCTTGGATGCCCCGCCTCGATGGGTCGCTTGTCGGAACTGGTCACGTTGGAGATCGTGTTTGAAATCGCTGCTTTGCCGACGCCACCAGAGCGCTTAGCCCGTGCAGCCAGGTCCTTGGCAGCGAGATCATAATCACTCATTGGCCAAAAGACGGCCTACATTGTGGCGGATATCTGCTCATTCGCGTCAGCAACTTGCCCTTTTCTGATTCTGCCCATGCTCGGTGGCAAATCTGTTGGCTCAATCGCCAGCCTGGACTTGAAGACAGCTGCTACACGGCTCATCCACTATCAGCGCATCCTCATTCTTCTTCTTCTCTTCAAGAAGAAGATAAAGAAGAAGATAAAAGTGAGGCTGTGCATTGACTTGCCGCGAACTGCGCTGTGTGCCAAATTTCTCCCCTCTTGTGTCCAATGCTTGTTTCGTGCTGCTCTGTCACTTCTGTGGGACACGACAACTTGCTATCTACTTCGCGTCGTCGTAGGAAGTGGTGTTCAGAAGTGTCCCGAGGTCGAGGACGTCCCGAAGCTGTTTTTCTGTGACTGCCTCGAAGCGGGCGGACGCTCCTTGTCCCTGTTCGACCACTGCGTAGGTCATTTTTTTTTTGAAGGAAGACGGATGTCGACGGTAGAGGAAGACCGCGCGGTCGAAGCGTTCGACTTCTATGACACCAGACTGAAGCCTTTCCTGTTCCACCATATGAAGTGCGACCACGAGACCATCGCGAGAGCTACAGCGTGGACTCGCTGGGTGTTGTTTGGCGAGCGAGAGCAGCATGCCTTCCACAGCCTCGCTCTGGTCCGATTAAGTTTTCAAAAGCAGGTAAGTGCAAAGCGCTCATTTGCTTCGAAGCTTAGCTACGATCAGATCAACCTTTCTGTTGCGACGGCCTTCTTTGCCAAAGATGAAGACCAGATGGATGAGATTTTTCGGCCCGGGGATAACATATTGATCAGCCAGTTGGTACGCAGGTCCTCCGAAGCCAGATTCCGTTACTGGCTCATTCCACCTGGCAGGAAATGTTCACGGTGTTCTGCTGGTACCTCCACCCCATTGTGTCCGAAAAGTTGGGCGGAAAGGTGCAAGAGGAAGTCGCAGACGACTTCTTTTACCGCGACCCTGCCCCGGACTACGGTCGCTCCTTATGGGAGACAGCTTTCTTCTGCTGTGACGAGTGGATGCTTGTCCACGTTTTTTTGGAAGACCAGCTGCTGGTGACCGGAGATGCTCATAGGCACTATCTCCTGGACCCGTCTGAAGTGTGAGTACCCGTGAATGCATACTCTGCTTGCTGAGAACGAACCGCACTATTAGAGACGACTTTTGGAGGAAGGTGGAGCACTTGTCGGATAGCGTTCACGGCATTGCGCGGCGGGCAGTCAGATCCGTTTCATCGGCGATGAGCATGCCTTCGACAAGTTTGGGGCCGTGGTGGGCAACCTTGCGGGCTTCCGAGCGCCAGAGGTGCTCGCCGCCAAGAGAAGCGCCGAGGTTCTTGTGGCCACCATCCACCGCTGCATGGTGGTCTGCGCCGAGTTGTTCTGCAGGCGAGATCCGAACACTGGAGTGCGCGACCGTCCCTATTTGCTTTCTTTCAAACCATGACTTGACCTTGTTTCTTAGGAGATTCACGAGCGCGGAGATATACCATGGGATCGCCAAGCGGCGGGAGGATTGCTCATTGCTTCCGTTTGCCTGACGGCAGTGTGCGCTGAAGGGCGATACCGCGATAGGTATGTATGCAGCACTTTGCCGTCTTTTTAATCTTTCTCAGCGAAGGGTGCAGGGCAAACTACTTCACGCTCGTCCGCCACCTCTTCGTGGACGGACGTCCCGGACAGCCAAATTACAAAAACCTGGCCTCTCCTGTTGCGTTGAAAGTGGACAAATTCTTCCACCCTAGGCCTCCGCCTAGAGCTCAGGCCGACCCTTCATCAGCACCTGCACCTGCACCTGCACCCGCACCTCTGACTCCGCCTCGCCGTCGAACTCACCATAACGAAGAGGGCCATGCTCGCCAGCCAGCTCCCCCTCACGAATACCGCCATACTAGGACAAGCGAGTATTCATCGGAGTGTGCCAACCCGATCGACAACCCTCCTCATCATCCCGGCGCCCGAGCAACTTCTCCAGCAGGCTGGTCTGACAACGAAGTGACTGCTGGTTATGGCCGTCCCTTTGATCCTCAATATCCTCCTGAAAGGCCGGACCATGCGATGTACGACAATGGAAGACGCCGCGGTCCCAACCCAACACGACCCGGGGTTCGCCCACACCAAAACCCTTGACGGCCCCCGCCGAAATCGCCACGATAACGGAGTGTAGACGTGTTACGTTTTTTCAACCATACTGTCCGCGGCTCTCTTTCATTTCACCTCATGCGACCTGCCTCCGCCACCCACTCAAATTTGCCACCCACCTTCCCGCTAGATTTTCTCATGAGCCTCCTCTCTTGTACAGCCACTCCTACTAGATTTGTAAAGAGACTAAACTATCCCCGTTAAGACTGTGCAATTCGCGACGAGACCACCATCAGTGCGGCAGCTGCGCTCGGCGTGGCCCAAATGGCGGCGACAGTGCTCGGGCGGCCGCGACGATTGATGCTCGAGTCTGAATAGCCAGCAACAAGCATGGCCGCTGCACCTCCCGAGGGCGATCTGCCCGTGCTGGATCCAGAGATTGGTGCGTCGTTGGCCACAGCTCGGCGACTGACCTGCTCAAGCTCAACGCTTGTCACTCAGAGGAGCTCTGGAGCTCGCGGGCTTTGCTGCTCGTCTTGCTGCTGCTCATCCTCTCCTTCTACGCGAGTTACTACTTGAAGGTCCGCCGCATCAAGAGCATCCATGAGACCATCGTCGCCCTCTTCGCAGGTCCGGTCCCTCCTCTCCTTCGCGATGGCCGCACCAGCGCGCTCATCCACGCTCACTACAGGCATGTTTGTGGGCCTGTGTATTCGCATTCTGCCAGGCGTTGTCGTCCAAGGCATGCTCGCGTTCAAAGTGCGCAGTCCCCAATTTCCCGCGCTCGTGTCATGGCTCACCCGCACCCGTGCATTGGCGAGCAGAACACGATCATGCTGAACGTCCTACTCCCGCCCATCATCCTCAACAGCGGGTTCGAGCTGCGGCAGGTGCGTAACAGCCAAGCGCCTTTTACATAGCGCAGACGCTGAGCCTGTCCACCCGACGCAACAGGAAAACTTCTTTCGCAACTTCGCCACCATCCTCGTCTTCGCCTTTGCTGGCACCTTCATCTCCGCCGTCGTCCTCGGCGTGCTCGTCTACATCTGGGCGCTCCTGGGCCTGGAGGGCCTCTCGCTCACCATCATCGAGTGCCTCCAGTTCGGCTCCACCCTGTCCGCCACCGACCCGGTCACCATCCTCGCCATCTTCAACGCCCTCAAGGTCGACCCCAAGCTGTACGCCGTCATCTTTGGCGAGTCCATCTTGAACGACGCCGTCGCCATCGTCATGTTCGAGACCCTCTCCCAGTTCCACGGCGAGAAGATCCACCTCTGGTCCTTCTTCCACGGCGTCGGCATCTTCTTGCTCGTCTTCTGCATCTCCATGGCCCTCGGCGTCATCTTTGGCCTCGGCTGCTCCCTCCTCCTCAAGCACTCCAGCCTGGCCAGCTTCCCCGAGATCGAGTGCTGCCTGGTCCTGCTCATCGCCTACACCAGCTACTTCTTCTCCAACGGCCTCACCATGAGCGGCATCGTCTCCCTCTTGTTCTGCGGCATCACCCTGAAACACTACGCCTACCACAACATGTCCCGCAGAACGCAGAGGGCGACCAAGTACATGTTCGCCACCCTCGCCCAGCTCTGCGAGAACTTCATCTTCATCTACCTCGGCCTCTCCCTCTTCACCCAGACCCAGCTCATCTACAAGCCCATCTTCATTCTCGTCACCGCCCTCGGCGTCTGCGTCGCCCGCTACTGCGCCGTCTTCCCCATCTCCAAGCTCATCAACCTCATCGCAAGAGGCAGGGGCCAGACCACGCCCGAGCTGCCGCACTCGTACCAAATGATGCTCTTCTGGGCGGGCTTGAGAGGAGCGGTCGGCGTCGCTTTGGCGGCCGGCTTGAAAGGCGACAACGCGGCGGCCCTGCGCACCACCGTCTTGGTCACCGTTGTGCTCACCATGATCATCTTTGGCGGCACGACCAGCCGGATGATCGAGATTGTCGGCATCCGCACGGGAGTGGAGGAGGATGACGACTCTTCGGACGACGAGGCCGGGCCGTCTTACGGCCACCGCTCGACGCCGTCTTGGATGGGCTTGGACAACAAGTACCCCATGAAGTCGAACGACATCGACCTCAACAACGCCGACCCGTCAGATGTGCCGTATCGGGACCGAGCTGGGCGCGCGTCCGGCGGCGACTCCTCCTCCTACCCATCGTCGTACCGGGCCAACACCAGCAACCCAGAGATCTACCGCAACCAGTCGAGCACCTCGCTCAACTCGGTCGAGTCCTTTGACGACTCGGAGATCCTGCCGCCCGCCACCGCGTTGGACGCTGAGGGCAACCTGACCGGCAACGCCGTGTGGCGCGACGGCCAGTGGTTCAACGTGCTCGACGAGCGCTACCTCTTGCCCGTCTTCTCCAACGCCACCGCCTCGCGCAAGCAGGCGTCAAGAAAAGCGACCAGGGTCAAAAACCGGCAATCTCAAATGCCAGAGTCGCCCAGCCACACCCCGGATGGCGACCTCAGTGCGGGTGGGCAGCCGTCCCCGGCCTACTCGGAGGACAACCGGATGCTGGGCCGAGGGTGGGCGGGGCCAAGCGGGTCCAGGCCAACAACGCAGCGCTTGGGCGAGAACGAACTCACAGTGAGCTTCACTTTCCTCCCACATCGCACCGTCTAGATTGCGAATTGACTGATCCGTAAAGTGATTCTTTTCCCCCTTTTTGCCAACCTCCTTTCGCAGTTCCAAGCCGTCTTGTCTAATCTCATCAACTCTTCCACCTCGCCCTCACCCAGCCCCACCACTCAAACCCACGCCAAGAAGCGCGAAAGCGACCAATTCGAGCCTGAAGACACCGTCCAGGCCCTGCGTGGCCCTTCGCCAGTCGAAACGCCCACCAGCCTTCGGTCTCAAACCGCCTCTCACGCACCGAGCCGCTCGAGCGTGTCGTTCGTCTCGGGTTCCAACCGCCGAGTGTCTGGCGACCTTCGAGAGCTCACACCAGGCGGTTCGGGGCGCCGGAGCCAGAACCCTTCATCCACAGATCGCGCCGACTGAACGACCCGATTTCTTTTTTCACGCCAACCACGCAGCACACACATCAATAACGACAGACGACAAGCTTTGGTCGCTACTTAGAGAGGAGAAGAGGTTCTGAAGGGGCGCATAAGTCTTCTAGAGAAATTGCACAAAATTGAAAGGTTTTATTTACTCGCTGTGCGATGGTGGCAACGAAAGCAAGCATTTCATTCATCTAGAAAGCAAGCATTTCATTCATCTACAAGCTGGCCTCGGCCCTGTCTAAAGCTTGGAAGAAGAGGTCCCAGAGTGCGGCCTTGTCTAAGGAGTGCCCAATCCACACTTTGGGCTCGGCGGCGTCAGAGCGCTGGATTCGGCCTCGGTGTGGGTCGAGAAAGTCGACTGAAATTGCGCTCTCCGTCCCTTGAAAGATCGGGGGCTTGATCAGGTATGCGATCGTCAGCACGTCGTGTACGGGAGGGCCGTCCTTGAAATCTTCCGGGAAGGCTTCCTTGTAGGTGAGGGCAAAGAACTCGGCGATGGAGCTGAGGATGACGCGCGGGTGCGATTTGTATGCCTTCAGCTTGGCCAACTCCACATCGTTTCGTAAGATGGCTTGGTGCTAGAGTAGAACCGTCAGTTCGTTGGTGTACCTACTCTCAGTCTGAAGAAAGCTCACCGTCAAATCTAACGGGAAAAGCTTGACGCTGCACAGCAAGCCTGAGACTGTGTTGCCGATTCAAGACGATGGCACTCACGGAATATCGTGGCCCTGTAGCGTAATCTGCGCCGCCTCCGGGTCCGCATAGACATTCCTGTGTAGAGAATTGGCAGGGATAGGGAGAACGATGAAGCACGACGCACCACTCTGCTGTCCTCGACCTGTTAGAGTTGCCAGCCTCTTCGAAACAGCCTGTGGCGGGTTCAGTCACTGGTTTTACTCACTTTTAAGCTAGCACTCACCACCCATTAGAACTATCGAGCTGATGGCTGCCTTCGCTAGATCAGGAAAGGCCAGGAGGAAAATGGCCACGTTAGTGAACGGCCTAAATGAGCACCTTTCAGTGTACAGCTTCGCTAACTCGTAGAGCAGCATACCCAGTCGCAATCAACGTCATTTGCTCCTTGTCTTTGATGAGACTTTCGCAGGTCTGGCGAAGTGCTTCGGTGGCACTGGTCGGGCTGATCCTGGCCAGCACAGCAGGATCGCCAGCATCGGCAAGGCCTTGAACGCCTCCCAGGCCATCCTCGCCATGTATTCTATTTGCGCCGCCAGTAAAGACCCGCAGAATAGGGTTGCCTGAGCCGGCATTCACTTTAAGCGTTTCCTTCGCCTTGTAAGCGTGCAGCAGTTTGGCCGCATTGATTGTCGTGTTCGTCACGTCTGAATTGCCTTGGACAGTGCTGACGCCAATAATGTCGAGCTGGTCAGGGAAGAAGACGGCCAGGAAAAGAGCGTAGGCATCATCGTGGCCTGGACTTGTGAGAGAGAGCAAGGGATGAGCGGTGGCGCGAGCCATTGAATCGCTAGCATGACTTACTCGCAGTCCAACCAAATCTTTTGCACGACCATGACTATCGAGAGAGTTCCAGGCGGCGGCGATTAGGTGGCAGGGGCAGGAAAAGCCTGGAGGTTTACGTCCAGGCGGCTCCGAGCTCATCTTGATCCCAGGCGTGGTAGAAGCGAGCCTGACTCTATATTGCAACAATAAAACGGAATAACAACCAGTGATACTAATACTGCTTTTGAATTTAATAAGAGACGCGGCGACAACGAGGTGGCAATTCCGAATAATGAGACCTCAGGGAAGCGAGGAGCTGGAGATTCGTGCAAAAGCACCGATGAGGAAGACAAGAAAAGGAAACTAGTCGAAGAAGGAACCTGCGCCGCATTGGAGGAATGACCGATGGTGGCAACCTGCGCTCCCTTTCCCAGCGGGCTTTCTCAGCTTCGGGAAGGAGGCTTACTGTTAAATTAAGTTTTCTTTATTACACAGAGATTCGACAGAGAATGAGCGAACCGGGAAGTTGCCTGGTCGTCCGTTCCCTTTGTTGAGAAGAGACGCCGGCGAGACCTTTTAGTCGTTCTTGCCCTCCAACCGCCCACGCCATGCCGAATCATCACCATCATTCTTACTCCCAGCACCGGCACGAAGGATCTCCGGAGCCTGTGCTTCAACCGGAATTCGAGCCAGATGGAGTCGTCCGTCCGTCTCTGCCTTTGCTCCTGACTGGTGACGGGGGCGAGCGCTGACTGACATCGACAGAACTCTCGCCTACAGTCGAGACCGGGTTCATTCGACTGACCGACCAGATGGTGGCCAGTGAGTGAAGACATGCTAGTTCAGGCGCCACCGTCTTGACCTTGGAATCTTGCAGTCCGCAAGGACGTCCACGCCAAAAAGATGGAGTTCGACGCTCTTCGAGAACGCATTGACCATGAGTTGAAGACCTCGCCTGCTCCAGAAAAGGCGACAGACCTAAAGGCACAAAAGAAAGACCTGGAAGATGACATTCTTGCAGCCCTCAAGCTCTTGGACGACATAGGTGATCAGAGGAACAAGTTGATGCAGAGTAGGTCCTTTGGAAGAATAGTATCTCAAAGGCCGCCAGCTGAAAGGCGACAGCAGGCGCCACCGTTCGCGGCCGCGAGATGTACGTCGCCATATAGCGGCGGCTGTTCAGAGCTTGTCCCCAGCCTTCTCCGTCGTCTTGTATTTGTTCAAGCCATCGTCGACGTCGAGTAGTCTCGTATCGTAAAATTGATGCGAGGTCGGCGGCATGAGCTCCTTGCCGATGATGTTGCCCGCTTCATCCCTCGCCAACGTGGATGGCCAGATTGACCACTTTGATTCCCTCGAGTTGAACGTCCCCATTGGCGAGCCGCATCCGCCTGCACATCGCAGCTTGGTCTTCCATGGCTTCTCGGGCAGCGTGTATTTCCGGACGGCTCCGTCGAAGTCATCAAACTGGACCGCTTGCTCTTTCCAGTGTGCTGGAGCTCGGGCGATCAGAGCGGAAACTAAGGAGGCTGAGACGAGAAGGGCGCTCACTTGTCCAGATGAAGGGCGCGCCATTGAACTTTTGGCATGAGGTGCAGTGGCAAAAGGCCGACATGAGCAGCATCTCATTTGCTGCATTGAGCTTGAATTTGGCATGGCCACAGACGCAACTGCCTTTTAGGAGCATTCTGAGGGTGATTGATGGCTTCCGAAAGCCAGTCGGCTGGATTCGGTGGCAAAGTCATCTCGGCTTTCGGGTGTGGTGCACCTTAACACAAACTTTGTATTTACAGCCCTCTGGTATCCGTTACTCGAAGAACTTTTTCTCTCCCAAGAACTGGTGGACGGTTTCGTAGTCGTGGCCATAAACGATCCTGGGAACTGCCTTCAGCCGGGCACAGTAACGACAAGAGTAAAGCCCACCTGGCGTTGGTGGCGCGATGCAAGCGCATAAGCTTCTGCGTGGATTGGAACCACGCTTCGTTGTCCTTCATCAGCCATCCTTGCGGCACTCCATCTTCGAAGTTCTCCTTGCAAGGGAAGTGGTCGGTGGTGAAGATGAAAGAACCATCCTGGGGCAGGTTGACCTGCATGGCCATCAGACCGGGTGAGTGGCCAGGGCAGAGATGCAAAGTGATGCCGCTGCGGAAAGCCAGGGTCTGAGACGAAATCTGGGGCATGAAAAAGGCAGGCCAACCTGAAGAGATCGATGGTCTCCCCGAAAACCGGCTTCCAGTTAGCGTTCTGTCACTTGATCGCTCAATCCTCGTCGCCAAACAGCTAGACGAAGAAATCACCAAGTCCAAGTAGTACTCCTAAAGTTGACATGAGGTGGCTGTGTCTAAAAGGATTGTAAAAAGCTTACCATGTAGCTCGGGTCGAAACCAGACGCAATGCCCCAAAAGGCATGCTTGAGCTCCTTTTCGTGGATCCAAATCTTGACATCCTTGCGATCCTTGAAAAAGACCAAGCCGCCCAGATGGTCCACTAAACCCAAGTTCAGCGGCACCAATCAAGGAAAGCGGAACAGCACGGACTGTGACCGTGGCCGGCGATGATGTGCTTGACATCCTTGATATCGTGTCCAGTCTTGGCGATAGCAGCCGGAAGTTCGTTGGCAGGATCATGGTCGACGCGACAGAAGACATCAGCTGCAGCGCCCCAGTATTTCGAATAATCCTCGGCGCTGCTTCAGGTTCAGCTAAGCAGGGATGATGGCACACAAAGACTTACCCGCCGTCTCCTTTGCCAGAGCCTAAGCAAGGGCATCGCGTTGAGCGTCTCGGTCGAACACCTTCTTGAACAAGCCTACGTACCGCACTCGTATAGAATGAGACCTTCTTCAGGGTGCTCGATCAACACGCTGTACATAATGTACTGAGCTGGGGAGGTCAGTTTATCCTGGCGGTTTTCGGGGAGAGCGATCCACCTTTCGGTTGGGATGCTCTGGCCTGGGGTTGTGCCTGGAGGCCGTGTTCTTGCCTCGTAAGTTCCATCCTTCGTCTCCAGTCAAGGTTCCCAGATCCAGGATCCAGATCTTAAGACCGGCAGGAGCTTCGTTCAAGAGGGCAGTCTTGATCAGAGCGGGTTGCGTGGGCCTCTTCTTGTCATCGACGAGGCTAGAAGTGGCTACTTGTCCAAACGACATGGTGCTGGTGCGGGTCCAAATCGAAGGCAAGCCGAGAGATCAATCGCTGGCAGAGAGCAGTGGCAGGCGGGGCGCCGGCTGGCTAGCCGCCACCATTTGCAACGAGGGGATTATCCATGGGGCTAACAAAGGTGACCAGCAATGAAGAGTTCGCGAAGGCAACCAAGCATCGATGCAAGGATTGCTCGCTGGAAGCTGAAGACGAACGACGCTCTCTCGCTCTCGCTCGCTCTCGCGCTCGCTCGCTCTCGCGCTGGAAAGTTTATCCGGCTGGCATGTGAAATGGGCTATGGCAATCTTGAAGCCTTGTGTGATGGCTGACTTGGCAAACAGCGCCATGATAATCAAGACAAGGAATGGTACATTGCAACGGGAGAAGGGGATCACATGAAGCTAGACTTGCAGGGCAAATGCGCAAGCGATGGCCACAGTGCCTTTAGGAGAAGCCCAAGACGTTCTGACGAAGCTGTGGTAATGCTGTCAGTGGGCGCAAGGAAGTTCCATGGGCAATAGGCTTACTTCGCCTTGGTTCTCTTGGCGGCGACCTGATGAGAGGGGACCACCTGAGCTATTGCGCTCGCACAACATCAGATTGCAAATACCCACCAGAAGCCTCTTGTGAAGTGTCTCCAGTCACAATGCCGACTCCTTTATTGACAGCACCTTCGACGCGATCACCAGCCTGTCAAACTGATGTCAGAGAGCTAGAAGGAATGGGCGCGGCCAGCTTACACCGTGAGCCTGCTGCTTCAGCTTGGCAGCCTCTATTTCGATTTGGCCAGATTGGTGCTTGGCTGAAGGGCAGATGTCAGAAGAGCAAGCGATGCAGATTGAGGCCGACTCACTCTCGCCACCTGGGATATGCAGAGCCTTTTCAACGCTTCCCAATGCCTTGTTGAACTCGCCATGGACTCGACTGGGATTGGTAAAGTCGTTCACAGAAGGCAGAGCGTCGACGCGGCGGTTCATGTCGGCAGCCTGCGCACAGAGCGGTTCAGCGCCCTTCGTTTTGGCCTTGAGGTGATTGAGGCTCACACCGCTCTCGACTTCACCATGAGCGTGCTGATGGTGTCCAGAATCAAGGCCGACGTGGGTCTTCAGGGAGCCGACTGCCTCGTCAACTTTGCCGGAGATCTTGGAAGGTTCAGACGACATTGTATTCGATGTGTGGATGAGCTTTTGCAAGGTGGATGTTGTGGAAAGAGATGCAAGAGACGCTTCTTGTACTCGGGGAATGGAGTGACGTCGACGCTCGCCGTCGACAAAGGGCAGAAGACATGACGAAATGGAGCCTGTCCAATTCTTCTTCAGGTCGTACCTCGCACACGGATGCCCCGTTTTGCGAAGGCGTTGTGAATAGCTGTGTAGAAGTGCGTGAGAGGGCGCAGCGGCGAGCCTTGGAATGAAAATCACCGACCTTTTTTCTCGGCGGCAGCGGCCTCGGTGTTCTGCCTTTGCTCGGATTGAAGAACCAGCTGCTTCAGCTCTTGCTGTTCTAGGCGACTCTGCTCTTGCTGAGTTTTAGTGTGCAAAGCAATGGCTGAGTCGATGGGGATCTCCATTTGCCGCGCCTGAAGAGTCTCAATCAGACAGGGCCACCTTGCAAAAGCAGCAATTCGAGCGGCGCACCTGAGCCTTCTGGCCCTTCCTCGTCAAAAGGGTGAACATCATGTGGTCCGAGCTGGCGGATTCGATAGGTTCCGGAACGACCGAGGACTTGTCCTTGCGCAGGAAGGGCACACCGACACCGCTCAGGGCGCTCTTGCTAGCTTGGGCACGAGGATTGGGGTCGGACATGAGCTTGGCAAGCTCTCTGGCGAATTCGTCTTCTTCCTCGGTGGTTAGGCCGGCCTTCTTAGGTGACTCGACGGTGATAGCCTCGTCCTCATCGTCCTCTTCTTCCTCGTCGTCAGCGCTGGACGAGCCCTATTTGTTCACCATACTAAGTAAGCTACCCATCGAATCGCACAAAGAGAGCGGCTGCAAACCTCGTCGTCGTCGTCGTCGTCGCTGGCTTCGGATGACGACGACTCCTCTTCCGCATCAGATTCGAGGTCGAAGGGTCGCACTGCTGGGTCTTCGATACGTTCCTCTTCTTCTTCGACCGGTAGCTCTGAGTTGGCTGGCAACATTCATGAGCCACTTGCAGCCTAGAGTTGGCAAAGAACGAGCATACCGCTTTGCATCGAGTTCGCAGCCAGCATAGCGTCCACTGCCTCAGCCGCCTCTTCAAAGCTCTTCGGTAAGACCAGTTTAGGGCGCAAGGTCTCAAGAGTGTCAGCAAGCATGAACTCGACATCCATCGGCGGTGCTCGCTTGCAGTGGATGTAAAGCTGCACTCGGTTTCTTTAGTTTGACCTCCTTTGAAAACGTAGGACAAGCACCTACTTGGAAGAAGGTGAGGAAGTTGTCGAGCTTTTGGCGGTTGGGAGCTCGATCGAGGTAGGCGCCAGTGGCATCAAGCAAGACACAGATCAAGCGAACTCTGAACCAGTCATCTGGGGCATCGATGGGCGACACAACGTCTGGCAAAGGCCTTCCATCGGCTGCGGATGTGTGTCTTTTTGAGATCTTGTTCGAGTGCCTGCTCAATGAACGCAAACCCACCATGGCCAAAAGTAGCCAGCAGCCACAGAGTGTCGAGAATGATCTTCGCCTCGACGGTCTGAAAGTTGTACAGTTCTCCGAGGTACTTGACGGTGGCAATGCGTTGCTGGTTGAACTTGAAGTCGTTTTTCTGTGGGCAAGCGCTTGAGCTAGCTGCATGGTTCAGAGAAGGAGGACCGCCCCACCTCCATGCCAAACCGTAGGTTCTCGAGCACTTGGTCGACCACGCCGATTGCAAACTCAGAGTGAAACTTGCTCAAGTCGTACAGGAGCAGAGCGAAGAGGTTGATCACTCCGAACTTTGCCTTCCAAATCTTCGTGAAGCAGTTGTGCAAGGAGTGCTTCACGGCGGGGTCTTCCCAGTGCAACTTTCGAAGTAGCTTGAGCGCCTTATCGTAGTCGGATCTGGTGAGGACGTTGTAGACGACGTGGTGGATAAAGAGGTGGGTGGGTGAGCGCTGCTTGGGGGCCAGCACAGGCCGATCCGGTGGGTTGCACTATTCGTTGGCTAGCTTGAGAACAATTTGAAAGGGATAGTGCTTGCGAAACCAACGAACCTGGAAGTAGGCATTCTCAAGCATCATGACTTGCCTCGCGTCCAAGTTCTGGGCCGCTTTCTTTCGCAGCAATGTCTCCAGCTGTGTTTGATTTAAACGCACAGTCGATTTTTACTTGTATGGAGGAAGCACGCACAAGCGAGGTAACCTTCTCTCTCGTCGGCTCATTCCTGAGGACGAACCGGCCGCAGTTCTCAAGCAAGACGGCCACGCTGTCAATGTTGTAGAGCGTGAGGTCGTCGATGAACACTTTGAACCAGTGCAATATGGAGTGAGGCGGAACCAGGTCGAACTTGGTCAGCTCGGAGATGAAGCGCAAAGTCTGTGTTGACCACCCACTGATGAGCGATCGAAAGAGCAAGGAGGCAGGCACGCACTTTAGGGCGGACATCTCTTAGTTCGAGGTTCTTCCGCTTGGTCAGGTAGCGTAAGTCATCTTCCAGCTGTGGCCGACGTTGCTACGAATCAGAATTCTTTCGCAAGTCTGATGAAGGAGAGAAGTCCGGCTCACCACTCCAATCAAGCCAGCCGCCACATCCGGCATGTAAGGGTTGAGACTCGCGACCAGCCTCGAGTAGAACGGGAGCAAGTCCAGCCTGGCAGAAGGGACGCCAGCCAAGAACTGTCCGCCATGCAGGAACTAGATGAGTTGAGTGTTCCAACTAAAGGCAATCTTTGCACGGACCTTGATCAGTCTATTTCTTGCCGCTTTGGAATTGAGGAACGCAAACTCGACCGCCGCCTTGTCGATCAAGGTGAGCGAGTTGAGCTCGGGCAGGCGGGCGAACAAGTCGGACAGCCGGGCCGCAGGCGCAGGCGGGAGAGGTTCGGAAGAGGCACTTTCGGCTTCGAGAGCTTCTCGGGCGGTATTTCTGTAGGTGGTGAAAAGAACGATGAAGCTCAGCGGGTCGCACTCAGCTCATGGGTGAACCTCCACCTACTCTGATGCCTTGGGAGCAGCCCTGTGCAATACCAGCAACTCAACAAGATGAGCTACATACATGTCACATCGAATGGAGAGGGCAACGCACTCCGCAGGTCCATTTCCAGCACCGGCGCTGTGGGAATGAGCCGATGAGATAGCTGACAAACAGCTGCAAGCAAGGATTCAACCCACCCTTCCTGTTTCTTGCCATTACTAATAGCCCTGCAAGGTACGAAAGCGTCAGCTCGGCAGGCTTTGAGCTTTAGTACGATCCACTGACTCTGAGACTTTGCTAGCGTCGACTTCATTTCTGTGGATTGGAGAGCAAAAGTGGTGAGCAAACAGAGCAGCTGATGTATACGACCACCCACTCTGATGGGCTTATAGCTGGAGCACCAGTTCTGTGGGACCGACGAGCAAAAAACAAATGAATTCAAGAGTCATGTGCAAAAGGCGAGGTCAAACCCACTCTGATGCTTTGTTTTCCGAACTAGAGGCAGATCTGTGCATCACCCGAGTCCCGAAGCTGAGCATTACAGCCCAGCTGAAGGGTGAACGACCGGAAACGCACTGATCAACTTCCATCTCTCCGCCGTTCGCCTTCGGAGCAGCGCCCACGCCAGCCTTGACGGGACCAAGCAAAGAAGCAGGGACGACCTCGCCGAGCTCTTGGAGGCGGCAGTAAAAGTTGCGCTCCTCCTCGTCGGCCCACATGCTCTGCGGCCCGCCGACGGTGTCCAAGCCTTCGCCCGCCGGCACCGCGACCATCTGGCCGGTGCCCACGACGACGGTGGTGGAAGGCAACTCTGGCAGCTCCGGCTTGTCCAGACCCAGCAGCTCGGACAGGGACAAGACTCCGGCCCATTCCTTCTCCCACGACTTGACCAGCTTCTCGTACGCCTGGGCCCGGTCCTCGAAGATCTCGCCGGAGCGGATGTAGGCCTCGTGGTTGCGCTTGTCCTGCTCCAACAGGTGCAAGCGGTCCGAGACGGCTTTCTTGGATAAGGCGGCGTAGTAGGCCGAGAGCAGGGCGTGGAACTTTTGCTGGGTGGCCAGAGGGATGTAGTGCGGCTCGTCTGCGGGTGCCGAGGTGGACTCGGAGGGCGTGGGGGAGGTGGAAGGCGGGAGGTAGAGGGAGCCGAGGTTCTTGCAGAAGGACACGGGGATGGGGATCGAGGAGGCCAGGAAGTCTTTCTCCGTCGAGGCCTGTTCGACCCAATTGAGGATAATCTAAGGCTAGATAGTGGTAGCAAATTGGACGAACGAGTTCTTTGAGGACGGCATAAGTCGAGCCTTCGGGCGCCAAAGTGACAGCCTCCAACTCGCCGAGCAGCCTCAACAATCCTCGCTGCCTCGCCACCCGGCCGACCTCCTCCTTGTCGGTCTTGCCGTTTGGCAGTTTCAGCAAGGCCAACAAGCCAGCGATGAACGGCCTGGTGAAAGCCAAGGGAAAGCGGCCGTGCAAGGCGCCGAGGACGTCGAGGGCGTTGCCGAGCTCCTGGGTCGTCTTGCACCGCTGCACGCCCTCCAAAGCGGCCGACACGATCTCGTCCACGTACTTCTCCAGGCTCAGCGTGGCGCACTCCTTCACCAAAGCCTCGGCGGAGTCGGACTGGTGCACCGACGTCCTCAGCCGCTTGACGAAGGAGGTGTTCTTCTTGAGCGACGGGTCCCCATTGCTGCCCACTGCTGCTGCTAGGCTTGGGTCGCAAACTAACTGCCGCAGTCGACGCCGCCGAGCAGAGGCGTCATTGCCCGCGTCCATTCACTCGTGTTTTGCTCGTCCTCATCCAACCATCATCTTTGCTGCCTGATTTGCTTAATCCTGGCCTGTTCTGCGCTGAAATATGGATCTGACATGTTGTCCTGCTTGCTTTGACGTATGCGCAATTGACATCTCGCCCAGAATGCCCCATCTCCAGAGAATGATTCATGCAAGAGCGCGAGCGGAAAGGGGCACCCGTGTCATGCCCATGCCTTATATCTGCGGGTCTTGAACTACATTCCTTGAAGATGTTGTTGGGTGCAAGTTGACATTCTGCCCGACCTCAAAGCTTTGGCATTTGGGGCGAGGAGCGCGAGCTGGAAACTTGGCTTCTGCTGTGCCCACCACGTTTGGAGGCGAGCTCCGGTCTGAGGTGGGTTCTTGCTTCGTACCTGAGCCAATGTAAGGGCTGCAACGGCATGGCGTCCACAGACCTAGAGACGGCGCTCGATTGAGGACATTTGGCCTGGTCACTTTGACGAAGTTGCCAGTTGGTACAAGCCGCAAGGTGCGTTCTACCTCTCATCGCTAGCCGTCTTGAACGGCTCGAAAGTGAAGGAGATTTGCACAGGTATCAAGCTAGCTCCTTTTCAACGAGATCTGGCGTGGATATCTTTCGACTATCAACCATCTGGGATCGGACTTGGTGCGTTTTGCTGCCTTTGCCTTAGCCATTTTGCACCCATCGAAGGCTTACATGAGGAGCCTGATGCACAGCTTTGAGGCCATTAAACCAGTAGCTTCGATCATCATTCGGCAAGGGGAGATCACCACCACCACCACCCACCACGGAGCTGTGAAGCCCTGGAAACGTAGTCGGTCAATAAAGCAGAAAGGTGAGCTCAATGCACCTCTTGTAGCCTGATATGCGGCTAACTTCTCGCGGTTTGGACTCACAGTTGCATTGCCCGTCTCTCGAAAGACCTGTCAAAAGATCTCTTGAGGCCTGGTGAGACAGCGCTCCTTCCTCTTAGCCATTTCTCTGGCTAATTGAGGGTCTGAATGCTCACAGATAATCCTGCCCGAGCCATGCCAAAGCTCAGGAGCGACGACTCGTCCGTTCCGGTGGCAGGTGGGTGGTGACTTGACCTTACTCGGCCCTCGAGTTTGACTTAGGCTTATGCCCACAGATCTCACTGCCCAACTCATGTTACCTGTTCAACCTGCCCGACAATTTGCCGGGTTGACCAACAAAGAGGAACCGAGCATGGTCGGTGGTGGGTTCTGCTTTTACCTCACTTGCTTTGCTTTCGCAAGTTTTGAACGCTTCATTGACCACAGACTTACCGCTTGTCATTATCAAACGATCCGCCATTGAAGATCCACCGGTCGCTGCTCAGAACTTGGAGGACGAAGGATCAGGTGGGTTCGATGCTCCCTTACTCCATTCGGAGTGCGGTCCTGAAATCATCCTCCACAGTACTGCCCGACAGTAATGCATCACGACTTGACAAGGGACCGTCCCGAGTTCCCAGCGTGAAAGGCGCAGGCAGCTTGCCGAAGCCCATCATCCGCAAAGACACGCCAGCTTCTGGCTTGCCCCGCCGCCGCGTGGTTCACTTTGCAGACGCCGACCAAGACGTTGGTTCGCCAAGCCCTTTGATCTCTGCCAAATCTGAAGAGGGCGCTCTCACTTCGTCTGCCGTCGAGGACGACCCGGTGGCTTCGATCGCCAAACGCGCTTCCACCCTTTCTTCTGTCGACATGCCTGCCCAGAAAGGCCATCCAAACGACTCCAAATCGTTCAAAGACCTTCCCTCTGGGCCCTCGTCCCTCTTGAAGCACGACGCCTCCAGCGGCCCGATTCGGCCTGTGAAGACTTTTCGCCAGCCTCGACCATTTGGCGCTTCGCCTTTCCGAAACCCTTCCAAGCCCTTCGCTCCTCCTTCTCCCAGCGATGACATCGCGCTTCCTCTCCTGCCTGGCGCGATCAATAACCGACCTTCAGATCGCCGAGTGTCAGGCAGCAACAAGCGCACCATCTTACACCCTCTCTCGATGGTCGAAGTGGAAGAGGACTACACCAGCTTGTTCGACAGCACCTTCATGGATGCACTGGAGAAGAGTCGGAAAGTCAAGAGGGCCGTCTTCCTGCCCTTCTCTTCCGCTGCCGCTTCCGCAACTTCGCCATCTGCCATTGGAGGAGCGGTCAAAGAAGATGAAGAGGGCCGGTTTGAAAATGCTCCGACTGATGGCAAAGTTGCTGTCGAAGGCCTGGGCCTGGGTGTTCGCTCGCCGGCTGAGGTGGTGGACTTGATTCGGTAAGTGAACTCACCCTCATCCCTGCACAAAGTGGATAGGTCATGATAGTATCCTTACAGACCCAGAGGCAAGACCAGATTGGATTCGGATTTGCGCGTCAGGCTTGGGCGCCGCGCCACCACTACATCCTCGGCCACCTCCACCGGTGGCGGCGCCAACAAGCCTGGTGGTCAGGCTCAAGCGTCGTTCAACGCCCCGAATGGCAACAACTCCCCGTCGCCGACTTCTTCGACGTCGAGCAGCACCTCATCTCCAACTCACACCACTCCTTCGACCAACGACCAGACCTCGATGATCGTGCCCCTGATCCCCATCAGCATCAGTGACTCGCTCAACTCGACTTCACCTTGTCCATCTACTTCAGGCGCCTCTTTGTCGCCCGCTATGGCTCTGACATCGAGCAGCGCTCCGCCCTCTCCCTTACTGCCCGGCTCCCCGCTTTCGCCATCTATCGGCGCCTACGCCTCGCCCGTTATCACCAACCAAGCAGCTCAGTTCTCGTCTGCCGCTGACACTCGTCGAGTGGAAGAAATGGCGCCTTTCATCGTCGCCATGACTCTGGGCATCGTCCTTTGCCTCAGCGTGACCACCTGGCTAGCCTGGCTTTTCCGCAAGAGCCGACGTCTGGCTGCACTCCAGAACTTCAAGCCGCTTCCTCCCGCCGTCAGCTACAAGGACGAAAAGAATGGCGGCGCTGGCACCGGTGTGGCTCGACCGGCTTCGGCAGCCACCTCCAAGTTTGGCGATCGGTCCCCGTCTTTGATGCTCCCAGATCACTTTTGGAGCTCTCAACAAGTGCCTCTGGACCAGCGCTGGTCCATATCCTTTGACCGACCTCTGCCACGCGCAGGCGCCGAAAGTCGACTGGACTCGGTCGACGCCTGCTCCATCCACTCCAGCTACTCTGACACCTCTGGAGCTTCTACTGACCTCGAAATGCGGTCCAACAAGTCTTCTCAGACCTCCTTCGACCACGGTGGCCCGAATCGCAAATCCATCACTTTGGGCGGCACGACTTTTGGCCTGGTCGACACGGCCCACTACCTCGCCCAATCCAGACGAGCCAGGAGCAGGAGCAATCCCGATGGATGCTACTACAAGGACCGCGCTCGCTTGGGCTCTCGCGCTTCCGTCAAATCCTTCGGCGCTTCATTGAGAAGCTTGAAGAAGCCTCGCACTCGGACTGGTGAGTGGTGTTACTCTTCACGCAACGTTCTGATGCTAAATCGTGCTCTATTGCTCACAGTCTCCTTCGACGCCAAGCCGACCAAGCCAGCCCGCTCTTCTCTTCGCCCTTTGACGCAGCTCATCTACGCGTCGGACTTCAACTTTGACGAAGAGTGCAACGCGGCTCTGTCCAGTGCCGCTGAATCCACCTCAAAGCAGCTGTCTACGCCTTCCAAAATTTCGGAGCTGCCGGAGACGCCTGAAGTGCCGCGCAACTCTCGAGCCAACAGCTGGCGCTCTTCCGTTCAAACGCGCAACTCACACTACTCAGACTACTACGCTGGCATGTTCAAGCACAAGAACGCGCCCTCTCAGTCTGGCACCATCCACAGCGCTCACCACCTCGGCATGCCTCGGGACGACTCCATGGTCATCGACCCCAACGTCTATCAACAGCAACAGCAGTCGGATGGCTTTTCAAACGTCTTCCAATCCTCCGACGGCGCCTACTACCGCTCCCTGACCGCTGCTGAAGAAGACGACCTGGCGACAAACTACGACGGCGCGTCCGTCATCTCGATGGAGCCACCCTCACCTGGGCGTCCTTTGGCCACTCAAGATAGCGTCTACACCATCAAGCCGGATACTTCGACGCCAGAGCCAAAAGCCAAAAGCCTGTCCACCCAGTTTCCCGTGCCACCTCCACCCTCTCGCGTCGGCGCCGCCTTGGCCAGGCTCACCAATACCTCGCTGTCAGATGCGAGTAAATTGACTCCAGAGAAGACCAGCGGTACGGGTGCTGCGCCCGCCATTCCCCAAACGCCAGCACGCCCACCCAGAGCAAGGACGACTTCTGCCTCGACCTCGGTGGCTCGCCGTCGCAAGTCTGCAAACCTGGAGCAAAGCAGCAGCAGTCAGACCTTGGCAGCTTTGGGCACGCGTCGGATGTCGGCGGTGTCCACCTACTCCATGATCTCCTCTCCCAGCAACCTCTCCGTCTCGCAAGTCGAATTTGCGCAGACCGGCAAGCGGCAGGCGGCCACTCTCACCAAGCCCGATCTCCCTCGCAAGACCTCACCTAGCAGCCCTCTTTCGAATCCCGATGATGTGGAGGAAGAGGAAGAGTCGGACCTGTGGAAGCTGGCGCGGGCCAGAGTGCGGGCGAGAGCTTCTGGGATCAAGCTGCCCGACTTGTAGTCATCCAATTTGTTTCTTTCCCATTAATCAGTCCGAGAAGTTCCTAATTCAATGGCGTATCTAATTGAGTCGCGCCTAATAAGTGTGACTGCGCCATGTTGAGCTCGTCCTCGTATGGCAGAGTGGCCTCGTCGTCCTCGATGTGCTCATCATACGCCGTCCAGATCTGACAATTTGGTTTGAGACTCGACTCGCAGGCAACGAGGAAAGGGAAGGCGTACAGCGTCCTGCTCGTCGGGCGTGTAGACGTACTCCAACAAAATCTGGGCGCACTCGGCCAAGCCATCGACCACCTTTTGCTCTTCTGGTGCTAGATAGTCGGGTACTTCTGCTGCGGCCAACCTGCCGACCGAGACACAAAACATTTCGCCGACGCCATTGTACTGCTCTGAATGGACCTTGGACCGCAGAGTCGAGGATGAGCTGAGGTAGAGCAGAAGCCTGACTGTAGCTGCCAGACGCTGGATAATGCTGTTGGCTAGCCTTAGGACGCCCCGCTGAGCCAATCAGAGAGAGACAGTAACGAACGTCTTGGCCCGAAGGCGAATGATCCTAGTCCCACTGCTCTCGTACAGCAAAGACGAGTCTTCCCAGATGCGAGTGACGAGCTTAGGGATCAGGTTGGCCGATTTGCCGAGCAGGATGATGGAGTCTTCGTGGATGGTGCTCATGGTGGTCAGCACTCGGAGGACGTTGAAGAGAAAGTCGGAGTGCTCTTCGAAGGTCATGCTCGGCTGACTGGAGGCGAAATAGGAGGCTAAGCGGTCGACCAAAGGCAAGGACGGCTCCACTGAGCGATCGTCGACTTGCGCCAGCAACGTAGACAGCATTTGTGGGGCTGTGTAGCGCCTGGTTAATTTCTGCCGACCATAAAAGAACGACAAAAGAATGTCTCTTACAGGCAGAAAGGAACAGGAGGAGCTCGACAGTAGCACACCAAATCGGCGGGTTGTCTTTCGTGTCCAGCAGTCGCAAGAGCACCGAAGGGCGCGAAGAGAAGACACCCTCCAGACTGACGATCTCATCAGCCTGAACACTAATGGTGTGCACAAGAGGGCCTACCGCGTTGTGGAGACCGGATCTTGCACGATGCTCAACGTCGTCAGGATCTGCAAAACGGCGAGCACGGCCCCCTCCTCTTGCAGAGTCTCTGCCGACTTCGCCTCGACCGTCTTTTGCATTTTCGCATTGCGCGGAGCATAGGCCAGGATGATGTCCGACAGGTTGGCGAGCATGTCGGAGGGCGGGTGCTTCTGAAAGGAAGCGTGTGATAAGAAATAAAGAGCGAAGATGTGGTGGAAAGCGACAAGTGAGGCAATTAAAGATAGGGCTCTTGATAGCGGGAGGGTCTGCACGCCTGTCAGCGCCACAGAGAGGCTGGAGGAAGCGGGTGGACCCACCAGCCTTTGCATTAGGAGCCAGGCCAACAAATCAGACAGAGCCTTGCCAACAGCGGCTACCAAGTCCTCCAAGCCCACGTTTGTCAACGCAAGAGCCGAGAAGAGCGCTTTGCAGAGCAGGTCTTTTTTGGAGTGATGGTCGGGAGCCAGCTCGGGAGGAAGGGTGCAGTTGACGATTTCGTAGAGCGTGTTGCCAGAGCTCGAGCCGTCCAGTGTGCTCTTCACATCAATGTGGTTGAAAGCCAGAGACAGGATTTGGTTCTTCTCGAGTTCGTGCTCCGAGGCCAGCCGGGCGAAACCAGCCGCGGACGTCTCTGCCATTGGCGCATCCACATCCATGCCACCTATGGCATCGTGGTCACCAAAAGACTGGGGCGAAGGAGGCGTGTGGTGCCCGTGGTCGACGACGGTCCTGGGAGGGGTGGCCTGCACTCGGAACGAGTTGTTGAAACCAGCAAACCGCTCCGTGTCCGTCTTCTTCACGTCCTTTTTCGTAAGCACGGGCGAAGTTTTGGCCTGCAGAGGCGAGCTGGGGCGGCGCTGTTGCGGGCGCCGGGTTGGGCTGGCTGACGGGGTGCTGGTGGCCGCCTTCTGGCTCTGCATCATCCTTTGTCGCCGCGCCGCCGCCTCTGACTCTTGCTTTGCAAAAATCTTGGCCGTGTTGGCTCGTTCCAGGTCGGCTTTGAAGGAGCGCTGCATGTCCTCGATCGTCTCCTGCAGCTTTCGGTTCTTCTCCGTCTGCTCCTGCAGGGCTTGGTTGGTCTTTGCTTCTTCCTGGACGTTCATTTTGGGTCCAAGAAATGTGATCGCGAGAGAAGGAAGGAGCCCACTTGAGCCTTGAGCCTCCGAATCGTGTTGACTTCGCCTTCTTTGCTGACCAGCTTGCGCTGAGCCTCCGCCTTCTGCCTTTCCGCCAAGGCCGCCCGCTCTTTCAACTGCTTGGAGCTTGAGTATGAGAACGAGGTGCGAGGTGGAGAAAAGCCCAACCTGTCTGATCTCTGCCCTCAGCCCGTCGACATCGTCTGGCTCCGGGTCGAGGCGCGGTCGCTTCGCCGGCGGCCGCTGCGTGTGCTTCTGCTCAATCTCATCCACAGCTTGCAGAAAAGCGTCGTCGAGAAACTCGTCGCCAAACTCGTCGTCGCTCATCGACGCGATTTGGCGTTCTCGGTGCAAGAGCGGCTTGTCCCAACCCAGCGACCTCTGCCCTGCTGCTTTCTCGATTGAATGGTTGGCGCCTTCCAGTGGGAGCTAATCGATCGAATTCCGTTCCTGTCCTCTGAGCTCCAGTCTGCCCCAATGCTTCCTTGCTCACGACGGATTCAATCGCCTCGATTGCCACTGGAAGTCCTTATCTCCCTTGTTGCCTTGTGTTAGTCGGCTTCGCTCTTTTGACACGCAGATTTTGGTGGCGGGACAAACACAAATCCAGCGACAGCGGAGCGTCGGCGTCTTTCAAGGCGGTGCAGGGATGGCCAAATTCGTGCCGCTTCTCTTGCCCTTCCTCCCGTATCCTGCTCTTCTTCCTCTACGGCCGCAAGTATACTTGCGCTTCACTGCACTGGGGTCAATCGCCGAACGCCTCTTGTCTTCCTGTGACCGGAGAGAACATACGTCGCCAATTTCGATGGCAGCCCCTATTCAACTGCGTTCAAACGGTCGACCAGCTGGCCCTCCTATAGCCAATACGGGATTGAGTCTGGTCTTTGAACCTAGGGGACGTGTTAGTGCAGAGTGAGGCGGCGCCACCATCTCTCGCTCTGCTCGTTGGTGTCGCTGAACAATAGGCCAATCCACCAGAGTAATTTTTGTCCACGGATTGGGTGGGCATCCCGAGAAAACTTGGACACACGAAGGTTTGTGTCGATTTACTCGGCGGCCATGTTGCCTCGTTCGTTAAGGCGCGGATTATCCAGACTCCCAAACATTTTGGCCTCGCGACATCCTCGCAAGCGAGAATGCCGACTTCAAAGTTTTCACGTTCGGTTACGCTACGGATGCGCTGGCTTTGGGAACGGGTGGCAATTTCGGCACGATTTACGACCATGCCACCAACCTGTTAAACGCTGTCGCATTCTCGCACGTAGGCAACGAGTATTTATTCCCAAAAACCTCCCCTGATTCAACCGAACAGGTTGCAGGCCGGCCCCTTGTCTTTGTCGCCCATAGCTTGGGCGGACTTCTAGTCAAGCAGGTGCGTTCAGAGCATGGCTATTGACACATGTCTAAACACTTGGCATCCAGATGTTTATTCTGGCTAAGATGAGAAACTCCAATCCTCGTGAAGCTTCGATCCTGTCCGACACCAAAAGCATCATGTTCTTTGGCACTCCTCACACCGGTGCCACGGCTGCGGATTGGCGCAAGTTTGGCCAGCGCCTCGTTGGTCTCGCTGGTTACAAAATCAACCACAATCTTGTCCGACAACTTGAGAGTGGCGGTAACGAGCTTATGGAGCTGGATCGAGACGCTCGGGGCATCATCAATGACGCCGTGCCGACTGGTATCCACACTTTCTACGAATTGAAACCAATACGCCGAAGGGTGTTCATATTCTCGGCTGCCTTAACGGTAAGTGGAAGTGTTAAATGAGCAGGGCCGCACCTGACATCCATGTAATCAAGGTTGTTGACAAAGCCTCAGCCTCATGGCGCGGGTCTCATACCCAGGAGAAAACTTATGGTCTCAATGCCGACCACCTCAGCATGTGCAAGTTCAGCGAATCAGACCCCAACTACCAAGATGTTCGGATAGCGTTCGGACTTGTGACCGAAGGCTTGAACGACACTCCCCCAACTGTGACCACTCCTACGCCCCCTCTTGAAGAGTCGGCTGCATTCAGTCCGGCACCGTCGGTTGCAGCGCCTGTCGCCGATGCTGATGCCACTGCCGCCGTCTCAACCCTTGAAACTTCGGATGTAATTATCAGCGACACGGGAATGAACCTCATCTTCACGCCTGTGGAAGGAGCTGTGGCCGCTGAGTACGTATATATGATGTTGTTAATTTGTTGGTGGTATACTGATGTTTCGACAGAGTCATCTTCGTTCACGGCTTGTACGGACACCCTGCAGACACATGGACCCATAACGGTCGGCTACCTCTGCCTTGCATATGATCAACTCGACCTCGCGTTGACGAGAAGGCTCAGACTCGAACACGTTTTGGCCCAGAGATCTGCTCGCTTCCGACTTCCCCCAGCTAAAAATATATAGCTTTGGATTCGCTCCTTGGAAGTTATTCACTACCGGCGCAACTACATTTGATCGTGCTAGCAATCTTCTTACTCTGGTGGCCCACCAGCATGTAAGCCGCAACTTCTGGGTTGCCTTCTACCTGAACGAGGTTGTAGGAGCAAGGTCGACCGATTCTCTTTGTTGCCCATAGTCTTGGTGGCCAAATAGTGAAAGAAGTGAGTCTCCGGCTGATCGAAATTCCCTCTTCTCAGCTCACAAGGAACAGCTCTTCCACTTGGCCGCAAAAGAATCCTGCTGTTCAGTCAATCCTCTCAGATGCGACAGCGTTGATGTTCTTTGGTACTCCTCAGCGGAGTTTCTCCGACATGCGAATAGACACAATCTTTGTGAAAAGTTTAGCATTGCAAGTTCCAGAGTTTGGCAGGGGTGCGTTGGATTTTCGTCTTCGCTTGGTGGTTACAGTCTCAATGAGAACCCCACTCGGAAAAGAGACCTTTGCCCAAGAACTCCGGAAGACTCTCGAGAGCATTCAGGTGATCGATCAGTGCTCTCGCCCAGTCATCGAAGACAACGTGCGCAATGTGTACACATTCTTCGAAGTGCAATCCCAGTTGGGTGTCACGGTTAGACAGTTTTGGATAGTATGTCTGCGCATCATCCTTGAAACCTAATCTTTAGGTGCAGGTTGTCAACAAAAGCGCGGCTACGTTTGGATGCCGACAGGAAGAGGTGTTCCCATTGGACGCGGACCACGAGGCATTAAGCAAGTTTGCCGGCAGAAATGATCCCAATTATCAACTGGTTAAGGTTGCATTTTCCAATTGCATGAGGAGCCTCGGCCTGTAGAACAACGGCCTTCTCAGTGACGGCGGATCAGGGAGGGCGAGGGAACGCATAGCGGCAAGGCACAACTTAGAGCTGAAACCGAAGCTAGCACAAACCCAGCGAGGAATACCACACGCAAGAACCTTTCTATTACAGCCTCATGCGTCCAGATTCGGCTCCCTCCTCATGATAGGCACCAAGCGATCCTCGCCTTTGACCGTGACAGGCACATGAGCGGCCTCTCGAAAGCCCAGCGAAGCGTACAAGCCCTGAGCACCGAGTCATTGAGTGAGATGGATGCATTGAAAACGAGCGAGGGGCACACCTTGCCAAAAGGCGACGAAGCCAGGATGACCGGCAAGCCTGCGGCGTTTGCCACCTCGACGCCTTTGGCGCTCAGAGCCTTTCCTGCCCCTCTGCGCTCAAAGTCTTTCGCAGTGCAGACCATTGCTGCGTCTGCGGTGATCTTCCCACTTAGGGCCTTAATTGGAAAGTAGAAAGCAAAGACGCACAAACGTAAGGCTCGCCCTTGGCGACCTTGGCCAGAGCGGCGTAGATGGCGTTGAAGAAGGAGGTGTAGAACGCCACGTTGGTTCCTTCAGGAGGGGTGGGCAAAGCGGGCGAGGCAGGGTACTGGGCCGGCTTTTGCTGGAAGATGGCAAAGGCCTTGATGGTGCCCTCCGGGTCGACGGCCTTGAACACCGTGTGCAGTGGGTTCAAGATGGACGCAATATATGCTTTTTCGAGGTCGGCAGTCGCGTCGGCAGGAGAGCAGCCTTCAAACATGGCCCAGTGGAAGGTGGACTCTGAGTAGCGAGCCTGCCGCATTTCGGCCATGGAGCGCGCGTCTTTGGGGTCGGTCACCAGCTCGACGTGGAAGCTGAGGCTCATGGCTGGTCGTTGTGGAAGACCAAGCCTCTCCTGACTTCGCATAGTCTTCGCATGACTCCGAGTCCACAGCGCGGAGCCCAAATTTAGTCAACAGAGCAAGCATTTCGCCGGCCTCTGGCCAGCATTGGAGCCAAGGGGCAATTTGGGATCAGCAGCAGGGCATTTCAGACAGCAATAAGAGGCACAACATGACGGCCCAGAGCCAACCAGCGAGGAACGAGTGGCGAAGTCACGTTTGCTCTCCTGTTTGCAGTTTGTTGTTTTGGTCTTGCCCAGCTCCAGCGACGCTCCCCTTGCCCTCGAGTGCCATTCGAGATGGACGTGTTCGGGGCCAGGCCAGCGCCACCCGCCAAGATGAGGCGCCAGGCGTCCGCCGCCTCGATGGAGCCAACCGACAACAACAAAGCCCTGCCCGAGAGCCCTCGCTCCGTCAAAGTCGGCGGCCTCTACAGCCCGGCCGCCAGCACGCACGGCTTTGACCCGCTTGGCAGAAGCACCTCGTCCATCGGCAGCCAGATGTCCACCCACCAAGACGGCAGCCTGACGCCCAACACGCTCCTCGAGCGCCTCGAAAACCTGCTGGTCGCAAAGTCGGAGGAGATCCAGCTCGCCGGCCGCCTGGGCGAGTCGCTGCTCTCCCAGCAGGCCCAGCTCGAGCAGCAGATCAAGGAGCTCGAGGCCCAGGTGGTCACGACGGAGGATGGCTCGCATCGGTTCAAAAATGAACACAACAGCAGCCTGCAGGTCGAGCAGACCGACGTGGGCGAGCAGGTCCGCCGCAAGCTGGAGGCCTTGGAGCACGAGATGCAGGTGTGGAACGCCGAGAACGAGTCGTTCTACAACGCTGTTGGCATGTCCAAGGCGCCTTCCCACGCCGGCCTCGCTTTAGACGTAAGCCACGCTCCCCTTCCCGCCTTGTCCCTAATCTTGGGCTGCGGCAATCAATGGCCATGCATGCTCATCTGTTCATTCACGACTCAAACAGGCCCAGTTGGACGACTCGCCCGAGTCGAACCTCAAAGCCGCACAAGCCTCCCGCAGGGCGAAACGCGACTCGCACGCCGCCTCCCGCGCCAACGACGTCGAGTTCGCCACTGAGATCGGCCAATCCCTGCTCTCAGAGGTCCGTCGCTTGCAGGCTCTGCTGCTGGAGCGGGACGAGAACATCCAAGACCTCGGCCGCGAGAAGGAGTCGCTGGCCGCCGCTTTAGAGAGCAAGGAGATTGCCATCCGCTCTGCCGAGGAGCAAGCCAGTTGCGTTGCTTCTCTTCTTCATCATGTCAGCGTTGCTTGACGAGGCGTATGATAACGCAACAGACCGGGACAAGGACGCCATCTGGAATTTGGAGTTGGCCTTGCAAGAGCTGCGCAGCGCCCACAGCGATCTGGGCACCAACCACACCCGTGCCGAAGCCGAACGCTCCAAGCTCACAAAGTCCCTCGCCGCCACCCGTACCGAAACTGAGTCCCAGCGGTCTGAGATCGAGCGCCTCAACTCGGTGCTCGAGGACCTCAACTCCAAGCGAGAAGTGGACCTGGCTGAGATGCGCAAGGGCCTGGCCGGCCTCCAGCGCGAGAAGTCTGACCTGCAGACCGCCCTCGACCAAGCCAAGGGCGACCTGGCCAAGTCCATCGCCAAGCGCTCCATCTCGGGCCAGATCGCAAAGTCCCGCTCCGGCGAGCCTTTTGACTGGCGGTCACCCGGGCAGCGCGAGGAGGACGAAGCCGAGGACGAGTCGGCCGTGGTGGAAGAAGAGGAAGGGGACGTCTTTGGCACCGGCATGACTCCGGCCCGTCGACGCAAGACGGGCGAAGGCCTGACCCTTTTGCCAGCTGGCGAAGACGGCTTCTTTTCGGATGGCGAGACTCCGACGCCCGAGTCGTCGCCCGCCGTCCAGCGAGACCGATCGAGGCTGCTCGACCCCCAATCCATCGAGACGTCCACCTTGCGAACCAACCTGGCCCACGCCAACAAGACCATCACCACCTTGCGCAACGCTTTGGCGCGAGAGAAGAGCAAGCGGCTTGGCGGGGCGGCCGGCGGACAAGATACCTCTGGCTTCGAAACCGTCGAAGGCGACGACAGCGAGAGCGACGCCTCGCCCGCCAAGCGTACCATCTCAACCAGAGGTGGTGGAAGGGGCAGAGGGCGGCGTGGCGGCTTCAGGGGTGGCGTTCGGTCCAACCTCGCCAACAGCCACGTCCTCTCCTCCGATGGCGAGCAGGAGGAGCTGGCCAGCGATGAAGGGGACGACTCGATCATCGAACACCCTGGACAAGCTCTTGAGCTTGATGACGACGAGTTCCACCAAGAAGGCAAACCGCAGACCCGCTTCACGCCCAGCTTGGCCAGCCTCGAAGGCATCGACCCCGCCTTCGCCAACCTCTCCGTCCTGGGCGAGAGCATCCCCACCGGCCTCAACGGCTCGCCGGCTTCCCTCAACCGCTCCATTCGACCTTCCTCTGGCATGTTCGCCTCCACTTCCATCCCGGACATCCTCAAAGGCCTGCACGACGAGCCCGCCAAAGAGACGGCAGAGGTTTCAATCCAGACCGACCCTATTGAGCCCGAGGTGCGCATTGAAGAGCGCATCATCCAAGCCGAGCCTGAGGTCAAGATCGTCGAGCGCATCGTCTACAAGGACCCCGAGGTGCGCGAGGTGGAGAAGATCGTCGAGGTCGAGAAGATCGTCTACGTCGACAAAGAGCCGGCCATTCGCGAAGTCGAAAAGATTGTCTATGTGGATCGCCCGGTGGAGAAGGTCGTCTACCAGGACCGCGACGTCGAGAAGGTGGTGTACCAAGACCGGCCCGTGGAGAAGGTCGTCTTTCAAGACCGGGAGGTCGAGAAGGTGGTCTATCAAGACCGAGAAGTGGAGAAGATTGTTTACCGAGAACGGGAGCCGGAGGTGCGCGAGGTCGAGAAGATCGTCTACGTCGACAAGGAGCCGGAGATCAAGGTGGAGGAGCGCATCGTCTATCAAGATCGCGTCGTCTACCTGCCTGCGCCCATCGCCCCGTCCAACGACATCGACACCCAGACCAGTCCCGCCTCAACGCCCACCAAGAAGGACGTCTTCACTTCCAGCCCTCTTCGCCCTGGCGAGGCTCAGACCGTCCGCAACTTTGCGTCCTTGGAGGGCCTGCGCAGGCACCCGACCCGCGATACTGATACTGCCAGCATGATGACCGCCACCGAGGACGGCTTTGTCACTGGCCACGAGACGGAAACAGAGACCGATTTCGAAGACGCCCGCGAGACCATTGGCGCTCGCACCCCCGCTCGCATGTCGACTCCCACCGCCTCGGTTCTCGAGTTCCACTCCATCCGAGAAGGCACGCCTTCCGAAGCCGCCACACCCTCAGCTTACAACAAGAGCCGCAACTCGTACTTTGCCGCCAACGTCCTTGCCTCGCCTGCTCCTCCTCCCAAAGAGACCTTCGACCAAGGGTGCCAGACTGATCCCATCATTCCTGAAGAACCCAAAGTCGAAAAGGAGCTCGCCGAGTCCATCATGTCCAACCAGACTTTTGGCCCACTTCACCCCGATCAAGCAGCCGGCCTGCGCTCCTCCATCCTCACCATCACGCCTCGCACGGAGAAGGCTGCGATGGCCCAGCCAACATTTTTGCAGCCTGCATCCAACCTCAGCAGGTCGGTGGTCAGGCCTGACTCGCAAGTGTCAGACGACACCACCACCAGCTTCGCCTCCAGCGTCGACTCTGCTACTCCAAGAGTGTCAGAGCTCCCGCCAGTCATCGCAATGCCTCCTCCACCCAGTATGCCGCCACCTAAGCACCTCTCGTCCCGGCCGTCCAACCTCACCAACGCCGGCCCGCGGCCATCTCGGCCCATGTCTCCTCCGCCTTCCGACCTGCTACAGCGCGCGCAGACACCTTTGCCTGAGGTGGCGAGCAAAGGACCGTTTGGGGTCACGCCTAGCCACAGCACGCTCCGAGGCACCATGCGCTCCACCAAGTCTTTCAACACCAACCGGGGCAAGCCCTCCAGCTTTGTGTCCCGCGGCAGCGTCAGCAGCATGCACTCGCGTGGCGAATCGGTCGACAGCAGCCATCCGTCTGACGCTGGCGCCGGGGGCCAGCGCATGACGGGCGACTTGGGCGCTGACCAGGAGATGATCCACGCGATGTTTGTTCCACATCCCTAGCTGTTCGCGATTTTTCTGACCCTTACGAACAGAACTCAAACCATGATTGGAGAGCCTATGTGGAAGTACACGCGGCGCATCATGGGCAGTGGCATGTCGGAGAAGCGCCACCAACGATTTGTAGGTCGCTCATCGCTCGGTCTCATGCGGCAGAAACTCAACCTTTCACCAGTTCTGGGTGCATCCATATACGCGCACCTTGTACTGGTCTCAGCAGGTGCGCTTGCCCTCTCATTCTTGAGAAAAGCTCGTTCTGAAGGCGCCCAGCAGGATCCCTCCCACGGCATGATCCCCAGCCAGTCCAACTCCAACAACAAAGGTGTCTCCATTGAAGGCGTGCGCCAGGTCATTGACCCCAACCCTTATCCCGTTGGCATTCACCAGTACTCCATCGTCATTCAAACTCCCAGCCGAGAGATCAAGATCACGGCTCCGACGGAGGAGCGGCATCGCGTGTGGTACAACGCCATCAGCTATCTGCTGGAGCGACCCACAGATGAGGCTGCCGTTGACAGCAGCCCCGCCACCGGTGGCCGCCGCAAGATGTCAACTCCCAGCCTTGCACCAGCCAATGGCCGGAATGGCGCCATGTATACGCAGTCTTCCGCCTCCGAAAGCCGCCTCCTGTCCTCTAGACCTCGCCCCCGCGCTTCGCACGCTTCCTTCTTCTCCAAGCGCGGCCCGACCGCAGCGGACGCCTACCATGCCCAATTCGGCTCGCCCAGGAGCGTGCGCAGCTATACAGCGTCCACCCTGCACAGCTTTGACACAGCGGACTATGGCGACGCGGAAGGCAGCCTGGACTTTGTCGATCCCAACGAAGACTTGGAGACTGATGACGCCGACGGCTTTGAAGGCTTGGAGAACGTTCGGGTGTGCTGCGTACGTTCCATTGTCTACGCCGTTCCAAGTTTCATGCTTGATAGAATGGGATACAGGGCGAGCACGATGTCTCGCACCTCGCGCATAGCCACTCGCGCAAGAAGCATCATCACCACTCTCGGTCCAACTCGACCTCGGCTTCCTCTGTCGTCGCTTCTGTCTTGCGCACGCGGTCACCATTGCCTTGGGAGCAAGAGGAATCCCCGCCATTGCCGTCTAACACCATGTCCTCCAAGGCTTCCATCTCTTCCCGCGGTGGCAAGAAGAGCATCGGGTTCAGCAGCATGAGCGCCCCCACTTCTCGTTCGTTGTCTACAATTCCCTCTTAGAAAGCTTTCGACTGACGTTGGAGATGCAGCCAAGGCCGGACCTCGCTAATTGGCTTTGAAAAGGAAACGAGCAAGAAGGTCGCATGTAAACTCTATGTTCTTCTGGTAATGGACTTTGTTTGTATTACCTGCCTTTCTTACACTCTTTTCTGCAATCGTCTTTGGATTTCTGGGCCTGACTTAGGTGGACTCCGAACTGTTGGCGTCGCCTTCTTTGCCACCAATCTTCTGTGGTTTAAGGCCCTACTCGGCGCGTCAGGGCACCTCCTACATTGTTCATAGTGGAGATGTAGCCTACATTCACGCCTTTGGTCCACTGTTTGTGCACTTGACAAAGTTTAATTTGCGGTGGCGACTCGGTCTCGAAGTCGAGAGGGCTCACCAAACGCTTTGCCAAGAGCCAGATCTTTCCCTCCACCGAGCTTTCCCAGGTATGTTTCCAGTGGTCCCTGCCACTCTCAGCCCGCCAAAGAGCCTCCGTTTCCTCGCGAAGCTCCCCTGCCGTCGGACGTTGAACCTTGTGAAAGCGATTCATGCAAAGAGCACACAAACGAACATTCCAAGTCTTCCATCTTTGATTCAAGCAGTCAGAGGTAAGCATTTCGGATCAGGATGGGGCTCAGTCTCACCAGGCCTTCAACCTCATCGTCATTCCGCCACAGCGCCCGGAAACAATCCAGGGTGTACACCCGCCCAGCCAGTTCACCAGCCTTCTCTTCGTGCTCTTTGACCCTCTCATTGGCTAGACGGAGGCACTCCCAGGAGGGCAAATGGGCCATTTGGTTTGGCAAGGTCAAGGGGCGAAACTTTAAAGTGAGACTGCCGGGATGTCATCATTTGCCACAAGACTCGGACAAGTGGGATCTCCATGCTTCCTGGTATAGAATTCTATTCCGTCTAATAAGGGAAAGGCGAAGTAGCTACGACAGGCCGCCACGGGACAAGAAATGCTCTGTTTTTGCCACCAGTCTTCAAAGAAGCTCCCTCTTGCTCTCTCGTGAGATTGATATTCTCCGCGATCTTGCAAGACCTTGCGGAATGCACATGGACAGGAGGCTGAAGACGAACCAAGAATCTGTTCGCCGGGACCGAAGAATTCGGTGACTCTGTGCATTCTGTCACGAATGAGTGAAATGATCTTTGCCTTTGAACAGGTCATATCACCGAAGACAGGAGCCACACCGCCACAGAGAGAGGAGAGTCACCGACGGGGAGACACCTCTGTCTCCACGTCCACCACCCTGTGTCGGGTTCCGCTGTCTGGGATCTCTCCTGCCGGCTCGATTGTTGTGTGCTTTCAGTTGCTCTGTCATGGCTCACCTTCAGAACCCCCTGCCGTCTGCTCCGTCGGAACCACCCCGACTCGAGTGGCGAATATGGCTGATCCGGCGTGACTTCCCCCAACCATATGTCTTCTTTGAAAACGGCTGGCGCGAATACCATGCCCAACCAGGCGCCCGATCTGGCGTAGCACCTACAGAAGGCTACGCCAGAGTCTTTCTGACTCGCCACCAGCACGGACAAGTCGCCCGTCAAGACCTTGATGGCTCGACGCCTGAGAAAACGGCGCCATTTGCGATCAACGGCTTTTCGACTCGCCACTCGGCCGAAGGTGATGCGACATACGTCTACTACAAGCACGATTGGCGGCTGGTCTCGTACGGTCGTCCGGAATGCGCCGAGGACGATTCACCTGAGGAAGAGCCTTTCATCGATGAGCGCGTCAGCCTTCGCAAGTTCAGATCCGTCGATATGGACGCCAACCACAAATTCTCGGCTCCCGAAGGGAGCACACAGCCTGTACACCGGATGGCAGCCTTCTACAAGGGAAGTTGGTATCCGGCACACGAGGCCTCGACCGGACATCTCGGAAGTCTGAAACAACACTACATCTCTGTGGACGAAGGCGGAATTTTGCGAACTATCTGGGTCGAAGGCTATTGCCCTTGCCTTTGGAAGGACATTGATCGCGATGGCAAAAGACTCCACGAGGCTGTGCATGAAGGGAAGTGGCATGTAGTGAAGGGGACTACTGATGAGCACCACGGGGAGCTAGCCGGTCTGGATCCCGAAACGAACGTTACCGGTCGAGTTTTCGTCAGTCGGCTGAACGAAGTTGGATGGAGTGACCGCAATGGAATCCAACAAGCCAAGTACAAGGGGCAATGGTATCCAATCACTTTGGTTTCTACGCTTTATGGCCCAAAGCTGGCTCCTGAGAAAGACGTGGCATACATTAAAGTCGGCCAAGGGGTATCGAGTCGCATTGTTTGGGTGTGCCAGCCTCTGCATTAGGCGTTGTTAGACCCAGTCTCTGTCTTTCGATCTGCCAATAGACTCCGAATTTCTGTACAACCTCATTCAGCGGGGCCGTCGACTTGAGCGAGACAGAGGACAAGAGCTGCTCTGCTGTGGCGAAAGTTGCTGGCGGGATAAGAGCTAGCATTCGGTGATAACGCAGCAGAAAAAACAGCAGTTCTTACTTGCGTAGCACCGAAAGAGAGCAACAACATGGGTTCAATGGAGCAGGCCATACAGACTCGCCCGCCAATTGGCATGATGCAGCGCTGATCAGGGCATGAAGGCCGGAACATCGTCGCTCGTTTCCTTGCTTCGGCACTTCATCTTCAATATTCACAGTCTTGGGAGGCTCTGGCGCACCAAAAGCAGGCAGCAAAAGGGCAAATTCGATTCCGAGTGGATTCAGCACGGTCGTCCAAGGACAACGATGCTCGCTGTCTTTTGGCCTGACGACTTGCCCTTGAGCTTAAGTGACTCGTTTGTCGGTTGGCAAACGACCAATGCTTTCGTGGTGGCCGCCGCCGCCGCTGCGCCCAACGCGACTCGGCAATTGCCCTGCGAGCTTCTCTGGCTTTGCTCTCAGACTCTGGCCTCTGCTCCCCTGTCAATAACCAAAGATGGCTCTCTGCTCTCGTATGCTCTCCTAACCATGTTCCCAAGCCCAACTCAAAGGCGAAGACAGGCAAGGAAAGGCCTTGCAGCTGGTCAAGTTCAAAGTGCCCAACACCCGGCAGCACCGCCTATATTCCTTGGAAGCCTTCTCGTTCGAGTCTGACAAGACGAGGGACAAGAATGTGGACGAAATATCCGCGCGCCTTTCGAGCGCCAAAGGGAAGTCGTCGGCCCTCAAGTTTGGCAATGGAGAGCGGGAGTGCGTGGATTTCGAGGAGGTCATCCAGCGGGTCAGTTTTCTTTGTCTGTGTGCTTTTGATGTGTGAACTAAGGCATTTGGCGGCAGGTCAACATGGTTTATGAGAGCCGATTGCGGTTGGCCGGTCAGAGTGTCAAAGTGGCACGGCGGCCGAGGAGCCAACACGCGCTGGCAACCTTCCTGCGACAGCCACTGGACCTAATGCTCTCTCTATGGAGCTTTCCTATGCCGCTCTTCAATGACAACTCAGCCCGAGACCTCATTGCCACAGGTGAAGCCCTTGTCCACTTTCAATCAAGCTCTTAATCTGAAACGTCATGAGGGCAGTTCGACAGCTGGATATTCGCATCTCTCAATTTGTAGCCATACTAGACCAAGTGTCCCACATCAACGACCCCGCTCTGCCCATGCTTCGGAGAAGGGAGGACTACGTCTCGCTCTACAACACGCTCTGGTTGACCGCCAACGACCTGATCATCGGCTTCACCCTCTCATCGCTCATCATCGACAACCGGTTCTATTTGGCTAGAGAAGCGAAGGGGTTCATTACTGTCCGTTCTCCCCTCACTTCCTGACCATGGTCTGTGTACTGAGAATCCGGACGGACAGGTGTACGGCTTCAAGAGGATCCAGGAGATTCTGCAGTGGTTGAACGATTGGCCAGTGGGACTAAAGCTGAACAATGAGCTGGGCCAGTTCTTCGGGGATGCCTTTCTTTGGTTTCTCGCTGCTGGCGAAGCGCGTGCGTTCTTTCCCTTCCTTGGTCACTCGGTTTCACTGAGGAAAGTGGCAGTGCTGTCTAATCTGGACCAAAAGATGCCTTCCCTGCTCCACCTGCTCGGCCTGACTTCACTCCTGGGCGCCACCATGACGCTCTCCCTCCTCTCCGACCTGGCCTCCCTGTTCTCCTTACACCTCTACCTTTTCTATCTAGCCATCACCTCCATCTACTCTTGGCATCTCTCCGTCCTCTACTCGCTCTTTAACATCTTCATGAACAAGCGCTACAACGTCATCCGCCGCCGCTCAGAGCCGGCCGTCTACGATTCAGACCAGCAATTGGCCGGCACAATCTTGTTCACACTGGCCACTTTCCTGTTCCCTACTGTTCTGGCTTACTACCTGCTCTTTGCCATCGTTCGTCTCTCCCCCTCCACCTTGTCCACGTTCGATGCTGACCTTCGGCGCGCCCCAGATTCGATTTGCCATCATCGCCCTGCACGCAGCGCTAGAAGTCAACCTCGCTTTCCTCAACCACTTCTCCCTCTTCGCCGTCATGCTCAAAATCAAGGACCCCGCCCGCATACCCGGTGGCCTCTACTTCGAAGTCGAGCCTGGCGCCCTTCGCCTCAAAGTCCGTTCTTCCTCTGATCACTCCGTACCTCCCCCTTACTCTGTGGGACCAGAACAACCCGATCCCAATGAGCCGAATCTTCTCAGAATTCTTGGCTCTAGCGGGCAGGTTGGCCAGCCACTACAACCCGTTGGACATGCTGCTCAACCTCCTCAAGGGCCGCTTCATCAACCCGATTCCGAGGTACACTCTGCAGTATGGGGTGGATGCGGACGACTCGTGATAATACAATGCTTTAAAAGCTCTCGTGAAAATGATCGTGTGTGTGATGGTCGTTAAGTGAGAGTCTAAGAGTGCGGGATCAGCGACGCTTGTAGCGGCCTCCCTCTCTGATTGTCCATTGAGTTTGAGAGGGGAAGGAGGACAGGAAAGCAGCAGACGCACTTGGCTTCCTTCTCGATGCGGGCTCGCTTCTCTCGCTCCTGCTCCCGAGCCTTTTCGTTGATTTCCTCCACGCGCTGCGTGTCGGGGAAGTTCCAGTCCCTTTTCGCGCCAAATTGAGACATCGAAGGCCACGGAAAGATGAACAGGAGCCCACCAGTAGCCAGGAGGGGACTTGGCTTCAGGCCACTGCTCGCGGTGGCGGGAGCTGACCTGGCGGCGCTTGCGGATCTTCTCTTGGCGGGTGCCATCCGAGTCGTCCGATTTGATGTCGGCTGCTTTTTCGTAGTACTGCCGAAGCGCGTGCTTGAGGTAAGCTCTTGGTCCAAACTCTGGGTCGAGACGAGAACTCACTCCATTGCAGCACTCGCAATCGGCAGCGTGCAGCTTCTTGCGGTCTTCTTTCTTGCGCACCACCTCGTTGTAGGCGTGCTTGAGGCCGTTGTTCTTGGCCGGGTCGATCTCGTACAACTTGCCGATGGTCTCTTGGCCAGTCCTGTGAAGCAGCATCAGCCTTGAGCGGCAGGGCGCACAAAGGAGAGGATGCACTCACTTCGCAAGTCCCTTGGCGTAGGCGCCTCTGCCTCCTTTGTACTTTTCGGGGTTGGCCCGCACCTCGAGCTTCCGCTTGCGATGGAGCTCGCGCATAAAATTCTGGCCGGGGAACTCCTCGGACTCCTCCTCTTGCCCGGGCGCTACGTCTTCGTCATCTTCAGCGGCAGCGGCAGCAGCGGCCTCTGACTTTCGCTTCTTGGCCTTCTTCCGCCCCTTCGGAGACGACCCTTCCTCTTGCAATGATTCGGTTCCCTCTGCAGCGACCTCCGACTTTCGCTTGTCCTTCTTGCGCACTTTTGAAGGCGGCGAGAGGTCAAAGAGGTCATCCTCCGCCTCCCCTGCGTCCGACCGGCGGCGCTTGCGAGTTGGCGAACCCTCGAAGGGCGAAGTTTTCGAGCTCCGGTCGGGTTGCTTGGGTTCGATGTCGATGGGCACGAGGGCCAGGGAGCGCAGGCCGGCTGATTTGGGCGATTTCTTGGGCGGAGGTGAGCGCACGCTCTTGGGGTCCGAAAGGAAGGGGTCTTTGTCGGGTCTCGACTCTTGAGATTGGGAGAGTGTAGCGCTAGAATGCTGGCTCGAAGTTGAGGGAGGGAGTTGAGGCGCAAGGCGCTGCGTGGCGGGCTTGGTGATGGTGGTGATCGGAGCAGCCTTGGTGACAGTCGCCGAAGGGGAGGAGATGCCTGGAGCAGCAGCAGGTGGTGTTGATGCGCTGACAGAGGAGGATGTTTTGACTTTGCCAATCCAGCCCGTAGGAGGGAAAAGGGGGGACGGCTTGTTGGTGGAGGTGGGCTTCTTGCCAAACTCGAGCGGCGAAGGCGCTGGGTTGTCGGTTCGAACGGCGAGCGGGCTATCCAGCTGCTGCTGCTTGGCTTTTGAAGCGGATGTGAAGAACTCGTGCAGAGCCGCCCCAGCTGCGGGCGTTTTCAACGAGAACGGCGTGCCCTTCTTGAACTTCCCGGTGCCGGTCACCTGTGTGGCTTCGACCAGCACCCGAGCCTTGGAAGCCGAGGTCACTTGAGTCGGAGCAGGCTTGGAGGAGGAAGCAACGGGGGCTGCTGCAGTGGCGGCAGGGGTAGGGGCCTTTTCAGGCTCGGGTTGTGGCGAGGGCTTGGGCGCAGGCGGCGACTGCAGCAGGAAGGGCGGCGGGCTGCCCAGGTCAATGCCAGCATACTTTTCGCTCCACCAGCGCTTGAAACGTCGCCATTTCGCGCGCTCGTCTGACAATGTGTCCTCCAGAAGTCGGATGCGGACTTTGGCCTGGGCGAGCTCGGCTGTGAGCTCCAGCTCCCTAAGCGTCGGCACATGCTCTCGCCCAGGTTGGCCTGACATTTGAGCAGCTCGAAGCGCAGGCTGCCTTCCCTGGCTTGGCTGTCAGAGGCCAGAAAAACAAGTGCGCGCTGTCAGCTCGGGCCATCCGATTCGCGGTTGTCGCCGGGATGCTTTGGTCTTTTCACATGCATTAAAGGGCTTTTTGCTTTCAATCTGCCACTCTCAGCCACTCTACTCCAGCCTAAGAGACCTTGAGAGTGCCCTCTGTCTCCCTGATGCCGTCGAAAATGGGCCTGCTTGCGCCACTTTGACCTGCATCAGTGCTCTTCACTCGAACTCCTGCACCTGCCACCCAATGCCTCTGCGTCTCTTTCCACGACGGAACTTACTGATTCATGTCTTAAGTCCTCAACGTGTGCCCTTTTGACCTGGTCCTCGCGCTTGTTCAGAATGCATCCGAGTTTGAAAGCTCTCCCGTTGGCCCTTGTCCTCCGCTCGCCAGCGCCCCTACGGACAGTCTCGGCCACTGCTACGGAAAGTGATCAGAGCTAAATCGGCCCAATGATAGCGAGGCCAGGTTCAGAAGCCGTGTGTCTAGCGGGGCTCCTCGTTTCGGCCACGCGAGTTAAAATGACGGCTTCAGGCTGACTCCCGGTTTTTCTGGGCTTGGCGAAAAGCGACCGTCTTCCTAAACGAGCATGGTGGTCGACAGCAAAGAGAACTTCGAGCACAATGAAGACTTGTCCAACGCCGAGCGGCTCAAGGACGAAGCGGTACGAGGCAGAATGCGGATGGCCGCCACAAGAAGACTCTAAGAACGATGGATACCTATCCAGGTGACCGAAGACGACCTCCTCTTCATCAAGCAGTACGAGGCAGATGGACGCCATAAAAAGACTCTGAGGAAGATGGACAAGCATCTTCTGCCTTTCCTAGGTGGGCCGCTCGCTGGTGGCGACTTCCATTAGCTCACGCACCATCCTTGGTCGTCAGTCTGGGTTTACCTGCTTGCTTTCCTCGACCGATCCAACATCGGGAATGCCAAGATGTACCGTCTTCCTTTGGAATTCCATCGTGGAGGACGCTGAGACATCGGTGACGGACAGTGAGGGCTTGCTGGAGGATCTGTCGCTAAGCCCGCAGCAATATAACTGTTAGCTTCGTTCACACTATGAGAGCTGCAGCGGAGCTGATCCCGTGTCGTTCAGGGTGTCTGACGGTCTTCTTCTTTGCTTGTGCGTCTTTTGTGTGACGTAAAATCTCAAACGCTCACCCGAGTTTAACAGATGCTGCGTTCGAAACCGTCGCCAACATTGGCTTGAAAGCCTTAAGGCCAAGAGTGTGGCTACCATTAAGTAAGGGACGAAACATCGATAGTGAGAACCGTGCTGAACTTTGCCGATAGTCATGTTCCTCTGGGGCGTGACGATGACTGTGAGCGTCTAGCTTTGCTAGGAAGAGAGCTTGATGTTGATGAGACAAACAGCTCATGGGCGTCGTTCAAAACTTCTCGGGTCTCGCTGCCGCTCGCTTTTTTCTGGGCGTCACCGAAGCTGGCTTCTTCCCCGGCGCCATGTTCATCTTAAGCAATTGGTACCGCCGCGGAGAGCTACAACGACGCTTCGCCTACTTGTACGCATCGGCCTCGACCGCCGGCGCTTTCAGTGGCATTCTCGCTTTCGGCATCGCCAAGATGAAGGGCATTGCTGGACTCAATGGCTGGCGGTGTGAGTCGGCCCTTGCAGGGATTTCGTTTCTTCGCTTGAATTTTCTGTTCCAGGGATCTTCATTCTGTGGGTGTGGCCGGACAACATCGCGCCTAATCGCTCACCGGGCTGCGCAGTGAGGGTCTGTTGACCGTCGTCGTCTCTTTTGTTGCTCCCTTTCTTCTCTATGACTCCATAGAGTCCGCCAAGTGAGTCTTTGTACCTACTGAGAGGCAAACACAGCTGACAGTATGAGAAGATTTTTGACGGTGGAGGAAAAGCGGTATTGCTCCAAGCGAATGCTCGCGGATCGCCAAGGCAGGAACAAGGGCCCGTTCAAATGGCTCTATCTACGCCAAGCTCTAACAGACTACAAGATATGGATGGTGGGTTCCTTGCCTTGTTTGCTTCAGACAAGGATCGAGCTCACGCGCGACTTCACTGACAGACGGCCGGCATCTATTTTGCGGATGCGGTCGGCACTTACGGCCTTTCCTTTACTCTGCCGACCATCATTAAGCAACTGGGATACACCAGCGCAAACGCGCAATTATTGGTGAGCATCCGACCCAAAAGACTGAAACACCTACTCAGTAGTATGCAGACGATCCCTCCTTATGTCTTCGCTGCCATTTTCACTCTGGTCATCGGCGTATATGCAGACATTACTCGAAAGAGATGCATATTCGTTCTGTGAGCGGCTGCCTGCTTCTTGCATATCTGTGTCTCATGATCGCATTCCCAGCATTCCCTGTACGGCTTGGGTCTTCTGATGTCTGTTGGGATTGATCTAATGCTCACTAATGTAGACGGCGTCGCAATGGCTGGTCTGATCATCTGCCTTGCGACCCCTCAGCCGCGGTTGCCCGGCCTCATCCTCTTCGCTGTCTTCCTGGTGAATTGGGTTGCCTTTCCCTGGGAGTCTATTAAGTTAACACATTTGGAACCAGATTGCGGCAGGCGTCTACAGCGTTGTGCCTTCAGTCATCGCTTGGAATTCAAACAACTTGGCTGGCGAATGGAAGCGCGGCATCGGCATAGGAATGCAGATTGGCATCACCAACTTCGGTGGCACCATTGGCAGTAACAGTGAGCCTCTCTGCCTTTTCTCAGCGCGCGCGGAACTTGAGAACCTTTTGCCACCACAGTCTTCCTTGCGTGAGTTTCCTTATTTTACTCAACACACACTCATCTGACGGCTTTCTGAATCACAGTGCCCAAGCCCCGCGCTACCCCGTTGGTTATGGGTTTTCTTTGGCAATCATCGGAGCAGCTTCAATCCTAGCTTGCGTTCTTTGGGCCATGCTCAAGCGAGAGAACGCTCGGCGGTTGGCAATGTCTAAAGAAGAGATCCACGCTAAGTATACCAGCGAAGAGTTGGCTGAGATGGGCGACAAGAGCCCATTATTCATATACGAACTGTAACACCCAAGCCAATGGCAAGTGGCGACATGAAATTAAACCTGTAATTGATGCGACCACCCTCCTCACTTCCGTTCAGCAGTGCCCGCTTCCGTGTTGGTCTATACCTTCTCATTTTGGCTTTCCAGCCAAGTCAGCATCCCTTGATTTCTGTCACTTGGCGGTTCGGCACTCGGCATGAGGCCCCCCACACGTCTGTTCTTCAGCTCCCCGCTGCCTGTTGAAGGCTACCTTGATCGTTCTGGCTTGGAATCGACCGACCACACTCTGCTCTTTTTGTTTCAGTTGACGGGGACAGCCGTTTTCACAGCGAGAAGTCGACAATTGCCCATTCTGCCAGCGATTTATCGTGCACCGAGTGGAGGCGTCTGAATCCCAGCCATGTCTTTCCTTCCTGTTACCCCCGAGACCGAACTTCTAAAAGGCCGCACCATTGTCGTGACTGTGTGTCCTAGCTCAACGCCAAATCAGTGGAGTTCTGATTTGTCCCTCCTGGTGAAAAGGGTGCCGGCAGTAAGGCCCACTTCGCCTCTACACGTTGACCTCTCACTGATGCGTCACAGGTGGAATGGGTAGAAGCACTGCACTCATGTCTGCATATCAAGGAGCCAATGTCGTCGCTGGTGATCTGAACTTGACTACAGCTCAGGAGGTAAGCTCGAGTGTCCTGCGGGGTGAAGCCGACTGAGCATTCTGGGAGCAGACCTGTGATCAGATCAAATCTCAGTTCCCTGGCGTCAAAACAGTTGCTGTCAAAGTGGATGTGTCCGACGAAGCCTCAGTTGAGGCTATGTACGCCTCTGCCATCGCATCGTTTGGTACCGTTGAAGGGCTAGCGTGAGCTCTTTGCCGCACAATGCGCGTTAGTGAATGGCTTAATTTGGAGATCCAGGCATTGTGCAGGCGTGTTCTTGCCGCAGAAGGAATTTCACGAGCTATCGGTCGAACATTTTCGGAAGGAGTACGAGGTCAACACCACAGGGGTCTTTTTATGCTGTCGGAACTTTATTCGACACGCTATCAAGCAAACTGCAGCCGGCCATCCTGTGCCTGAAGGCGATTATGCCATTTGGTTGGTGGCGACCTTTTTTGCTCAGTCGAGACCAGTAGCTCAAGGGCTCCCAGCGTGATCGTATCTATGAGCGGTTGGAGGGGAGGACCCTTCCAAGGCTCGTACGCCTCGTCCAAACATGGTGCTCTCGGGATTGTTCGCGTTATTGCCCGGGAACAAGCCAAAAACCAGTCCGTTGGCCCATTCATAGCTTGTCCATTCGTCTCTGATGTTTATGTAACCCAGTATTCGTGCCAACGCGATGAATCCTGGTAAGCTCCTGATCACGTAGGGGGATTGATGGGAGGCTGAGCTGGGGGACTGGCGGCAGGCCCTATCGACACGCTCTTGATGCGCACTGGCTCGAACATCCCCCTCGACTGGTCGCTGGACAAGATGAACGCCTATTTCAAGGAGAAGAACATCTTGACCGGAATGCCGCAGGAGAAAGTTGGCAGTGGGTGGCCAAGTCAGATGAATGCACGGAACGCAGCTGACGGCGCCGGAACGCAGCTGCGGAGAACATTTCCGTCCAGATCGCGCACTTGCTTGGACCACGGGCCTCCTATACGACTGGAGCCTCTGTGTGAGTACTGTGAATCTACTTTGCCACTCTTCGGCTGAGACCTGCGATTATCGCCACTCGATCAGCGACATTTGCGGTGAGCATCACTCTTCGTGCCTTGCTGTAATTTCTGAAGTGGATCGCGCAGGCGGATGGACTTAATGTTGCGGGAGGAGAAGCAGCTGAAGTGACGGTCAAGAAAAGAAGCTCGGCGGTTCAAGGATGGCTTCTCCCTTAGGACCACACAGTTTCCCTTGTTGGTAGCCGTGAATGCTTATGATCTTGTTAACTCGTTGGAAGAGAGGGCGAATAATGAAGACCGAGAGCGTTCACTGCTTTTGAACCGTATTCGCCACCCGGAGGATGCGCGATTTGCCGAACATGTACGCCTCTGAATCCCACAGCGCGGCACTGATCTCGGCACCTTTTGAGCAATCCCCCACGATTGCTCGGTGCCCTGTACAGACAAATGTCTGCTTGCCCGCCTATCCCCTCGGGAGCGGGCCCCCTCTTGCTCGACCTTGCTCTCCGCCTTGGGTTGTTTTCCGATCACCACTCGGCTCAGAATGACTTCGTTACTGCCTGCCCTCATTCCGGAAACTGAGCTCTTGAAGGGGCGAACCATTATCGTGTCTGTATGCTAGACTCACATTTGCGCACGATTGCTCCCTGTCTTATCATGCCTCTCTGTCCTAGGGTGCTGGAAGTGCGTAAATCTAGTCAAACTGACAATCCAGCTGCTGACTGTCAACTGTAGGCGGTATCGGCCGGAGCAGCGCCTATGTTGCAGCCTACCAAGGAGCCAACGTCGTCGCGGCCGACCTAAACGACAAGACAGCCCAAGAAACTGTTGACCAAATCAAGAAGGAGTACCCCAATGTCAAAGCTATTGCGGTCAAGGTCGATGTGTCCGACGAGAAGTCCGTCGACAACCTCTATGCGAGCGCGGTCAAAGAGTTCGGCTCCGTCCAAGGCTTGGCCCACTGCGCTGGCATTCTCTTGACACCGCATGAGATTCAGGACACAACAGTTGCCCAATTTCAAAAGCGAGTGCTAATTTAGATTCGGCGATGCGTACAGCTAACACAAGCGCAGGGAGCACGATGTCAATACTTTGGGACCTTTCCTGATGTGCCGAGGCTTTGTCAAAGAGGTGCTCAAGCAAAATGCGGCTGGTGTTCCGGTGCCGCAAGGGCTCTATGCCATCTCGTGAGAAGCACCCTTCCCATCGGCAAAGTCATTGGCTAAAATTCTGTGTCCAGTGTTATTTGCTCCATGACCGCGTGGAGAGGCAACGAGTTCCTTGTCTCGTATGCTTCATCCAAACACGCCGCGCTGGGTGTGGTTCGGGTGGTGGCCCGAGAGCACGCCAAGAACAGGTAGGCCCAATGTCTTTCTGCACCACAGTCCAACAAAGTGAAAGCGATCCATCAGCATCCGAGCGAATGCCGTCAACCCTGGACCAATCGACACCGACTTGGCTCGCAAGAGCTTGGGGACCCCTGCTGGTTGGACCCATCAACAGCTCAACGAGGACATGAGGAGCAAAGGCTTCTTCGCTGGCCAACCTCTGGCACAGTTCGGAAGTAAGCGAATCCACCTACCAGAAAAAACTGGGCCTAAGTGACCTTGGCCCGCAGCCACCTACGATATCGCCGACTCAGTTATCCAACTCGTCGGCCCTCGATCCCAATACGCTACTGTAAGCATTCCAACAACATTTCGTGAGTTTGTTTTAACTCTTGGGTGCAGGGTGCCTCTGTGTTCGTACCCACTCTCATATTTCCATTGTCCTACTTGCCCTGACACCAGCCCTGTCCATGCCAACAGCGACATCTGCGGTTTGTGGCGACCTTTGGTTCACTGCCTTTCTCTTTCTGATATAAATCCACAACAGGTGGCGCCACGTAAGAAGAGAGGACGCGGCCAGAAGTGGCGTGTAGGAACAGCGAGCTTGCCACTTAAACCTGATCCGCCACGATGCGGTTTTTGCCGGGCATGGTGCAATTCGAGGCTACTACTCGTAACTCCGATGTCTTTGTTCATTTTAAAGCTCGTCCCGCACGATCGTAGCTTTGCCCGGCTCTTGCCCGGCGACCCAATGTGCCACTCCTAATAAAGCCTGGCAATTGTTCTCCACATCCTCTCTTGCTCCCTGACCAACTACTGGCTGTTTGTTTTCATCCGAACATGCCTTCTCTGTCCATAATTCCGGAGACCGAGTTGCTCAAGGACCGCACCGTCATTGTGACTGTCTGTTCATTCGCTGCTTTTTGACCATGCCGCTCGAGCCTGAATGTGCTTCCAAAGGGCGCTGCTAGCGGAATAGGGCGAAACAGTGCTCTTGTGGCTGCCTACCAAGGTGCAAATGTCGTGGCAGCGGATTTGAACCTCGCTGCCGCCCAAGAGGTGCGGGCTCCAGCCTGCAAAGCCATGTTCCATTTTGGCTCACTGTTGTCGATTTCCCACAGACTTGCGACTTGATCAAGGCTGATTTCCCCAACATCAAGACTCTGGCTGTCAAAGTCGATGTTTCCGACGAGAAATCGGTCCAGGACTTGTTTGATGAGGTCGTGAAGAGCTTCGGCTCCGTCGAAGCCGTGGGAGTGAGCTACTTCTCGCTCACTATTTAACATCGAACGATTTAACGCCCTGTGCCTAGCATTGCGCCGGCATCTTCATGACGCAGCAGAACATCGAAGACACAACCGTGGCCCAGTTCCGAAAGTACGCTCTCAGCCATCCCTTCTACTATATGCTTCAATGCTGACGTTCGTGATTTCCAGAGAGTATGAGGTCAACACCACCGGGCCCTTTTTGGTAGCGCGCGCTTTCGTTCGGGAGGTGATCAAGCAGAACAAGGCTGGCAAGCCAGTACCCTTTGGAGACTACGCCATCAGCATCGTCGCCTCTATGGCAGCTTGGAAGGGTAACACTGGCCAGAGCTCGTACGCCACGTCCAAGCACGGTGCATTGGGGCTTGCCCGAGTGGTGGCGCGAGAGCAAGCTGTGAACCAGTGAGGACCACCTCCTTCCGCGGCTCTCAAACCTTCATCATTCTGACTGTTCTTGTATCTGATCAGTATCCGATCGAACGCGGTCAACCCTGGGCCTATCGACACGATGCTGGCGCGCAAGGGCTTGGTGTCTGTGGGCGTGAAGGAAGACTGGACGCATGAGAAGCTCAACACCTTCCTCAAAGAAAACGGCTACCTGGCTGGCATGCCTATGGAAAGATTTGGAAGTAAGTGAGGTCGTTGCCACGGCAGAAGTCAGACTGATGAGCGCTCTCCACAGCTACTTACGACATCTCCAATCAAGTTATCCACCTTATCGGGCCCCGATCACAGTACACTACTGTAAGGTCGTTGTTTTAGCATGATCGTCTTTGGCTGATCAGACTGTGGCTCTTCAGGGCGCGTCTGTGTATGTTTTGGCTTTTCCCTTTGAATGCCTTTGGCCTTTAGCTCAATCCCTCTGGCCAACAGCGACGTCTGTGGTATGTTGCCGCTGATCATTCGCGCACTTCTGATGCTGACTAGGACGTCAACAGGCGGCTGGACCTAAGCAAGTCGCCACCGCTCATCATTCATGCACTTCTCAAGCGGCTCAACGGGGGATAGAGGGATTGTGTTCTGCACATCTAGAATCACGTCTTGATCACTGCTGCAATATAGCATTGCACACATCGCGAAGGCAGACGACACCAAAGCCCCACGTGAACCCTTCGGCGCTCGCTCGAAATTTCCGACCCAGCTCGAAGGCAGCTTGCCTGTCAGGCGCCATGGCGAGCGAGAACATTGCGGCTGCCTGCGCCGTTGCGCTGTCGCCCACGAGCAGCCCGAGCCAGCGGTCGGAGGCCTACTCGTTCCTGGAGCAAGTCAAAGCCAAAGCGGCTGAGACTTGGCGAGATTGCTTCCTGCTCTTCCTCGCCAACGCCCAGTTCGGCCCTGACGCCCGCCTGTTTGCCTTGCAAGTGCTCGACGAGGCCATTGGCAATGGGTAAGCGACCTGCGCACACGCACACCGGGTGGCCAAGGGTGACAACTTTTTTATGCAAACGCAACAGCTCTGGCTCGCTCGACGCCGCCTCGCTTGGCCACATCAAGGACGGCCTGGTCAATTACATCAGCACAGAGTTCGTCGAGGGCCAGGCAGAGGGCAGCAACACTTGTGAGTCGTTCACACGCTCGGCTCGAGCTCACCACGTAAACTCAACAATGCTCGACAAACAATAGTCTTGAAGAACAAGATCGCCAGGACGCTGTTCCTGCTCTTCTTGCAGGCCTACCAGTCCACCTGGCCCGACTTCTTCGCCGTCTTCGTGGCGCTCACCAGGCAATGCCCCTCCTCAGAGCCCGCCAGCTCGCTCAATGCGCAGACCACCGACCTGCTCCTCCGCCTGCTCCACGAAATCTCCACAGAGCTCTCTGACACCTCCTTGCGCTTGAACAAACCATACGCCAGGCTCTCAAAGGACGCGGAAATGCGCGACCTGATCAGGGAAAGGGATGCGGCCACCATCGCCTCCACCGTCTTCACTGTCCTCGCCACCGCCCTAGAAAGCCTGCGGCACTCCCAGCCCAACGCGTCCAAGTTCGTGGTCACGGGAAAGATGGCGGAGGACCTGGTAGAAGCGGCAGTACGGGTGGTGGGCGACTATGTGACTTGGATCGACATTAACCTCATCATCTCCGAATCTTCCGTGCCCCTGCTGTTCCAGTGCCTCCAGCTGCCCCAGGTCGCCATTCGAATCGCCACCGCCGACGCCATGATCGAGACCGTGGCCAAAGGCATGCCCGCCGCCGACAAGATCCAGCTGGTCCAAGTCTTGAACCTCCGCGAGGTGCTCGCCCAGCTGCTCGAAATGTCCAACTCCGCCCGGCGCAACTCTTCCTTCGACGACCAAGAAAGCGTGTTCCGCGACAAGCTGTCCAAGCTGCTTAACGTCATCGGCTCCGAGCTCGTCAAGATCTGCGAGGACACCGCCGCGGGTGTCGACATCCGCAACGACGCCCGCGCTGCCGCCTTTCAATTGCTGCCCATGGCTCTGCAGCTCTTGTCGGACAAAATTGACGACATCGCCACCAGCGTCGTGCCCTTCATCTCCGCCTTCCTCACCCTGTTCAAGAAGGAGAAGAAGCGGGACCAGGCCACCCACCTCACTGCGGAAAAGCAGAGCTTCCTGACCGAGCTGGTACAGGTCGTGCTAAGGAAGATGTCGTTCCCTGAGGACGCAGAGTGGGTCTTGCCGGCGGGCTCGGCAACAACAGTCGGAGGGGCGGCGGACGAGATGGACGCGGAGGAGGCGGCCAGGTTCGCCGAGCTGCGCAAGAATCTGAGGGTGCTTTCGCACGCTGTGGCGTGGATCGCGGAACCGATCTACGTTGCCACGGCCCAGTCCCTGGTGGTGTCGGTGCTGGACGCCGTCGACTCCGGCAATAGCGCATCACTCACCTGGCAGCAGGTAGAACTGGCCCTCTACGTGCTCTACGATTTCGGCGAGGCGATTAAATGTGGGTGCTATCGCCGCCTTAGTTGTGTTTTTCAACTCATGTGTGCTTCGATTTGCCACAGTCGGCGTTGGACCGGCCATGTTTGTGAACATCCCTCCAGCGGACAAGTCTAAGGCAAAGAAGGAAGACGCCAAGATCAACTACACCCAATATCCGCTGTCGCCGCTGGGCGAGCTCATGCTGCGAGCCGTCCAGTCCCAAGTCTCCCGCTTCCCCCACCCTTGCGCTCCCTCCGGCCTGTTCGAGTGCATCAATAGATACTACGACATGTTCGCGCTTTGGCCTGCCGAGATCACTAAGATCTTGGAGCCCTTCTTGGACGACCGTGGCTTGCATCACCCGAACAAGCTAGTCCGGGCCCGGACTTTTTACCTCTTCCAGCGCTTCATTCTGCACAGCAAGGAGTGCATCCACCAATCTGTGCCCCCGCCAGTGCTCGAGCAGGTCTTAGCGTCTCTTCAGGTTGGTGTCGCGACTTCCTCAATCAGTCTCTTCTGATGACCTTTTCATGCCAACAGCCCCTGTTGCAAGTCACCGCCGAAATCAAGCCGTCAGAAACAGAAGGCGATTTGCTGACCGAGGCCGCGCACGCCCCAAGCGAGTTCGACAGCCAGCTCTACCTCTTTGAAGCGATCGGCAACCTCGCCCACGCCTACAGCAACTCTCCCGATACCCAAGCTTCCATTCTCCAGGTCCGTGATGCTGCCTTGCCCTATCAGACACCAGTATTGATGGGCCATTCGCACCATCAACAGGCCACCATTGGCCCTTTGCTAGAAGGCGTCCGCGCCAACACTGTGCCCTCCATCACCTCGCCCGAAAGCCTACTCTCCGTTCTCAAATTGCATCACTACATCCTCGCCATCAGCAACATCGCGAAAGGCTTCCCAACTTTGACGCCGCGCACCACCGCCATCACTGGCCCTTGGGTCGAGATCTTCAAGGTGGCCGGCCAGAGCGTCGTCGACTCGCTCAAAGTCATGAGCGGTGTGATCATCATCCGAGAAGCCGTGCGTGTTATTTCCCTCTCAGACAACGTGTTCTGAAAATTGCATAATATGGCACAGGCTCTCCACGCCTTCAAGATCATCGTCGGTGTTTTGGGCGCGGTGGCTTTGCCCTTCATCCCCGACTTGATCGCCTGCGTCATCTCAGAGCTGAACCCGCCCGAGCTAGTCGAGTTCCTGCCGTTCTTGACCTTGCTGCTGGTCAAGTACAAGGACGACTTTGCGCAAATCCTCGATGCCGTCTTCAACCAGGTCACTCAGCGCGTGTTCGTCACCCTACAGCAGCCAGTCCAAGGCACGGACGACGACGTGCGCCAGTCGGACATCAAGCGCGCCTACTTTGCCCTGCTCATGAGCATCATCTCCAACAACTACCAAAAGATCCTCTTTTCCGAACGTGAGGACATTACCTTCACACCCCAGTCGCTTTCATTGACTGACAGTTCCGTGGTTTTCTCATAGACAACCAGCCTCACTTTGAGACCGTCCTGAACAGCGTGGCGCACTACACGAGCGAGGGCAACAAGGCGGTCGACCAGAAAGGCGGCCTGGCGCTCCTGCACAAGTTCGCCACCATCTGGCTGCCCTCCGTCTCGCCTGCCCAAAACGGTGCACCAGCCACTAATGGTGCCAACGGCGGGGTGGACACGTCGATCGCCGGCTTCGAGCAGTTTTGCTACCAGCAGCCCTTGAAGCTCTGCTTTGAGATCCCCATGCGCAAGCCGTTCGACTACAGCGATGCCCAGTCCTATAATGTGCGTCGCCACCCTCCCTTATTCACGCAGAAAGTGCTGAATGGGGTGGATTGGTATGTGCAGGTGCTCGGCGAGATCTGTAACCTGCTCAAGACGCTGCAGCAAAAGCGGGGCGACGAGTTCACGCAGCTCTTGCTCGGCCAGACCTTCCCCTCGCTCGGCTACCCGCCGGAAAGGGCGCAGGAGTTTGTCGGCGCCCTCATCTCGGCCATCGAGTGAGTTGAACTTGCCTTTGCTTGAGATCTGCTTTGTCGGTTCTCATGAATTGTTGAACCCGCAGTGGCAAGGCGTTCAAAAAGGTTCGTGGATACCTACCCTTCTTTCAGATTTCGCAAGCTGATCCAGGAGTCTTCTCAACGAACAGTACTTTGCTGTGAGTCTTTCGATGTTCCCTAGCTGTCTCATGCTCAGCTTTGCGGATTGCCCCGATCCCACAGCCGCTCATGACCCAACTCAAGAAAGACGCCAACGCCAACAGCCCGACCCTTCGCTGAACATCCTTTTCCTCCTTTTGCACGCTCACCATTTTCCTCGCACCACGCAATTTTCATCTCAACGACTCATTCTCATGCGCGCGCTCTCTCTCTCTTGGGTTTTGATTCAATTCAGCGGTCGGAAACACCTTCACATTTGAGATACCAAACTCCCTCCCCTAGCCCCAAAACAACCTTGCATTTCCCCCTCTTCATCGTTCTGCTGCTCATGTTGACTTTGGTTCTGCTTCGTAATCACCTGAGTCTAAGGCTGGTAGGCCTCAAGAGCGAGGGGAAGCCACCTTTGTCACTGGCGGCGGTGGCGGCATCTCGCTTTAATTTGTCCTCGTACCAGTCCCCGCCCTTGAGACCGACCAATGCGAAAGCCCCTAGTCCAAGCCATAGTACCTGCAACCCCTGAATTGAGTGTGCAGAACTCCCAAGGCCAGCGGGAAGCGTACGATCCTCTGGTAGGGCAAGACCTGCGCTTTGAACATGCATTCAGCATCGGCGCCCCCATGAGCGCTCAAGGACGAGGAGCGGACCGCTTTGTAGGACTGCCTTAGCGTCTTGTTGTTGATGTGCGAGCCCACATTTTGGACCGGGTCGCCCGCCATTTCGTGCGCCTGCTCCAACAAACAATTTCCTGGACCGCGTCGGCGATTCACTTCACATCATGAACGTAGGTCTTCACCTTCGCGCTCTTGCCGTGTGTATGGGTGTGAAGGAAGCGATTTACAGGCCACGCCACGCGTGAATTCGGTCCGGCTCAGCGAGTTCCAAGGGAAGCCGGTCAGGTTCATTGGCAAAGTCATCCGCGTCCGTCTCTTGCCCTTCCTCCCCTTGGCCATTGCATCTTTGGCTTACTTGCGACGGGATGGACAGCTGGAAGGGGAGACGGCGTTATTAGAAGCCTCGGACAAGGGCCAGGTCACCGTCAAGCTCACTAGAGGTCCGTTTGGCGCTTCACACTTTTAGTCAATGGCATCAGCTGTGGACTTACGATTTGTCGCTCGAACAGATTCTAACTACGCCGACTCGTACGTCGAAGTGATCGGCAAGGTCGTCGAGGACAACACGATCCAAGAGTTCACCTCGATGAACATGGGCGACAACATTGGTGTGTTCCTGCCCCCTCCCCTTTCGAAGCTCTTCCTTCTCGACTGAGCTTGTCGCTTTGGGTGCTCACACAGATATGGAGCTGGTGGAAGCCGTCGTCCAGCTATCCTCCAAGTTCAAGGACCTGTTCCCTGAAGACTAAAGCCCGCGCGCCGTTTTTCGCCACTCAGGAGGGCGACGTCGACGCTTGTAATTCTAGAGGTTCTGGAAACTCCATTTACACACTCTTGCTCACTCATGCTCTCCGTTCGCCGGCACTGGTACTGGGTAAAATGTTGGGTGCAAAATGGTATGCGCTCAGTCCACGCTGGACATCCTGAGCGAGTGAAAGTCGAATAAGGAACACCCTGACCACCCCCCTAAATTCACCACTTGCACTTGCCGTACTTGCCCCTCCAATCCCACCCCGCCGCCAAGAACGAGTCCTCCTTCGCCAGCTCGCCCACCGTCGCGATCCCCGCCAGCTTGGCCGAGTTGATCGCCGTCGCTACTCCTTGTCCAGTCTTTATTCACACCATCACGTTAACTTGGGGTTGTTCATTGAGGAGGAAAGGAAAGGAAAGGGCGCAACGAACATTCATCACATCCCCAGCAGCTCGGACGCCAAACACGTTGGTCTGCCCGCGCTCGGCGGTGGCGATGATGTTGCGTGCGAAGCTCCGCTTGTACTCCAGCTTGAGCGAGTCCACCAATTGCGGCGCCCACTTAGGCGACGTCTCTGTCATTTCCCGACACAAAGCAACATCAGCGGTCGCCGTAGATAACAAGGAGGGAGAAAGCGCATACCAGTGACGATTAAGAGACCTTTGAAGTCTTGCTTCTTGCCGTCCGAATAGGTCACTCGCACGGCGGACTCGTCGTCGCCCGGAACGGCGTAGGCGAAGGAGGACACCCGGCGAGGCTCGAACTTGATGCCGAGCGCTTTGGCGCCGTCGAGGATACCAGGCCAGGCATCTGGGTCGATTAGTTGCTTAGGGTTTAGCTTCGCGCCGTCGAGAAGGATCGTCGTGTCCGGGTTGAGCTGGTGAGTCCCAAGTGAAAAGTCAGTCCAGCCGTCTTGGAAGGCTGCATAAGGCTGCAAAAGGGATGGAAAATGGGAGAGCATACAGTGTGGAGTTGAATAGCGTCAGTAATGCCGCCAGTAGTGAGGACGGCCAAGGGACCCTTGCTGTGCTCCCATCTATCGAAGGCGGTAATCAGCAATAACCTATTAAATAATAAATAAACAAAGCGACCCGTCACAATATTCACACCAGAAAGCTCCTACGCCCCAGACTTCGTTAATACCTCGTTTGTTGGGCAGTTTGTCCCACACCCCGTTGGCCATGACGATCTTGCGCGCCGAGTAGGTGTGACCTTGCTTGGTGTGCGCGACAAAGTACTGGCTGTCGCCCTTGTTCTCCAGGTGGATGATGGTCTCGTTGGCGTAGTGGATGTTAGGGTATCGCTGCAGCTTGCCCCGAGCCCAGCTTCGCACGAGCTTAGGCGGCGTCCCATCCAAGGCGATCACATCATGCATCTCGTGTGTTCTATTGTTGCGATACTCCTGGCTGTCGACGAGCAAAATGTTGCGCCCCATTCGGCCAATTGAGCTGGCCGCTTGAAGTCCGGCCGGACCTCCTCCTGCGTTCACTCCCTTTCAGCTGTGGTTGGCTGAGACGAGAGGGAAGCAACGCACCGATGATAATAACATCGTACTGGACGTGCTTCCAAGGCCGAGGACCATTGTCGCAGCCGTTCCAAGCCAGAGCCAAGCCGGCGAAGGCGAACCAAACGCACAACCTTTCCAGAAGCCCGACCATCTTCCACGAGCAGTTCTCAACAGAAAGAACGAAGGCAGCAGTTGGTGGAGCAGAAGCAAACAGCTGAGGAAAGTTTGAATTTGACGATCAACAAAACATCGGATCATCCGAGCCGAGCCGACCCCATCAACCGGTGGTTTTTGGAGGGTTTCTCTTCTGGCCTTTGGTATGATAGACGAGCCTTAGAACACTCTGACATCGGGCCGGTCTCTTTTGGAGAGAAGGAAGCCGAAGGGGGAGTAAGAGCGCTTAGCGTTGAGGCCGGAATAAGAGCTCGAGTGGCGACTGAGGGGCAGGTGTTACAACGGGCAGGTGCCCTAGCTGGCCCTCTAGACAGCAAGCCACAGCATCTATCTTTTGAGTGCACTTGGAACAGAAGCGGAGTTTTGGAGTGGGCGGCCTGAACTGGACGGCTCACACTTTTGTAAGACATGACGCTCGACGCGCCAAGGAGCCACAGCGACACCGTGTCCGAGCGTAACAGAAAGAAGATATTTGAGGTCCTAAAGGAGTGCGACAAAGAAGAGAGTCGCACTCTCCAAACTACAGCGAAACAATGGGGCGCTTTCGATTAGGAGTCGACTTGGTGCACACTCTTGTCTATAGTACCAAAGAGTCTGCACACATCTAGTGGTAATGATGGTATGCGCTTCAAGGTGCAAGGCATTCGAGGAGGGCATGTTGGGCAGCAAAGTCGCATGACTCGCGCGGCATAAGGTCTTTCGCGAGACAGTCGCAAAGCAGGTTCCTTCTGTCAAGGCAAAGGCCATTTGGTGACACCAAAACACACAAAGATCATGTAACGGGAAGCATTTCCCTTCGTGGCTTCGTTCGAGGGCCGGTCAGATTGCTGGCACCGAGCCCCTCGCCGCCGCCACTGGCCAAGGTTCGTCCGAGGAAGCATCTCTGGCTCTATCGCATCACACAGAATGCCAAAAGTGTAGCAGCATTGGAACCCATTGCCAAATTGTGAGTGCTCGTCGGGGCAATGAATATTGTAGTCTGCGAGTGGCGCTCGAAATGTCGCGTAAAATTGTCGCTTAAAATTGTCGCTAAAGAACAGGGCGCTCTACCCCTTCTGACCCTAATCTCTCATCTTCCTACCGGCTTTCCTCAGATGCGATCGACTATATCATCTCTGATTCCGAACCGCCCTATGTAGAGCCATCAATGTCCTGCAAGCTGCGTCTTTGGTATCTGTTAACCGACGCCAGAATAGACGACAGGGGCCAAAACAAGTTTTTAGCCTGTTTCACAGCTGGGTCGTATTGCCAAATCGCTTCTGTCAACTTTCACGGCGCCGTTGGCGGAGTTCGGGGGGGCTCCAGTTCTATGTGCATAAGTCAAAGCAACCGCCAACGGTTAGCCCTTTTTTAAACAAAAATTGTACAAATCGGTTCGATTCCCGTTGCTTGCAATTACCAAAAAACATTTTCATGTCGGGGGGGAGGCTAATGATGACTGTTAATAGAACAGTAGGACTGAACCCAACAGCTGGGGTCCAGGATGCTAAAGACTTTGACTTATGCGCTGAAGTGATTCCAGTGCGCCCACAAAGGGGGCCCCTTCCCTTTTGCTTTTTTTTGTTGCCAAATCTTCTATAGTGCCCTCTCTCTGTGCGTTTTCGCCTTGCACGGCTGGCCAGCTTTCTGTCTCTTCCATTCCCTGGCGCGACCTCCTCCCGGTTTGAAGGCCTACGATAATCCCAGCCGAAGACGTGCAAATCCGGTTGGAATGGGCGTCTTACCAGCTCCCCTTGGGCACAATGTCAAGCAGAGAAGCCAATCCGGAGAGCGAGGGCATCTCAGCTGGCTACCACAAGGGTTGGCATGCTCGAGCTCCGTGGCGTGGGACCAACCAATTTGCCACAAAGCCGAACGATGGGCTGGGGAATTCTCGGTTGTATCCAGAACAGGTGTCGGTCGGGCATGTACGAGAGCAGGGTTTTGGACTTTGTAATACACGTGAACACTTGCTGCGAGTCTTGCTTGATCAAAGCCTTATGCCCCATTATCGCATTGAGCTTCCTTTCATCCTGCCCTCTCTCTCCCCCTCGGATCGCGCAGTACAGCTTGCAGTTGAACTGATGATCTGATAAGAGGCCGGCGGGTGTAGCCGTCTGAGATGATGCGACACCAGCGGCACACAATCTGTGAGCACCATCATTTTGTGCGCCTTAGAGACAGGTAGGAGGTCTCTGAAGGTAGACGCAACTCACATTGTGCTGCAGGATGGTGCGGATGGAGGCAGGCTGGTGGATCTGGAGCGAGGGTGAAGCGAGCGATGGCGAGGCGAAAAGCTGAGTTGATCTGCGGAACGGAATCTCGACATCGATTGAGCTCGAAGCGCAATAAGCCAAAGGGGCAATGCTCACCTTGACCGGCCCGACTCGAAGCTCAGTTTTGCCGCTTCTCCCGACCCGAGTCGGTGCGCCTTAGTAGATCTGTGGCGTGGGAATGGCGACATGAGACTTTCGTGGACTCATTAAGGTACGCCCAGTAACGCACCTCGTCGAACGGCCTGGTGTCCGGCCAGCAGGAGGCCCAAACCTGGTTGACGACCTTTTCCGCCGTCTCCCTGTCCGGGCAGGCCGGGTACATCTCCACGCTCAAGATGGCCCTCCGCTTAACGCATGCCTATTGTAACCTTGAGAAGCGCTCGAAAAGGTTGAAAATGAGGGCAGCAGACGAACCTGGTGCTGAGCTCGAAAGTTTGACCGGTAATGGCGCTTCCACTCCCTCGTTAGCCGGCAGTCGCCGCTCAAGCTCGCCGCTCGAATCTGTATTCCAAGTTCATTACTTTGCACATCCTAGGATGTATAGGCAGAACGATGGGCATACCTCTGTGCAGGCCAGGTGCTTCAAATTGAGCGGGTCGATGTCGAACCGCCTGTAGTCGTACTCGTGCACCATCTCGTGGGCCAGCGTGTCCTCGAGGTGCTTCTTGTCCATCAGGCGGTTCTGGCAGACGAGGATGCCGACCTCGGGGATGTAGCCGCCCGCGCGGCCCTCGTCGCAGGGGGAGCAGTGGATGGCGACCGGCTTGGCTTCCTTGGAGAGCAAGGCGATGTGCGACTCCATGAACTTGATCATCGGACCTGTTCATGCAAGAGCTGGCTCAGCCACAGTTCAAAAGCAAGGGCTGAGGCAGGCAATGCGACGAACTGGTCTTTTTGAGGTCGGCGACCCATCGCTCGCACCTCGCGCAATCCGCCGCCTCCTTGGCCTCGCCCTCCAGTCCATAGCCAGTCCACTCTGACAGCTTGGCCGACCACGATTCGAACAGGCCGGTCATCCGTCAATCGTCTGGGTGCAACCGCTCCCTCTCTTTCCCGACCGTCCACATTTCAAAGCGCACTGATCCGTGGTTCTTTGTCGCTCATTGCCCCTGCCTTTCTTGGGACTTGCTTGGGCCTCTTGCTCCGTGTCTGTGCTCCTGCTGCCTGGACTTGGCACGCACACACTCCTTTCAAGGGCGCATCCGAGTTGCACAACTTCTACTTTCATTCTCGCTCGGCCTCGACAAAGCTCCTCTCTTGGAAAGCGTCCAGTAGCTAGTGCAAGATGGGAAAGATAGAGAGGCAGATAGTGGCCCAGGAGACGGCGGAAACCCTGGCGTTGATGCATGTTCGTCCGACCTTCCATTTCTCAAAGCGAGCTGTCAAGGCGCTGAAGTTCGAGGGCGTTTGTCGAACAGGGCAAGCACTTTGACCACACGATCGCTGGCAGAGAGTCCATGTGCCGCCATCGCCTGAAGCTCATCGAGCTGTGGGACGTCAAGGAGGGCGACATGATCCTCGAGATCGGCGCGGGACATGGCGAGGGCACCGCGGCGCTGGGGGCGGCAGTGGGCGAGTCGGGCCATGTGTCTGGCATTGATTTCGCGCCTCCTACTTATGGTGAGCTCCTGCGTCTCCCCCGAATTCCAAGGGAATTGCATCGACCATGGCATTGCACACAGGCGCACCTTTGACTTTGGGCGAGGCCAACATGGCTTTGAAGCGCTCGAGGATCGGCCACCGCTTTGACTTCCACCTCAACACCAACGTGGACAAGTTCCTCTCCGAGAAGCGCCATTCGCCTAGGCGAGAGTTCCAGTACAAGTGGGTTGACCTGCCTCCCTTGAAACAATTTCATCGTTGTTTAATGACCACGACGATCCACAGCAAGGTCGTCTTCTCCCACTCGCTGTGGTACTTCAAGTCGCGGGACGAGGTGCTCGAGTGCTTCAAGTCGCTCTGGGCCAAGACGCCCGCCAACACAGAGCTGTGCATCGGCGAATGGGGTCTGGCCTCTTCTTCCCTCGAGGGCGTCCCCCACGTGCACGCCGTGCTCACCCAGAACTGCCTCGAGTACCACAAGGAGTCGTCGCTCAACAACTGCCGCACTTTGCTCTCGCCCGCCTGCATCAAGGAGCTGGCGTGGGAGGCCGGCTGGGAGGTGGACACCGAAGGGTTCTTTGAGCCGGAACCGGACGTGGATAATGGCAGGCTGGAAGTGGGAATCGTACTCAGCGCCAGGTGGTGGTTGGAGGTGGAGAAGAAGTGCCAGGAGCTCGAGCACAAGTGGCCCGGCATGATCCACTCCATCCGCCAGCACTGGGAAGCTCTAGGTTCGTCTTCTTCCCTGTTATCGCTCGAGATAACCTCTTGTTGAAGGTCGAACAGACATGGCGACGGACACGGTCGGCTTTGAGCGGGTGCGCACAATGGACTGCTACTACGGCAACTACAAAAAGCGACCGGAGCAAGGCGGCGAGCTGCCCCCTCGCAGCGGTCGGCGCAACTACCCCTACCACATCGACCCGGATGCCGACTCGTCCTCTAATGGCCGGTCGCGGTCCAGGTCGGCGGCCAACTCGCCGAACAAGAAGCGCCGCCGCTCCGGCCGCAACGGTGGCTACGACGACGACACGCCCGAGTCCACGCCTTCCCCGCTCATCGCTCTGCGCAAGTCGCCTAGGCGCAATGCCAACACTCATTTGGATCCGGACGTCGTTTTGGTCTTGCGTCAAAGCAGCCGGAAGCGATAGCCACCTTCTCGTCTACTTCCTCTCTCGTCCTTTCCACTTTCACCTTCTCCTCCTCTCTCTTTACGAACATTGTAAACACCACCTTCCGTTTTGCCACTTTTCCCTCGCGCTTGTTCTTGTATTGCCCACCACACCCTCGTATGGACTTTGTTTTCTGCTCTTCTTTGGGGGACCTCTTTCTGCTAACAAGAGAAAAGAGAAGCGGGAGATGGGTATGAATTAATACAAAGTACTAGGAAGCTTTGTTGAAGGCTCCCTCCGAAAGATTTGAACGAGGCGAGAGAGCAAAACGTCGAGCCCTGCAGTCTCACCGAGTCCCAAGAAACAGTTTACGGGAAGGTCAAGAGGTAGGTACAAAGAAGGATGAGGAAGATTTTGGAGGGAGGTAGAGGGAGAGGAAAGTACAAAGCGCCCAAGAACTTGCGTGGTGGCGCCTGCCCAGAATCTTTTTTTGCCAACGGAACAGAAACAACAACAACACCGCTTGTGTGAGGGGAAAGACGAAGGGTTTAGACGACCTTTGTGCGCAGCTGGGAACGAAGACGATGTGTTTCTAAAGAGGTGGACTTTCTGTTTTGGGTGGTTTACTGGGCTAGCGACTTCTTCTTGCGGCCGCGCTTCTTGGGCCCGGACGGGCTGGTGACGCCGTCGTCTGAAGGGGCGGGGGAGGAAGGCGAGACGACCCTCAGAGTCGGTTCGGGCGACAAGAGGTTTTTCGGGGCGGCCGCCGAGGAGGTGGTGGCGGTGGCGGCGGGCGCGACGGCGGACCTGGTGTAGCGCTTGCCCTTGATGGCGGGCTCGATGATGTTGGTCGTGGTGATGATGGTGGTGTTGATCGGCTTGGTCGGGGTGGCGGTTTTCTTCACCACGGGCGTGATGGGCGGCGGCGGGGCGGTGGTCAACAACACTTCGTCCACCGACGAGGACGAGTCTTCCGCGAAGAACTGTGCGTTGACAAAGGCGAGAAGTATTCTCAGCCGTGTGAGACTGCGAATGAGGTATCCTAATCCAACGCACCTGCCCGGCTTGGAGCGCGATCACGCCCGTCAAGCAAACCGAGACGGTCAAGTTGGTGGAGGCCAAGTTGCGCAGGGCTTCGAGCACGACGTGATTAGCGAAGGCCGCTGCATTTTGTATTGTCGGGATGTCTATTCGCCAGAAGAAAGAAACGGAGTCGAGCAAAATCAAAACAATAACAACGCGAAGATGTGAATGATCCGACGAACCGTCTTTGATGGACGAGGCGATGGAGGAGAGCCAGGCAGCGTAGAGCACTGTACAATCGACCTCTGCACCGATTCCCATGGAATACAGGGAGAAAGTGGACGCACCGAGGGAGGCGCCGTCAAAGAGGATGGCTGAAGTGGTGAGCGAGGCGAGCTTGGAGAGCAGGCTTCCCAAGCCGACGGCGACCAATGTGCCGTAGATGTAAGCGAGCCAGACGGGCGACTGCAGCCGGTCGACGTAGTACTGCAGCGCGTTCGCCTCGGAAGCTGGGTCGGTCGGGCCAGCATGCCAAAGCACGCCGTAGTCGACTGTTGCCACTCGCTGCTCAGCACACCAAACAACCACCAGGCAGCAGCAGCAGCGTGAACACACCCAGCCAGTGGCAGAACACACTCCTTCAAGAAGCGGGCGCATTAAAATTCAGCATTGCCATCTCGACTAGATGAGCCCGCAGCAGGAGCATGCACGCACCCAAGCAGCAGCGCGCTCGAGACGACGATCAAGCCAGTCCGGATCGCCATGATTGCTGCGTCGTCGTCGGGATCCCAAGACTTGATGACTTCGACGTCGAGGTGCACAAGGTACCGCAGCTCACCTTGCCGCCCGACTTCCATCGGCCGCCCCTTCTGGGATGCTTGCTCGCTGCCTCGATTGCTTCTGAAATGCTTGCTTGTGCTGTTGGCGCACCCAGCCGCTGTCCTGGACCATTGCCGTGGCCTTGCCCGCCACTTTGCTTCTTGAAAGACTCATGGACGAGCATCGAGGCGGGCTGGTCTTGATGCTTGCGTTTCCCGTTTAAATGTCTGATACATTCGACTGCGTTGGTGAAGATTAGCATAGCGCTGGACACAGGGAGTTTGCCACCAGGAGCCCAGCATTTGATGTGGACTGCTCGCGACCGTCCTGGCTCCGCAAAGTCCTGCGCTGGACATCTGGTAAGTAACCTGTACAAAAACGTGCCGACGTTGCTCGTTCCGGAAGACGAAGACAGGGTGGACAGATACGTTTCCGAGTTCTCAAGTCTGTCGGATCTTTCCCTTTATTTGGAGCGTGAAGCACTTTCAGAAAATTCATAATTCCACGGTAATTGTTGGGCCATCGACTGGCATCGTAGAGCCAGGGCCACAATCGACTAGAGACCACCCCACTTGTTTTCGCGCCGCAGTTGTTCTTTGCGCTCCTCTGGGTCTTTGTGGCGCTTCCTCTCTGCGTTTTTGGTTTCGGCCCGTTTTTCCTCTGCGTACTCCCTTTTCGCTCCGTCTTGCGCCATTCTCAACAAGTGGCCAGTGCGCTGGTCTTCTGCGTGTTGGGCATCCCAAACTCTGCCGACCAGTCAGTGATGGCCCCTCTTATCGCATCGCGCTCTCCTTACTCCTCCGCCTTCCGGTCGCGCTTGAACTGATCCTCGACCAGGAGGCGTGAAGCGCCAAGCGCAGGCCGGGTCCAGTTCCTGGTGGTGAAAGGACTACCAGTTTCGCCAAAAGCGTAGTAGGTCTTCATGCTCGGAGATTTTCCCGCGGATTGTGGATAAGAGTCGCCCATGGCCCCCCTTGAGGCTTCCTCTCTCGCTCAAGGCGGTACGGCGTACTGCGACCTCGGCCTCGAGGCCGAATGCGTTCGCTGGAACAGGCGCAGACTTGCTCGCACCTGCCCCTCTGAAAAGTCTGAGAGCTATACTGTGCATCCATTAGTTGAACTGGGGGTTGCGGATTCTGGTCGTTGTGGCAACTAGCCCGTTGCCAGAACCTAGCTTGCTGGCCTTCCTTGACTTCGCTCCTTCAGCCAATGATTTCTCAAGACTGAACCATGTCCAGTATCCACTCCAAAAGGCCTGAATTCATGCACGGTGGCTGGTAAAGAGGCTTGAGAGCTGGACAAAGGGAATTCGCCACCAGAACCCTGGCTTACCCGTTCGCATTCGCTTCTTTCTCAAGAATCCCTCGTCCGTGTGCTGTGATGCTCGGTCGGAAGCGAAAAGGTCTTCAAGCAGCTCCGCATGCTGCGTTCCCGGCTTCATGTCTTGGAGAGAATACTTAGGCGCTCGAGGTCGAAGCTAGTGGCTGAAGGGCAGGTGTGGTTACAACGAATGCTGTTCGTCTCACTCTCCTCTACTTGGCTATGGCCTTCATGAGAGGTCTACGGGACGTTGTCTACCTATGGCGCACTCGGAAATTGAGGAATCCGTACTTCGCGGTGTTTCAAAAGTAGATACGACAGAAGGCGTCTTCTGGCATTTTCTGTCTTCTCATGAGAGAGGTCGTGCACTTCTTTCTCTCTCACCACCGCTTACAAGCCTCAACAATCTAGCCCTAAGTCCAGCATGTCGACAGGGTAAGTCTGCGCAAGTCATGGCATTGTGCTCTCGAGCTCATACGGGATCCAGATACCGCTTCGTCCACTACTGTTCCAAGCCAGAGAATAGGCGCAAGGACTTACCAGACTCAGTTAGCTGGAACCCCATTACTGTCGAGGTCTTGAATCACCATGCGCGCATCTTGACCTACTTACTGCGAACGGAGCCATCCCACCTCCTTCACGTAAAGCTTAACAAGCCAATGGAGTCCACCAACTTGCCCGTTGATATCGAAAAGAAGTTGCTCGAAGAGTTGAAGGCGTTGGTGGAGCAGGAAGGCAGGGCCGGATCTCGGCTCGAGATTATTCAAGCCCATCCTGTCAGCGCTTCAACAAACGTCGTAGGATCAATGCTCTACTTCACGAATGCAGAGGCTAGACAGACTTTTGGCGGCAAGCATCTGGTGAGATGACCTCGGTCTGCCTACTTTGTTCGGCCTTCCTAATCCCGTTCTCTCTGCGAACTACAGGTTGACTTTGGAGCGGTAGAGCCCATGAAATTGCCCAATCGCACGGCAGACTATATAGAGGTGCTGAAGAACCTAAACACGGTCGTGTCGACTGGGCCTCAGCCTGCCTTAGGTGAGTGAACTGGCACATTCTTGATGCTGAGCTGACCATAAATCAGTCATTCAATCCCTTGTGACCGCCAACTACACCTTCGTGCGCGCCCCGAACAATGGCCCTCTCCGATTGCACGCCCAGCCTCTCTTCGACCTGGAGGACCACCTCATCAGGCTAGCCTGCGACGAAGCCACAAAACATGGCCTCACCCATCTTTATCTCTACTCAGATCCATCAACCAACGACCATTGGATTAAGAACGACCACATGCACTGTGTCGCTTCTGAGCCTCTTCTCGTCGCTCTGAAGGATGGCTCAACCAAGGAGCTGATGATGTGCTTGATGCAAGGCGAGGTGAACAACCTGCCTTCTTCTTGATAGAGAACCGGAGTTTTCCCTCAAATATGACACTTCCTGCCTTGCATTCTGTTATCCGCTTAGAGTTGGCATCCCCGCGATAACCTGAGGTGCAATGACGAAATCTCAGCAAGTGAACACAAAGTCTGGCATTCCACCGCCCCGAATGTGCTTGGGAAGAGAGGGAAAAGCCCAAAGCCCCGTATGCAAAGTGAAATCAACAGTTTTGCTCAATCGCGTGAACCTCTGCGATTCGACAGGAACTTTGTTTGATGCACTTTTCTGCAAATAAGACAGTTTACGAACTGGACAAAGTGCTCGTGCTGGACCTCGATGGCGCCCTCCGGTAAAGCGAGGCGCCCTTTCCTTAGCCAGTTCGAAGGCGTCGCGCACCAGCTTGGCGCCGTCGCCGATGAACATCTGTGGGGAGATAGAGATGAGACGTCCATCTCAATGAGATGAGGCAGCAAGTCAAACCCACCTGCACAAGGGAAGGCCCGGCGAGCTTGAGGAAGCAGGCGTCGGTCTGAGCGGCGCAAGCTCTGGCCAGCAAAGTCTTGCCCGTTCCTGTGCGTTCGAAAAACATAAGATCAACACAAAGTGTGTAGAGGGGAGCATGAACGCACCTGGTGGGCCGTACATGAGGACGCCCTTTGGCGGCTTGATGCCCAAGCTCTTGAACTTGTCGGCCTGCTTCACGGGCAGGACGATGGCCTCGACGAGCTCTTCGATCTGTTTATCCAAGCCGCCAATGTTGCTGTAGCACGCAGCATCAGGCCGCCCAGTCATCTCCGCGCTCTGTGTGCGCATTGCCGAGTTCATCAGTTCATGTTGCTGGAAGTCTCTCAACGTGAGCTGGGCAGGCAGGCAAGCAGCTCCGTGTTCGGTACAACAACCAAGAGCATCTTGATTATGCTGAGACCGGGCGAAGAGGCACCAAGATCAGCGATGAGCTGCTTGGACGTCGGCGAAAGAGAGCGCTCGCCGCTGGACCAGCTTGGAGCTGGACGTCGATTGCTGCCCCTTCTGGGACGACGCGTGCTCACTGCCTAGATTGCTCTTAAAATGCTTGAACACGATAAAAGGATGATCTCAATTGGTGCTCCGGATTCAATGCCGTGCCACTGCCCGCCACTTCTTCCTCCCAAATTTCACCAACGGCGAGTGCACATGCCCTCAAAGCTGGATTGTCCCCGTTGTCCATGCCAGCGAAGGACTTGCTCAGATAGTGGTGAAGGCCGCCTGAGAAAGAGGTTTGCCACCGGATCGTTAAATGCTAACACTCTTGCATGCCTCTCTCTCGTCAACTTCTTCCGCTCTTTGGGGTGGAACAGAGCAATTCATAGCATTTCAAAGATAATGTCAGAGTCCAGCTCTGGTACTCTTTATTCGGGAGAAGGGGAAGGCAGCACAAGTCCCCTTCCCACTTTCCACTCCTCCACCAGTCGTCTTTCTTCAATATGCTTCGCGTAGTGAGTGGCGGCTACCTCTGCTTCATTTGGATGAACCTTCTCTTGCTGGCATCCCTCGCCTTGTACCTCACGTTGAAGTGCTGCGTGATTTTGCAGTGGCCTAGGCTCAGAAGCTTCAATAATCTTGTTCCTGCCGATAAGAGGAATCAAATTGGGATACCTCGTTCCGCGTTCTTCGTTGCCTCCGCCGCGTTGACCGGACTGATGAGTGCGGCCAGGAATGGGGACAGGTTGCGATCCATGGGTTTGCGTCATCTTGTCAGCCTATCGTGGTGAACGAATGCAGAAAGTCAGCTCCTATAGCCTGCGATCTTTCTGGTTCTCTCATGGTGGGCGGTGTGTCGGCGTACGACGGTGGCGTTCACGCTAACCTGAAGCCGGAACGTCTTCTGTCACAGTCCGGTCACCTCGTCCTTTCGCCTGATCTACTACTCCTTCCGTCTGCTTCGGTACTGGCTGCAAGGTCTTTCGTTTTGACAGTTCAGCAAAATAACGAGCAAGTGTCTTCGTGCCGCAAAACGAGAGCCCAGTGATGGCCTTGCCGCCGGCCAGTGTGCCATTTCTGCTTTGATCCAGAGCGCATGTTACACATTCTGTCTTTTTCTTGCTATGAACGGTCATGGTCATCCAGCGAACGGCGACTGCTTCTGTTCTCTGCAAGGCGACTGCTTCTTGCTTTTGTTCGTTGTACGCATAAAAGCGCCAAGGGCTTACATTTCCGGATCCACGACCTCTGTTGTACCGAAATACGGACTAGCGCCCAGTATGACTACGCAGTAAGCTTGGTCCTTCAGACGGCATGCTGCTACTAAGACAAGCTTCGGTGCCACAGAACCACTCCATGGACCTTCTTGCACTATTGTTTCGATGCTAAGAACAAGCATGACGGGCCAACCACGTGGAAGGATATCGACCGAAGCGTTTTGCTGCACCATGCCCGCCTCCTGACCTACTATCTGCTTGCGGAGAAGTCTCTCCTCTTTCATATCAAGTTCAACGGGCGAAGTCATTCTGCAGACTTGTCAACGAATGTCGAACAGAAGCTCTTGAGTGAACTAGAGGGTTTGGTGGAGAACGAACACCATGCTGGATCGCAACTGGAGATCATTCAAGCTCATCCTGCCCACGACCCCGGAGAGATTGTGGGATCCATGCTTTACTTCGTAAAGGCGGAGAATAGGCAGACTCATGGTGGCAAGCATCTCGTAGGCCTCTCTGACTGGCTGTTTCTGTGCCTCTGCGTTGGCTGACTTGAGTTTTCTTTCAGGAGCCTCACGTCGAAGCCCGCGGTGTCCGACTCAATGCAGCCAACATTCTTCACAAGTTCCCTGATCACGCCCGAGACTATATCAATCTGCTCAAAAAATTCACGGACGACTTGTTCGTGGCGCGGCAGCTGACCAAGGACATTTTAGGTGAGTTTTTGCGAGTATTGCTTCGGACGAAGAGTGCTGACGCCACCAAAAGTCATACAGTCTCTTGTGACGGCCAAACCGGGGTTGATCCCGGCCGTCGGGGATGTGCCTGCCAAGGTTCATTTCGAGCCGAACTTGCCTCTCGAAGACGAATTCGTCGAGCGCGCCGCCAAAGAGGCAAGGAAGCATGGCCTCACCCACATCTATCTCTATTCGGATGCTCTGACCAACGACCACTGGATTGCTCACGACCAGATGCAGATTGCCGTTTCTCGCCGGCTGGAAGTTGAGCGGGACGATGGCTCCATCGAGGAGCTGATGATGTGCTTGATGCTGGCCGAGGTGAAGAACCTACCTTCTTCTTGATAGAACTGGGTTCTCCCCTTAAGCATGATACTACCTGCCCTGCACTTCTTAGTCCACAAAGTTGACACAGCTGGGACAATCTGAGGCGGAATCGGCACAGAAGCTCAGCGCTGAACATGAACTCTGCCATTCCACCGCGCCAGAAATGTGTATACGAAGATAGGGAAAAGCCGAAAGCCCCGCTATGCAAAGTAGAATTGAGAGTTTTGCTTCTTCGCTTGGACCTCTGCAATTCCCCTGTACACCGACGCGTCGTCAGAAGCGACTCTATCGAAGGCAAAGATGGCTACGAACTGGACAAAGTGCTCATGCTGGACCTCGGTGGCGCCCTCGCGTAAAGCGACCATGCCCGCTTCCACGGCGACGGCCTTGAGCTGGTGGTCCGGAGATGAGAACAAGGACAACACGTCCATGAGGAACCAGAACTAACCTGCGCGCTGTTGAACTCGTCCGTGGACCTGGCTAGCTCTTGATAGTTGACCTTCTTGGACACGGTCATCTTCCGCGCCGAGATCTCGAGCACCTTGGCCCTCGCGTCCTCGCCAGGCAGCGGGAACTCGATCTTGCGGTCTAACCGGCCGGAGCGGAGCAAGGCGGGGTCGAGGATGTCGATGCGGTTGGTGGCGGCGATGACCTTGATGCGGTCGTCCGACCCGAAGCCGTCGAGCTGGTTGAGGAGCTCGAGCATGGTGCGCTGCACTTCTCGGTCCCCAGACTTTTCAGAGTCGAACCGCTTGGTGCCCACGGCGTCGAGCTCGTCGATGAAGATGATCGCCGGCGCCTTCTCCTTGGCTAGCTCGAAGGCGTCGCGCACCAGCTTGGCGCCATCGCCGATGAACATCTGTGGGGGGATTCCGAATGAGACATCCATCTCAACGAGATGAGGCAGCAAGTCAAACCCACCTGAACAAGGGAAGGCCCAGCGAGCTTGAGGAAGCAGGCGTCGGTCTGCGCGGCGCAAGCTCTGGCCAGCAAAGTCTTGCCCGTTCCTGTGCATCGACACTTTAAAACTGAAACACAAAGTGTGTAGAGGGGAGCATGAACGCACCTGGTGGGCCGTACATGAGGACGCCCTTTGGCGGCTTGATGCCCAAGCTCTTGAACTTGTCGGCCTGCTTCATGGGCAGGACGATGGCCTCCACAAGCTCCTCGATCTGCTTGTCCTAGCCGCCAATGTTGTTGTAGCACGCAGCATCAGGCCGCCCAGTCATCTCTGCGCTCTGTGTGCGCATGTTGCCGAGTCCATCTCCAACGCCGGTTCATGTTGCTGGAAGTCTCTAACGTGGACTGGGCCCGCAGGCAAGCAGCTCCGTGTTCGGTACAACAACCAAGAGCATCTTGATTATGCTGAGACCGGGCGAAGAGGCACCAAGATCGCCGCGATGCTCGGACGTCGGCGAAAGAGAGCGCTGGACCAGCTTGGAGCTGGACATCGATTGCTGCCCCTTCTGGGACGCTGCCCTGTTGCCCCGCTCGTCTTTTGGAGCATTGCTAAGCTTGGTGGAGAGCCCTATTGCTGCTTGGGATTCAATGCCGTGCTGTCCGCCACTGGGTCACCTTAAAGCTCACACAAGTCGATTGCCCCCGCTCGACTGGATTGTTTCCGTTGCGCATTTTAGCGCACTATTTACCTTTCTTGTTAGCCTCTGAAGCCCTTCATACGACACAGACCGGCATAAGGGCTAGACAAAGGGTCTTGCCACCGGAAGGTAGAGCAGCTTCGCCTTGCCTTGTCCGCCAGCCTCGGGCGCTGATGCTAATCGCGATGCTTCGTTGCAATGAGAACTTCTCCGGTAACGCGAGCCTCAATGTTTCTGTCCTTTAGCTTGCTCTAGCTCTCTCAGCATCAACTCCAGACGCTCTTGTCTAAGATGAAATTCCTCCTTCACTTGCTCGGGATCAATCGCGTAAAGCGGACGTTGATGTCTGGAAGAGTTCGTGCTAAAGCCAAAAGATGCTCCTGACCAGACAAGACCTACGCCTCTGTTCTGTGGACTAGTGGCAACTGCGCAAGCAGCACTCCTCCGCCTGCACGTTGAGGTTTGACTTCGGTGCCATGGCATGCCAATTCATTGCCTGTTGGAGTGATCTTGCGTTGCATTTCCTTTCTGGTGACAGTTGTTATACTGCTGGTGGCGAAGGACTAGGACAGCGGCTTTCCAGGCGAAAGGTCATCAGGACTTCGTCAGCTCGTCCTTACCTGTGAACGTCGATAGATTCTGTATGCTTCTGTACTGCCCTGGGGTATTTAAGCTCGCCAGGATTATGGATCAGGGTGTGGTCGGCTTGATGTGGTGCCACCACGGCCCGGGCGACCGCCACTTTTGCTGTGAATGTCTCGCTTTCCGCTTCAATCCCTGCATTTTATACACATTCTGTCTTTTTCGGCTACAGAGAGCTGCGATCATACGCCGGAAGCCGTTGCACGTAGAGACGACTGCTTCTCGTTTTTGTTGGCGGTCTGCTTAAGAGCGTCGGAGCGCTTCTTGCCCTTGCTCGACCGATTTCCCCCGCTTGTCATCATCTTCATCTTTGCTTACTTCCTTCAACATGCTTCGCCGGTAAGGCGATGTCTCCCTCGTCTTCCGCAGGCTATTGAAGCTTTCATGATGTCCAGAGCCGAAGAGCCGTCGCCTTCTGATGTTCAAGGCCAAGAAAAGTACGCTTTAGGCTTCTCAGTTTCACTCACAGATGTGCCGAAAGTTGACTACTTCACAAGGTGGGGATTCATCCACGCAAACCCACTCAAGGGCAACGAGTCCTACTACATGGACAGCAAGGTCGTCTCAAAGCATGCGGAAATCCTCAGCCATCTCATCATGGACCTCGGCGTCGTTTACCACGCCAAATTTGGCAAAGAGCTTTCTGGAGCTCCCGCAATTTGGGAAGAAGAGCGACAAGTTGTACAAGCGGAGCTCTTCCAAGACCTGCAGCTCGTTATCCACACCGAAGTCAACAGTCAGATTTACATCGGGGTCGCCAGGCCTGGCTCTGCGAGCGACTCGGCTGTGAATTATCGCCCCGCGATCATCCAAGCCTACCGCGAGCAAGACGGCCCGGATGGAGTCGTGGCCTCGATGTTCTACATGAAGCGAGCAAGCCAACGAGTCGTTCATGGTGGGAATCATTTGGTGCGGGTGTTTGCTCGGCGAAGCTGCTGACGCTGCTGACCTCCTTGACAACAGATGCCGCCAACGGTGCACCCGACCCCTTACCCCGAAGGCTCTCCCGTGCAACAACTAACTAGCGGTTTCGAAAACTTTCAGCGATACGTCATGCGTCAAGGCGGCGAGGCCATAGGTGAGCCAGTTCTTGCATCAGCATCAGCACAACAAGCCCTTGAACCCACAAAACGCAGTGATACAATCAATTGGCTCTCACGACCACAGGGAAGATGCGCCCCCTCGCAAGGCTGCCAGGCATCTCGATGCCGAGAAACGCCTGGTGAGGGAGGTTTGCAAAAGTGCACGACAAAGGGGCGACAAAGTGGGCGCCGTCAACCTTTTCGCCGACCCATCAAGCGAGGCTTACTGGACACAACACAACATGACAGTTCTGGCCCAGTTTTACTGTGATGGTAAGAAATTTACGTTGATGCAAGGGGCCGTCGACGACTTTGCTGCTTGACGCTTTGGAGAGCTTCCATAATTATGCGCCAGCCTGTAAGGCTGCTGAAATCACGAAATATAGCCCTCATTAGTTTTCGTAGGGCCTCTTAGAAAAGGGTGAGGAGGATTGAGCAGTCCTGAAATTGTCGCATGGATCATCTGGCTATTCCACGGCTCCAACACGGCTCCAATGCGCATACGAAGAGAGGGAAAAGCCGAAAGCCCCGCTATGCAAAGTAGAATTGAGAGTTTTGCTTCTTCGCTTGGACCTCTGCAATTCCCCTGTACACCGACACATCGTCAGAAGCGACTCTATCGAAGGAAAAGATGGCTACGAACTGGACAAAGTGCTCATGCTGGACCTCGGTGGCGCCCTCGCGTAAAGCGACCATGCCCGCTTCGACGGCGACGGCCTTGAGCTGTTGGTCCGCAGATGAGAAGAAAGACGACACGTCCATGAGGAACCAAAACCAACCTGCGCGCTGTTGAACTCGTCCGTGGACCTGGCCAGCTCTTGATAGTTGACCTTCTTGGACACGGTCATCTTCCGCGCCGAGATCTCGAGCACCTTGGCCCTCGCGTCCTCGCCAGGCAACGGGAACTCGATCTTGCGGTCTAACCGGCCGGAGCGGAGCAAAGCGGGGTCGAGGATGTCGATGCGGTTGGTGGCGGCGATAACCTTAATGCGGTCGTCCGACCCAAAACCGTCGAGCTGGTTGAGGAGCTCGAGCATGGTGCGCTGCACTTCTCGGTCTCCGGACTTTTCAGAGTCGAACCGCTTGGTGCCAACAGCGTCGAGCTCGTCGATGAAGATGATCGCCGGCGCCTTCTCCTTGGCCAGCTCGAAGGCGTCGCGCACCAGCTTGGCGCCGTCGCCGATGAACATCTGTGGGGAGATAGAGATGAGCCATTCATCTCAACGAGATGAGGCAGCAAGTCGAACCCACCTGAACAAGGGAAGGCCCGGCGAGCTTGAGGAAGCAGGCGTCGGTCTGAGCGGCGCAAGCTCTGGCCAGCAAAGTCTTGCCCGTTCCTGTGCGGTCAAAAAATGAAGCCTTATACAAGTTGTGTAGAGGGGGAGCATGAACGCACCTGGTGGGCCGTACATGAGGACGCCCTTTGGCGGCTTGATGCCCAAGCTCTTGAACTTGTCGGCCTGCTTCATGGGCAGGACGATGGCCTCGACGAGCTCCTCGATCTGCTTGTCCAAGCCGCCAATGTCGTTGTAGTTCTCCGTCGGCTTCTCGTCCACCTCCATCGCCTTGACGCGCGAGTCGTACTCGGATGGCAGGGTGTCGAGGATCAGATAGGACTCTTTTTGGACGCCGACCAGGTCCGAGGGCTTGAGCTTGTCTCCCGGCACCAAGCCGATCAAGGGTAGGAAGATGGTCTGGCGCGTGGTGGTCTTGATGACGGCGCACTTGCCTTTGCGCTGCGAGTCGAGGTCGACGGCGCCGCCCTCCTGCTGGTCCTCCTCGTCCACGTCCGGGTCAATGTCGAGCAGCTCGACGACGTTGGCCACCAGGTAAGGCAGCATCTTGTTGTTCTTGATCTTCTCCGTGTTCTCGGCAATCTTGAGCTTCATCTCCTTCTCCTCGTGCTTTAAGCGGCCCTGCTCTGACCGAAGCACCTGCGAATGGCATCTCACGTCAGATGCTAAACATCTTGTAGTGTTAATAGAGGGCAAATCACCTTGATATCGTTCTCTATCAGCCTGTATTTCACGAAGTCAGCAAAGGCCCCAAGGGCGTGAGGGCGACCCAGCAAACTTGCCTGTTCCGCGTTTGGATTCTGTGCGCAGCGCACTGATGAGCATCCAGGCAATGCTAAAGTGTAGTGACATGGACGCACTCCTCTGGGCTGGCGTTCAAGATGTCCTCTGGCACCTCGGGCTCCTCGACTGGCTTCATCTCGACATCCTCGCTGCTCCCCGCTGCCGCTGTCGCCGCCGCCGCCGCCGCTGCTGGCGCTGCTGGCTTGTTGCTGTCTGGATTCTGCGGCGGGTCACTCGAGCCTGAAGTCGACATGGTTGCTGCTCGCAAACGCAACGCAAGCGTCGCAAGCTCAGCGCCAAAAGCGTGACCTCACGTCGCGCTGACTTCGCTCGCTCGCTGCTTGTCCTGCATCCATTACTGCCATTCTAGTGCCTTGCCAAGGACTACGCGAAGGACGCAGAATGCCCGCCTGCCCCCTTCAGCCCGTTCACGAATCCGTCTCTGGCGCTCGCCACCTAGGCAGAGGGACCGACGCGCTCCTTGGACTGCGACGCCGGCCTATACCCTAATGCCCTCGCTCGAATTTGTGCCCTCGTAGTTCTCTGTGTCCCGTCTGTTTGTTCTGTGACCTGCCCCGACCGCTGAGAATGCCCTTCTTTCGATGCTTCAAGAGCGCCGCCTTGGAGGATGACCAGGCCCAGACCTTGTTGCGCTCTTGCAGGGAGATGCAGGCTGCTTCGGGATGCAAATGTTCGTTCTCGCCTCTAATATCGCACTCGTCGAACCGAACTGATAGCCAAGCGATTCAAACGAACAGCTCAAGTGTACATCTTGGAGATTCGAGGCGACCATTCCATGCTGCACTCTGACAAGCTGCAGTCCTTGCTCTCCAAGCCGCTCAAGAGCTTCCTCACGGCCCTCAAGGCGGACGGGCTCGATGTCTTCGACCATTCTCACTGCCAGTGGTCGAAAGACTGGAAAGCGGACCACTTGGACCACGCCTACGTCTTGCTTTGCACCCACCATGATCTTGCCCGTGAGTACCTTCATCGGAAACTACTACCGGTAATGCAATGGTCTGAATGTTGGAGAGTCAGACGCGACTGTTGGCCTGCGGGTGGTAAGCCTTCTCGTCATTCATCGCCGACCGACCGCCTTCTGTAGACGCTTTCTCACTCGTTGAACTTGCCAGTGGAAAGATGATGAGGCCTGTAAGCCTTTCTCTCCATAGCTAGCCCCAGCTCAAGCTGACGGAGACTTTTTGTTTGCCACCTTCCAGCCCCAGCGGAACTTTACTGCAGCTTCGTCGTCTCTGCCAACAAGTGCTCCAACTGTCAATTGCAAGTTGAAGCGGCGAGGGACGAGGTGCGCGCGTCGTTCAGCCACTTTGCCACCTGCCAAGTCAACCGCGATCCTTATCATGTCGAGACCGTCGTTAAGTTCGACCACGAGCATGACGTCGATCACCACGATGACTACCTACATCGCATGGCGCTGACGGAAGAGCAAAAGGCGCTCTTGGAGGCTTGAGGTAGTGTGAACGAGAAGAGCAGAAAGTGATCATGGTCCAGCACTCTTGTATTCTATCATTATCCTTTGTACAGTCCCGAAGAGCCGAAAAGTAATGTTACACTGCGAACCTATCAAGAGGCAGGCACGGCCTTGACCTCTTCCCGCTTCCCTTCCTCCACCTCCACCGGTTGAGCAGGCGCCTCTGGCAGACCCTTGAGCTTGTCCTCCGCCTTATCCTGGACCTCCTGCTTATCCTTCTCTTCAGCTTTGGTGAGCTCCTTGAGCTCCGCTTCCAGCTCCGAATCATCGACTCCGGCGGCGGCCGAGGAGCCAACGTTGATGGCGTCCTCGATCTCCGCCTGGTCTGCGAGCGCGTCTTGGAGGCCGGAGAGAGTCTCGTCCACTCGGTCTGCTTGCAGCTCCGGCGCCTGTAAGATGCCTTTGAGCGAGGTCGACGCCAGCTCGTAGGCCTTCATGATCTGTTCGCGGGACGAAGTCCATCAGCTCTCGGAAGAATACTGGAGCGGGTCTCCATGAACGAACCTCTACATCTCCAGCGGCAGTTTGGATCTTGAGCAAGACCGAGTCCAAGGTGGATAGCGCGCCGGTTCGCTTGTCCAGTATCTCTTGCAGAGCCTTTTTCGACTTGAGGTAGGCCCTGGCCTGGGTCGTTTGCTTCTGAGCCACATATTGCATCACCCTCTCGTGTCGTCTGCATGTGCCAGATAGCCTTTAATTCGACAGACTGAGAGAAGGGGAAAGGGCAACCGACGCTTTGATCTTGGTCTCCAAATCTTGGATTTGAACCTCCAGCGAGTCCCGGGTAGCCTGAACTTGCACAATGCCCACGTCCGTCTCCGTGATCAAAGTGTCCCGAATCGGCGCCTCGGGCAGGGTGAACTTGATGACCTGCTTCTGCGAATCGAATACGAGCAGCGACAGGTCGCGCTTGAGATACCGGAGCAAGACGCGGAAGTCGAGATCGGAGAGGTGATCTAGCTTGAAGGCGCTGCGGAAGGAGGAGTAGGAGTACAGTCGGGCAGTGAGCGCGCTGTCAGAGCGGGCCTTCCACGCCGACGCGATTTGGTTGGCAAGTCTCTGCAACGATCCAAGCCTTCAATCGTTTGGCAACAATGAAATAGTGCGAATTCTCACCTCGACGAGCTCTCGGGCGACGTAGCGTCCCTGAAATTTCTTCCACAAAGGCTCGGCCTCGTCGGCGTCCTCCGCCAAGTTGAGCTGCTTCAAGCCCCATCGCAGCGGGTTCTTAACAAGCCTAGAGAATACCCAAGGCCCCCACGTCTCGTGCTGCCAGTCTTTAAGAGGGAAGGGCGACGTCAAAAAGTCTTCGAGCGGGACGAGCTGCCAAGGCACGAGCGAGGCCAGCACACGCCCCAGAGCAATGGGTCGGCCCCTCCCCTTCCACTCTAGGTTCGAAAGAAGTGAGCTGTCCGCGTGCAGCACCAGTTGGTCCTGAGAAGCGACCGGGATGAGGCCCAACAACACTTTATGCCACCAGCCGATTGTTGGCGCTTCGTTCTCGCCACGAAAGTCTGAGTAGTAGTAGCTCAGCCGCGCCTGGTTGTTCTTGTACTCTTCGATGGTTGAGAGGTATTCCAACACTTTCGAGTCCGGCATGGCTGGCGACACTGGGAAAAGAGAGGCTTGGACTTGGACAGCGACGTCGGCGGTCATGGCGGCTCCGCAATTCTTTCCCTTCTGTCGATTTGTCGATCTCGTGGTCAATGGAAGGCAAGTATCAGCATTTCAGGCGACAAAGTGCCCAGATTTTGAAGCGGCGAGCCGCTGGCCAGCTTGAAAGACGTCAAAGCTGCTTTGCCTTCTCTTCGACCGACCCGCATGCTCAAAGAAGTTGGTCCCAAAGCCTGCTTACACTGCGGCATCACTCCCAAATGGCTGGCCAATCGCATTGGCGGCAAGGTCATCTCGCGTGGGTTTGCTCCTGAATTACATGATTGGCGCTCATCCTTGCGCGCACAGTCCAGCAATGCGCGGGATGTCTGGACAGCTCATACTGCTCGAAAGAGTGTCAAAAAAAGGACTGGCCCTGCCATGTGAGCCTATATCATTAGGAATGTGGCTTCGCCGAGATTTCTCATTTTCGCACCAGAAATCCCGATGCAAGACGATGCAGGCGATGCGTCTCAACGAACCCGAGCGCTATGACCTCCAGATACGCTTGCAGTGCGTATTTTTTGAGCGGACAATGCCTTTCTGTGACTTTGGCCATCAGAAAATGGACGTCCGCCCACATCGACGCCATCATGACTCTGACGAAAGTGCACTTCTACGCCCAAGACCTGGACGCGCCCTACTGTGGTTGTCCGGGCCATCTTGCGGACGTCGCTCCACTGAGCATCTTCGTTTTCCTTGTCGAAGACGCTTCCTCGCCTACGGGCCTTCATGCCACAGTTCTCGAGGAGGTGCCGACGCACACTTTTCAAGAGTTCGGTTACTCCCCCTACTCCAAGGATTGCATGGCCAGCATCATGGTCGCCGCGCATACGAGTACTGGTCTGCCTTGCACGCAAGTCGAGCACCTTCCAATCAGTTTTCTAAGGCTGAAGGGGATGTTTCAGCAACATCACCTACTTTGAGCACGAGAACGACGGTATCATACACCATGTCCTCGAGAAGCAGGTATCCAGACAAGGCCACGAGCTCGATGGCTTCATGGAAGATATTCTGGCCAAATTCAAAATCATCCTTAATGCGGACAGAACGTGGTTTGAACCAGACGCCAGAGGCTTGTGTCCTGATCCAATCTGTGTTGAACTTCAGGCAAGGGTCGACCAGCATATGATGCAGTGCGAAAAGTGACTTCTTTTGGTGGCTTTGGGGAAGGGTGGCGTTGCATCCTCCGGGTCTTCTGTCAACATTGCAATGCTGTGAAGTTTGAAGTGCTCGCTCTACGTGACCGTGACACCATCTCCACGTTTTGCGAGCTCGAGCGAGGTGGCGAATTAGTGGCGGCTAGCAGGCAGTGGCGACACGACCTGGTACTTATTCTCTCGACTCTACCCTAGCAAAAGAGACACCAAATAGGCTGAAGAGACACAGACAGCTTGCAAAGTGGAAGTTTCTCTCCAAGCCTCAAGTTTGGCCTTCAAGCCCAACTGTGGGACGTCTCAATGGTCTCAAAGGATCACAGAACAAAAGATATGGATCCAGCCATAGAAAGTACAGCTATAGATAAGGCACAACAGTGATATTGTGACGAAAGGAACAAGAATCAATACTCGCTTGGTGGCGAGCTGAAAGGCCCCATCTGACTCGCACGCCTCTGCTACCTTGATGCTGCAGTGGCATTGAATAGAGCTTCTCGCCAGTGGAACCGGTCCACTAGCAACGGATCAAGTAACGTGCCACTGCAAAGAGCTGCGTGGGGCATGAGATATGAGAAACGTCTTGCGATGGGCGAGATCATACTTACGGACGCAACTTGTCCGCTGCATAAAAGTGTTAGCCGCGCAACGGGAAAGAAATCCGGAAAGGTTGGCCTACCATTCTCTGCTGCTATCCTTTCCACAGCCCTCAATGGCAACAACCAACCTTTGATGAGCAGGTTCCAGGCATTCTTGGGACGAAACATGAGGAAGAAAACGAAGCTAGAATGAACGAGCAAGGTCCTACCTGCATCCTCCCATACGGAGTAAAGGATTGGCATCGACCACATGCAAGAGGTGTCTTGCAGGTTTCCGCCCACGTATGGCCCGGATGCTCGATCTTCATGGTCAACTAAGGATAAGCAAGCAATCAATGCCGTTGTCAGCGGTGCACGCACAGAGAGGATCGCGGACGGCCGGCGAAGACGCCCATTCTGACGCGCCCAATTCGTCAAGGAACCTTGATCCAAGAGTTGCGGCAGGCTTACTTTCAAAGGCGTGTTCATTTTCATCGACCCGAGCCGAAAGCATCGGGGATCGCTCCTGATTGCGGCCCGAAAAGATTTGCCACGGTGGCGTTGGCTGCTTGTTAGACGCCGACCATTCAGTGTCGTAGTAGCGCGCTTGACACTTGATGGAGTTGGTCCAAATAACTTCCGGAGAGATGCCATAGCGTGAGAATTTGCTCAGGTTGGGAGCTTGTGCATATCGCGTCTGCTGGCGCCAGGTGAATCCGGCCCCAAAGTTCAGAAAGTGGACGAGAATCCGGGAGTCCTTCATGCAGAACAGCGCCGAATCAGGGTCGTGTAGTGTCACACAATCGTCGTAGAGCATGGGATAGTAGGATAAAGAAACGAACTGGGCGTACACAGGATCAATTAGCCAGAACCGGCGTCTGGGCTTGAGCTCACTTTTGTAGCCATGATCTGCGAGACACAACGTCGACAAAATATCACTGTTAGAGTCGTCACAGTCGTCAGATGATCAAGTAAGGCGTACGGCTTGCGCGGCTTGGGCTGCGACATAATCCTTGAAGCCATCTCGCCAAGCTTGCGTAGGGCCGTCCAAAGCTTGTTGCTGAAATCCATCGATTAGTGAGTCACTATAAGTTCAAAAGAGACAGTGAGCTCACAAAGATACCGGTTTGAAGCAAAGCAAGAAGCGCCGCCGTGTCTGTCTGTAAGAGCTCGTAGTGGCGATCGTCTAATTTCTCCTGTATATAGGCAGCAGCTCTTGGAAACTGATTTGATGTGGAGTTAGAGGTCAGGTCGGACAACGCGATGTAGGAACGGAAGAGCATACGCCAAGAAGTCCGCCGGATCTCACCCACTGGATGACAGCAGGCCGGATATTTACCATGACGCTGAAAACCGCATCTGTGATGGACCCATAATGATGTATTTCAGAGATCTCGAACAACCAAGCCAACTTACCAGCGACCTGCAACGTCGGCCTGAGTGTGGTGCAGTAGTCGACAAGCTGCCTGGTCCATGGCGAGTCTTGAAGGACGATGTAACTGAAGCAGTGGGTTTCAGCATACTTGATCTCCCGCGAGGGATCATTGGAGAGCTTACCCCACCGACGACCTGACGAAGTCAGGTATGACAGAAGGCTTGAGGTCGGCAGTCACAAAGGGATACGAAGTTGCCAGCTCTTTCGTCAGCTCATCGAACAGGGAGCTATCTTTGAATTCCCGAAGGATGGTATACTGCTCGGCGTAGAACTGATGAATGGAGTAAAGGCCCCAAGCAAAGCGCCAACTAATGGGCACAGCAACAGTGAGCGGCAGCACAAGATAAAGTCTTGCGGTGTGCGTACGATTGAATGGCATCTTCAGATGTACCCCATGCTTTAGCTGGTGGCTTGCAAGAAGAGCCTGTCAATCGAGATTAGCCAGCTTCTGACCGGATTGTTGAGCCCCTCACGGTCGTGGATGCTGCAATAATCGTACACGAGTGGTGTGTCGACGACTCGATTGGTCTGAAGGAATGCCATCAGCGGTGATAGATCGCAGGACAAGGCTGGCCTACGTTCAAAGATTTCCAGAAAGCCTCGACAAATCCACCTGGCCCGTAGCGCTTAGGCATCTTGTTCTGGATCCATTCGCGAGCCCAGGTCATAGTGTCATCCCATTCTAGAAGCGTATGAGCGAAAGCTGGGTGGCACTTGGTAATCAGTGGACCCACCGCCGCTTGGGCCAGAATTTTGGCGGGCGGCAATGCTAGCCGAGTCCTTGGTTGCTCGTGGTGACAGCGAAGAAGGCTGGTCGGAGAGATCTCGCTTCTTGATGGGATGTTCGGTCGGATCACCCCAGGCTGGGCATTTGATGTCGACTTGTCGCTGGATCTTGGAGAAGGCTGCTGTTGGTACACGTCCCTCGATGGCCTTCTCCAGCTTATCAGCAAATCGCACGAAGGATTTGACGTTCTCCAAGGGGAATTTGTAGGTGCAGGATGCCCGAGACCATCTGTAATTCTGCGGTGGTGAGCTCGCAACAGAGTCCAGAAGCTGAGGGGACTAACGGTCCCAGTTGGAAATGCCAGTGATCCAGTTCTTTGTTCAAGCTCTTTCTGCGAGCGTCCATGCCAGGCCGAACGGCGGACTTGTATCCTGCGCGAGAGAAGCTGTCCTTGTTGAATTTCTTCAAGCCTTGCGCATAAAGAGCAGAGGCCATTTGAGCTTGAGCGAGCTCCACCTTGGCTGTAGGAGCGAGCCTGCATTAGATCGACCGCAAGGGCGCCAGAGACGAGCGGCCACACCAAGATCAAAGTTCTGGTCGTAGTCCTTGTCCGACGGGCGACGACGGCTAGTAGACACGCCGCGAGAGGCGAGAGTAACTGTAGTGTTGACGACGGTTGATTAGCTCTTGTTCAATAGGCAAGAAGAGCCAAACAAACACGCACCATTGTCCGCGCAAACCGACATCAACAAGCACAACCCCAAACCCAGCGCCGCCATCCAATTCAACATGCCGGTCATCACTTCCAGAGCTCCACAGCAAGTGTGCTGTTGTCGGTGTCTGCCAAGAAGACATCGCACAAACTGCGAGCCTCCTTGTTTTGATCATTGGGCAACAAAAGCGGCGATCATTTGCTCGTGGCCGGCAGAAGTCCGGCACGCCCAATCAAACACGTCCAAACGATTCAGAGCATGTTCAGGCAGTAAAACATACAGACGCGCCGCTTCGATGGCCATACCGCAGTTGGGCGTCGAGGAGGGAGAGCGCGACGAGCGAATTCATTAAGTTGGCCAGCGACGTCGGCGGTCATGGCGGCGGCTCCGCAATGGTTTCCTTACTGTCGATATGTCGATCTCGTGGTCAATGGAAGGCAAGTATCACTATTTCGCGACGAAGTGCCCGGATTTTGAGGCGGCGAGCCGCTGGCCAGCTTCGAAACACCATGATGTCTTGCTTCTCACTTCCCTGCCCGCCAGTAGAGGACATTTCGCCCCCTTCTGTCGAATGACTACACTATATGCTCTTGGAGGCTTGCATGAGAGCTCTCGGCGTGCTTGCCGCCTCAACAACCGCGCCTAAAACAGCGGGCTTCGGACGTCCGCCATTGCTCCTCTCCTGCTGGCCAAGCGCTATCCTTGCTGCTTTGATTCTTTGCTTTGTTCCCTGACCGCCAGTTGTGTTGATTTGCCAGTTTGACTTGCAAGAGTTTCGACAATGAGCGGCTTGGTTCTTCACGGCAATTGGGCTTCGGTCTGCACCCAGCGCGTCAACGTTGTGCTCAAAGCCAAAAAGGTCGACGTTGAGATTGTCGGGAATGGGGAAGCGGCTTGGATTAAAGACGAGGCCTACGTCAAATCCCTGCAGCCTTTTGGCCAAATGCCGGCCTTGGTCGATGGCGATTTCAAGCTCTTCGAGTCGCGCGCTAGTACGTTTTCCCTACCTCTATTCTGTCTGACTCTGGTAAAAGAGACACTCTTTCTACAGTATGCATCTACATCGCCACGAAGTTCCGCTCTCAAGGCCTCGACTTGCTTCCGGCCGTCGACGACCTGCAAGGCTGGGCCAAGTTCAACGAAGCTTTCTCGTCCGAGGCTACCAACTTTGACCCTTACGTTTTTGGGATTGCCAACGAAATCGTGTTTAAGAAGTGCGTAGTGCCTTTAACTGCGAAAGCAACAACTCATGGCAAAATTTGGCAGAATTTTTCAAGGACTGGATCCCGATCCTGCCACTGTAGAATTCTGCACAAAGACACTGGACGCCAAGCTCAAGGGCTACGATATCCTTCTGTCGACCCAAAAGTATGTGGCTGGCGACAAGCTCACCTTGGCTGACCTCTTCCATCTACCTTTGGGCAAGAGTGCGCGTCATCTCTTTCAAGGCCAAAGATTTGGGTTAAACTCGAATTACCTACTTAGTTGCTCAAGATGTCGGCAAAGCTGAGGGCCTCACCGCCTACTCCAATGTGGCCCGATGGTGGTCCGACATCACTGCCTTGGACATCTGTGCGTGCGCTCATCGTGTTCGAGGATCAGACCCTGAGCATTCCTTTGATTCAGGGAAAGCTACGCTGGAGGACTCGGATGCTGCGATTGTTCTCGGCCAAGAATTGGCGGCGAAGGCCAATGCCAAATGACTTTCTTGGGCTCCGTCTTTCGCATCTAAAGATTTCATCCGCGGCTTGTGTTGGATTTACCATTGTGGATGTACTCTGCCCTGCTTTTATGGAGACTCGTACGAGCCACTCAGGGACGCCTGCCCAAGCCTCAATCGTCCTCCACCTTTTCGATGAACGCGATGAGCACCGACAGATCTTCAACCAAGACCGTGTCCGTTTCCATGCAAATGTATCCCGATAGGTCGATTCTTGTCTCCGAGAATGCCCAGAGTCCGGTGGGGTGGTGCTTCTGCAAGGTGAACAGCTGGCGGCCTTTGTCCAAGTCCTCCACATTGATAGCAGCATCGCGCTCGTTCCTTCATGACCGACGTTAAAGTCATTCTCTCATTTGATTCTAGAGCGCAAAGCGAGAGAGCAGACCTCAACATTTCCAAAACCTCTTTCTCCCAACAGTCTTTGACTGTGTGTCCAAAATCGAGGTAGTGCCCATAAGCGTCGACGAATGTTGTGGGTTGGTAAACGCGCTTGGCATCCTCTATCTTGTTAAAGGAGGGCTTGGACATGAGCCGCACCAGCGGGACCAAGAAGTCGTCCCATTGCTCCTTCTTCACTGGACACGGAACATGTTGGCCGGTAGTATCGCTTGCCATTTCTGATCTTGGATGTTGCGGATCAAGAGTGAAAAGCCCTGTCTCCAAACTGGCTGTGGGGATTGCGGGCATAAAGTTTGTGAAAGTTTGACCAGGACCGTTTGCTATCTCTGTTCCGAGCGGCAGCAATGCTTGTCTCACCCAACGATTTCATTTGGTTGTAAAGACCCCGTTCCTTGCATCCTCAACAAGGTTAGAAAGGTTACACCAACAGAGAATGCTCCGCGCCCTGCCCCCTCAATCCTCCAACGCCTCGATGAAGGCAACAAGGTCGGACAGGTTCTTGACCACAACAGAAGCCCTAGACAAGCTGGTCATGTTGCGCCATCTAGTAATGTCGACCTTGAACTGGGTGAAAACCCAAAGGTCCGTCTCAAGATGACGCTGCAGAGAGAAGAGCAGTCGACCGCGGTCAAGGTCGTCGACGGTAATAGCACCATCCTTCTCCTCCCTTTTCAAACGTTCCCAAAGCTTCAAATCAGCCGGAATCGGGATGATGCGGTTACAAAATGGCAAACCTCAACATTTGTAGAACCTGCTTGTCCCAATATTCCTTGCGCGTGTGGCCAAAGTCGACCGAATGCCGGTAGGCATCCCGGAAACTGGTAGGTCTGCAGAACTGCGTTGTGTCGGAAGACATGTCCACGAAGACTTCCGTCAATGGGTTCGCAGAAAGTGCTGTGATCGTTTTGGGATCAATTGGACAAGGCAAAGGCTTGCGGAAGGGCCCGGATGTCATCTGCTGTTCGTGAGGTATGGTTGATGATGACAAGAAGCTGAAGAAGCACGCCGATCTTCAATGTGTGGAGACTTCGAGCACAAAGTTCAACGGTCGATTGCCCAGTCACCTCTCCTTACTGTTCGAAAGCACATCTGGTACCCAAGCGGTGTTTAGGCGTAGGAAAATAGGAGTTCGTTAGGAATAGAATTGTGCGCTGTGCGCCGATCCTTTACAGTGTGTACCTCTTTGCAATCAAATGTCCGTGTCCGTAGAAAGATGCTTAGCATCCGCCTCCGTCGCCTCCACCACCACCACCTCCGCCGCCATCTCCTCCGCCGCCTCCTGCGTTCGTGTGAGCTTTCGCGGGGGAAAGAGCCAAAGAAAGTTGGCTCACCGTCGCCACCTCCCGTGTAGCTTCCTCCGCCTCCACCGCCCGAACCTAAGGAGAGGAAGCATAAGAACAATTAGTGTAGCACGAGGGAACGCTCTTACTATCGGCATAGCGTCTCTTGGGCAAGAAGCCGGGAGGGAACATTGAGCCGCCGGTGGGCGACTGCCAGCTGGCGAGCTCCTGCCTCTTCCTTAGGATGAACTCGCGCTGCTTCTGGAGCTTGCGTGCATCCCTTTCTGCTTGAGAAGTGCCGCTGAGCGTGTCCTTGAGCCATTCGCCGACGCCCCTTCGGCGGGTGCTTCCGCTGCCCGCTGCAGCGACCGAAGCGCTCTGAAATGCCTCGGTCATTGGACGAGTTGGTAGGATTGATACGAATGAAGTCTTTAGGTGAAGTAACGAATTAAGAAGCGATGCAGAGGCGAGCTACTCGGCTGGGCGAGAGGGAGGCACGTTTTGGAAGGCGAGGAGTCAGGGAAGTGGGTAGCCGCTCTTCAGCCGCGATCAATGCGAGAGAAGGCAAGCCGAAATGGAACACTTGAAACAGGGGAGAATTACAGGCTAGCGATAGGCCGCATTGTGTCAGACGCCAAGCGCATCGGCAAAACGAGGAGGAGCTCGAGCTCGAGCGAGGTGGCGAATTAGTGGCGGCTAGCAGGCAGTGGCAATACGACCTGGTAATTATTCTGTCAACTCAACTCCAGCAAAAGAGACACCGAATAGGCTGAAGAGACAAAGTCAGCTCGCAAAAAGGCGCAGTGGCAGTTTCTCTCCAAGCCTCAAGTTTGCCGCCAAACGGCCTTGAGGCCCAACTGTGGGACGTTTCATGGTCTCAAAAGGATTACAGAGCAGAAGATATGGTTCCAGTGATATGGAAGTGCAGCTATAGATAAGGCACAACAGTGATATTGTACAAGGTGGCAATGCCAAACGCAGCCTGTTTTCCATACAACTCGTTGCAGGTGCTGGCAGCAGCAACACACTGCAAGTCATCGGAGACGATACCAAAGCAACTGAGAGGGCAAGCAAATCTCTTCGAGCACGAATCTCCCCACTCCAGCAACTTTGGTCAAAAGCGAGAAGCGCTCTGGAGTTGCAGGGGAGTGCCAATCTTCATGCCGGAAACACGAATTCGGGACGATAGAGAAGACCCCATAGCTCCGCTCTTGCCCGAGCCCGCAGCCCATCCAGTGCATTGACCGCCAAGGCTTGCCAGCCATCGGCAATTTCGTTGCCGGCGAGCACCCGGACGGCGACTGACACGGCGTCTTCCAAAGTAACCATCTCGCGCTGGCCCAATTCGGCCTCGACTTTGGCGGCGGCCTTCTTGCCCGCCCGGCCAACGGACGCCACCAGGAACGTGTGGCCAAGCCCGTAGTTGCTCGGCCCGTCGATGTAAAGCTTGAACTCGCCATACGCTGGTTTGAAAGGCGGTCCATCTTGTTGATCGGGCAGCCTGATGGAACCCTGACTTCAATGTTGATCCGTCGCTAAAAAGGAATTCTCTCACACAATTTTGAAGACGAATTCGCCAATGTAGGCCCCTTGCTTCACTGCGCATCGAAATTTGAGATCACTCGGAAGGTGCGGAAACGAAAAGAGGACCAACCTAGCAACTGAGAACTGGGCACATTGCACTTGTCAAACAGCCGGCGGGCGTGCTCATTGAACAGCGCCAGGCCAACAGCTGATTCGATGCTCTCTTGGAAGTCTGAGATGGCATCTGGTGGCGGAGGAGAGAGCTTGGAATGCGTCTCGGGGTAGTTGATGTGGGCTGGTTCAGGCCCAGGAGAGAGCGACATGTCGACGTTGGAGTCGGCGTCCTCGGAACCCAAGGAAAAGCGGGAAGTGATGAGATCATCTTCTTTTTGCTTTGGAGAAAGATCGCAAGGGAGCACAGAGTGAGACTTCTTGCGGGCGTTGCGAAGGAAAGGGCGAAAGCTCTGCGGCTCGACCGAGGACGAGTCCTCTCTTTTGACTTTGGAGAGGTCGATGTCCCACGTCGCATCGTCTTCTTCTTTTACAACGATTGCATCAATGCTGCTCTCTGAGGTCTTTTGAGGCGGCTCTGGGCCGGGCGACATAGACATGCTGTCGAGGTCGAAATCTGAGTCGCCCAGAGGGAAGGACGGGCTGGAACTCGGAGACCCGGCATCGATTTGCTCTGGCGGCGAAAGCTGATCATAGACGAATGGAGAGCGAGGCAAGCTGGGGACGTGGCCAAAGCTGCGTCGCTCCACCCACGGCGACTCTTCCCTCTTCACAGGCCGGCCTAGGTCCCACAGGCTCTCGTTCAGCTCTTGATCTAGATACTCGTACATGAAGGTGGCTGGGCGGGGTTGTTGAGCAAGAATCGGGACTGGCAGAAGATCGTTCAAGTGACAGCAGAAGCCTTCCTCGGCGCCCGCTGCTCGTGGCCACAACAGGATCCCGATCCTCGTCAGCAGATCTGGGCTGATTCGCGGTCATAGCTTTGATTTGTCGCCAGGACTGCAGCCCCTTCATTTGTACCAAGGCCCCGGGCGGCTTTGCGTTGCCAGACTCGGAATCGACATGTGAGTGAGGGCTTGACGCGCCCGCGGCAGGCTGAGGACAATCTCATTATGATGCAAAGCAGCAAAAACAGCAGGGAAAAGGACAGAAAGGCAGTTTGTTGCGATCCAACCTTGCAAGGGCTGAGCAAGAGCGAAAGGCAGAATTGGTTTACAATATCCGAGGCTTCCGCTGGTGGCAAAGTGCAGCTAAAGGACCAGAAACAATGCAGAGGATGCGGACGAAGGTACAAGTGAGAAGCACAACGAAACACGGGCACAAAGAGTTGGAACGAAGGAAGGAAGTGCGCTTTTGATCGGTTGACTTTGTCTCTTGGCTTTTACTTGTTGCTGAGGTTGGCCAGCTCAGTGGCGAGTTCTTCGAACTCTGAGCTCTTCTCCCAGCAGTTGATGAAGCATGCCTCCTGAGAAGAGACTTAATATGAACAGGAGGTCCATATCGAGAGTAGGGGATGGCCATACCTCATAAGCCCTGATTTCTTCAGCCACAGTGAACCTGAGGTGAGTTCGTACAGAGTTCAGCGAGACAATCGAAGGATGCGGCTTGGAACGGCTGCTCACCTTCTGTGCGAAAAGGGAAGAGCCAATCGGAGGTTGCTGGACTTGATTTCTTCTCGAATCGTGGCCGCCAAGGTGGAGAAGACTGCCAACCGACTCTTTACTCAAGGAAGTCTGGGATAGAAAGCGGAGACTTGCGTTCGGTCAAGAAGTCGCACGCGCATGGTGTCCAGCCAGAGGCGGTGAGCTCCTTGATCTGCGCCAGCCAGATTCAATGACATTCAGTATGTGTGCGAAATGAACCTACCACGATATAGTTGGTCCTGGACCCAGCACTTTGAATGAGCGAAGCTGAAGGAATAGACAGAACACTGCTCACTCGATGACAGGGCCCACGTTGACATCGCTGTCGGGCAAAGCAAAGGTGGGCTCTCGCATCTTCATGACTGCTGGAGAATACGGGTGCTGTCGCGAGAAAAGCGACTCGATCACGATGGGAGTGCCACCGCCATTCTCGCCCAGCAACTCGATGAGCCAGTGTCGCAAGTTGCCATTGACCACCTTGATTTGAAGGTTCTTGCTGTCCATGGTGCCTTGCAGATACTGAAGATGGCGCTCCAGACAAGCCAGGACCTGGCGTCGATCGCTGCGCGAGCCGCAAGTTCAGCGGAAATCCGAGATAGACGTCAGATCATCAAAACGTACTGGATGACCTCCAGTTCCAGTCCCGGAAGACCCTTCCAAAACTCCACAACAGAATCCGTGCTGAGCGCTTTGAGCACAGCGACGATGGCTTGCTCTAAGGTGGGCGCCATGCCGTCGAGCGCCTTCTCAATCTCAGCGATATTTTGAGACAAGCCGGCTCGTCGGAAGTCAGGGATGAAGAGTATAGAGTGACCTCGGCCATAAGTGGTTGGCAAAGTCGTAAAAAGGGAGAAGTGGCTAATGATGCCATGAGCAGGAGTTCAAACCACACAAGAAAGACCACAAACAGGGCGTTGCCAGATGGTTTTCTGCAAATGCGCCATTTCAAAGTGAGTAAGAGCATTTAACGGCGTCAATCTCGCTTTCTCACCGCAAGGAAAAAGCCAAGCACATGGATTCGTTCAGATTTTTGCCGTGCTCCGCAACATCTGGAAGCACTAATGAGGCCTAGCTACAGGTATCAAAAGCAGCTTACCTTGCACGGTCAAAGTCGAGCCTATTGCTCGAGTCTTGGCGAGGATGCTGTCAACATGGCACCTGTAAAGCTCGAGGCCTATTTGGTGGTCGACAGACCACGTAGACACAGGCCTGCGCGCAGGAGCAGCTGGCACAGGGGACGCAGGCCAAGTTGGGGTAGGTGGTGCAGGCCAGGACGGAGTAGATGGCAGCGGTCGGCGGGCCGGCCTGTCTTGGAGCGAGCGCCACTCGGCCACGGCGCTGTCACCTAGGATGACTGCCAAGGCAATCTCAGCTGCTTGAACGACGGTCGGTGAGCTGGTATCCAAGGCCTTTTGGATGTCATCCATATGAGCATCGTCCATGTCGAGGTCGCCAATGATGAAGACGTTGTTTTTGTAAACCCCATAGGTGGCCGGCGTATCGAAATCGAGGGCGAACTTCCTGTGAACCAACCACCAATGAGCCAAATGCACTGTAAGATTTGAATTGGGCAGTATTGCGCACACGAAGCCAATTGAGCGACTGCGTGCAAGGTTTAAGTTCAAGAATTTCTTATGTGAGCCTCATGTGCCTACGCGTACTGGCTGTGAGGATTGGCGGTTATTTGAAAGTGAATGCGGCCAGTGGGATGGTCGGCAACGAAGGCTAGACGTGTAGGGCAAGAGTCAATTTGAACATTTCTCCTCAGAGAGAGAAGGGCGTGCCGAAAACTGGGGAGTCCACGTGGTCGCACATGTCCAGCAGCTTGCCAACATCTTCATTGAAGACTTCAATAGGCGAGAGACCGATATTGTCGAAGACGCGAGAGCCGTGCAACGAAGATGGCGAAGGCTCGCGCATTTTGGGGAGACCGTAGTGCGATGCCATGTCCCAGTCGTCAGACAATTGATCCCTAGTTATTTGACTAGCCGTCATGTCGACATCTCCAGTGCCAAGCTCCGGCGCTGGCTCGATAGGTGAAAGCGCTCGCTGGCCGACAGGCGTTTGAGCGCAGTCTTCGCGGCTGATTTCGGACCAGTCATCGTCAAGACCAAGAGGGCGATCGACTTCTTCAGGCACAACAGTTGGAGACTGGCTAGGGAGGTCAAAAACGGCGTGGGAGGTGGTGGTGAGCGCTGGAGCACCATTTTGCGGGATTTCGCCGTCTTCGAGGTCAGGCTCTTCTCCGACGGGGCCGTTGCTGTTTGGGACGGTCATTCGATTTGGGAGCGCTGGCTCGCCAACAGGGATGTGGCCGAAGGAGCGGCGAGCCGGAGTTGCGCTCATCTGGCGACCATCCTCCTCCTCCTCCTTGGGCTTCATCTCCACGTCTTCCTTGTCTTCTTTGACCCAATCTCCGAGTAAATGAGCTCCTTCGGCGACTTTGACTTCCTCCCCGTCTGATTGGGGTTGACCCTGGCCAGGCAGACCCGGATTGTTGAAGCCAGGATCAGTGAAGTCAAAGGCGTTGTGAGAGGAGCTGTTTATGCCGGGAAGAGCAGAGTCAGAAGAAAGCAGATCGTTTGAAAGTTGATGGGACCAGATTTGCTGCTGGTGTCCACTGGCAGAGTGGGCGGTCGGGCAGGAGGCAGCGATCAAGACCTGCTGAAGGCGAGCTTTGTAGCCCTCTTCCTCGGCATCGGAAGAGACACCAAGCATGTTCTGGGACATTTCCAAGCTGGCAATGGTGGTCTGGGCAAAGACAATGAGTCACTAGTGATGTGACAGCGGCAGAATAAGATTCATGGCTGATGCGGGCCCTTGAACACGTCGCGCTCTTGGCGCGAATGGAAAGCTTTGAGCTCAACAAGTTTTCTAGAGAGAAAGCCGCTGTCAGAGCCCATTGAACGCGGGAGATCAGCGCGCCGACAACACAAATTAAACAAAGTCACAAGCGTCGGGGACCATGTCGTCGCCACGTCCATCTCAAGCCAGCTAGCAGAAAAGAGAGATTGTTAGCTAAGGAGAGCGAGGAGGGGACCAATTGGACGCTGCTCTCCAGCTTGCTGTCTGAAGAGGGAGCTGAGCGGCAAATCTAAATCGCCCGAAGAGTGGCAAAGGGCTAGAGATGGAAGCACAGAATTGCAGCATTTGGAGCTAGAAAATCGTCTACAAGCCAAAGAAAGTAGATTGGAACGCGTCAAACGGAGTGGAGTGAGCCTCTGATAGGTTTTTGGAAGCTGATATCGTCCACAAAGTCCTCGACACTGGACGATGAAGAGGACAAAGAGGGCTTCTGATAGATCCAGGTCAACGATTGAGGTTCAGAGATCAAGAGACAGGGAAAGGGAACGCACTTTAAACCGGAGCGAATGGTTCCAGCCTTTTCAACCAACCCAGCCCTCGGCATCCACATCCCAAACCCGCGTGTCTTGGATCTTGCTCTTCTTCTTTTGACTTTTTCCCTTGTCCGATGGAGTGGACGCAATGTGGTCAAAGCTAGGAGGGCCTTTCCACTTGGGCCACTCGTCGACCCCTCCGCGAGTCGAGTGCTGTCTCTTGGTGGCCGGGCTGGTGGCCCGGTGACCAGCTAGCTGAAAGGGTGGAAGTGGATACGGGGCTTCAGGTTGTGATGGTGCTCCCCATCCAGCTGTGCTTGAGGATTTTGCACGGTGGGTTGGCAAGGGGGCGGCGCGGGTGGCGGGAGAGTCAGTGAAAGAGCCCCATGGAGCCGCGGCTGCAGTTGAAGTGTTGATTCCAGGTGGGGTGAGAGCTGTTCGATGACCAGAAAAGGCGGTTGAGCCCCATGGGCATTCGTCTGGAATCGGAGCGCCACGGTGAGGCTCGCGCGGTGGGCTTCGGGGCCTGCGGTAGGGATCTCTAGCAGGTGCGCGAGGATATAGACTAGGGTCAGGGGCATCACGGTATTCGTCTGGTGCGCGGGTAGCTCGAGAGTGGGCAAAGTCTTGAGCCGCAGCGACTCCCCAGCGACTGCGGACCAATGGCTCCAAGTTGGCGCCTTTTCCAGCCGGTTTCAAGGGAGTCATGTCTGATATCACGGGAGAGGAAGCACGCGTGTCGTCATCAAAGGCTGGGACGGCGCTGGGAGTGGGAAGCCCGCCCCAGCGACTGCGGGCCAACGGCTCCAAGTTGGCGCCGTTGCCAGCTGGCTCCACGCGAGAAGTCTTTGATGATATTGTAGAGGGAGATTCGGCGTCGTCAGAGTCCAAGGAGGCTGGCTGTGCCATGAGAGCTGCTCGCCCGGCGTGGATGGCAGGTCCCCTCGTTGTAGGCGTGGCTGTAGGCCAATTCAGCACGTTCATCAGAGATTGCACTGAAAGAAAGGAGTTGTTTAAGGCCTACGAGCATCATGTAAGACAGGGGCCTCCTCGCGAGAGCCACCAACGATCGAGGTCCAAGGACAAGGACCGGATGAGGCAGAGACACTGGCCGCAGTGGCACTACTTCCGCCCCAGCCTGAAGTTGCGTTGCTTTCATTCGATGTGCTCTTGGCGCTGGAGCCCCAAGGGCCTGACGAGCGAGAGTCTTTGGAAGCGGGCTCGCTCCAAATCTGTGACGGGGCGCCAACTCCGCCGACCGGTCCACGGGAAGGCTCCTTGACTCTTTCATCTGGTTCTCCCCATGCAAAACCGTTGAGTTTGGCCATTGCTGGTTTGGTTGGGAGTGGAAAAGGAGGGGCCGAGGTGCCACGCAGCAGACAGCCTGTATTGAACTGCCCAGGCGTGGTGTGACAGGACAAAATGGAATGCGCCCTTCAAGTTAGTCGTTGCTTTTAAGAAGAAGGACACAAGTCCATTGAGAGCGCCATTGGCAGCGAATTCTCGAAGCGTGCCAGCGCTGCCATGACTCGGAGCCTGCCAATACTACTATTAATGTCTCAGCCTTTGGGCCCCCTTGGAGCTCGCCATTATTGGGTGGTAAAAGCGTCGCTCTGGGTGAGGCCACCAAATATCATTGACGAATAAGCATTTGGATCCGGCGGAACACTCTCTTATTTTCAGTGGCAAATCCATCTAGATCTTCCGCGGCTTTTGGGTGGCATCAGTGGCGGCTCAAGAAGGTTGTCCTCGACTGACTGATCAGAAACATTGGGAAATGTACAGTACAGCGAAACGGAAAGGCGGCAGTGTGCGTCCAACAAGTCTGCAAGCAGGAGATTCTGTGCAGTGCTTTCAACCGGGTCCCATCTTACTTCTGGAAAGCAACGCCGATAAGCCTCCTGTAGCTCTCAGACATTTTGGATTTTTTGTCGAAAGAGAGGCTCTAATATTGAAGACCGTTCAGACATATTGCAAGAAGAGCGAGGAGCGATGGCCACGCACCTCAAACTCAGCAGCAGCAATGGCCGCGCTTTGGAACCACTCCATGCCCCTGAGACCCTATGTCAGACTCAGTAAGCTGGACCAAGCAGGCGAAGCATACCTGAATGCCGGCTTGAACGTCGAATCAAAAGGGTCTGTGAGAGGAGGAAAAGTCAGCCCTCTTCTACAACAGCTCTCATGTGAACCGTACGTTGTAGAAAAACTGGCTTATGACATTGCTTGATCAAGTCGATTTGGGCGGAGATGTCCTTGACGGCTCGGTGGAAGACTTATTCCAAGCATGGGGTTAGCCTGACCCTCGAATGGCTTAGAGACACTGGTAAGCACTTTCGATAGGGTCCATGGTCGGTTTCCAACCGGTGGCCGTGAGCTCGGGCATCTGACGCAATGATGGGTGAATGGCGTAGATGACCAAGGTTTAACCGAACCTCACCCAAAGCAGTCCGCTCCTGCAAGCAAAGCAAAGTCAGTTGGAAAGAAAGAGATCAATCGGACGAGAACGGCTTACTCAAGAATGGGACCCTTGATGTCGAACGAATAGCCGACGAATTGTGGCGAGGTCATCCGCTCCAGAGGGGGGTCAAAGGGATAGTTGTCGCCGAAATGAAAATCGACCACAATACCACTATTGGGGTCTGGGAGCCGCCAGTGGGTGAAGTCGTCAGGGTTGGGCAAAACCAGTTTTCCGTCGTACTTGGCCTGGGCCAATTCGAATCGGCGACGAGAAGCGAGCTCCACTTGCCCGCTGATTTCAGGGAGAGGTGAAAGATGCCTGGAGATTTGGCTGGCAGACGGATTGGTGCTTTGATCTGGAATAGGGGAGGCCGGGCGGGGCGCTGGTTGAAGACCTTTCCAAGCGGTTGCCATCGATTCGCTGCTCAGAGTCTCTATTATACACGAAGCGGCGTCGTCCAACGTAGTGTGAGGTCGGCGGAGGGCGTAATCGATGACGGCGGTGTCAGCATCTCGCCAGTCAGTCGACGCACGATCCCATGGGGCTTGAAAGACGAAGGCGTCGGGCAGGCCATATTCCGTTGGCTCGATGGTGAGCGTAAACGGGCTGTTGCATCCTTAAGTCAGCAGGAATCCCAACCAGAAGCTGCTTGAGACCGTATAGAGCTCACTAAAGGTGACGAGCAGTCCTGTGGCTTCGGTCTTAGTACCCAGCGAGGTGCAAGAGCGGCGACCTAACGCTCACCTGAACTCGCAATTGAGCTTTCCGTAGACTCTGGCATGCTTGGTTACTGGGAAGATGCAGCGCATTAACCAAACCTAGAGGAATTGCCGAGCCTCGGAAAACTAACCTTTTAGCGCAGATTTTGGCGAGTTGCTTTTCTCGACGAGTTTGTCAAGGTCGGATCGGAAGGCACGAGAGCGGTCCAGCTCGTCCCGGTGAATGTCCCAGTCAGGCGAAGGCGAGAACGAAGGGAGCCGAGGAGAGATGGGCGAGCGAGCGGGCGAGTCCTGGTGGTCCGAAAGTGGTTGATCCAAAGGAACCGCTTGGTCTTCAGGGTGATCAATCTCCATAGCGTTTTCGTTTCCATTCGCGCCAGACAGCTCGACATTTGAGGTGGGCGGGGGGTGCTGGTCGCCGCCGCTGGGATTGTTGTGCGCCTCCATTTCGGCGGCGATGTTGCCACGACCATCATTGAGATCTGACGAGCTCTCGGGAGGATGAGGCATATCGAGGGTTGGGGGAGATTGTGGGACAGCAGCGGCGTGAGTGGTGGGCTCGGCCTCTCTGACTTCGCCATCGTCCAGCTGGCCCAGTTCCGTCTCTCCTTCTTGCTGGTCTGAGCGCACTGTGGGTTTGGCAGGGGCTGTCTGGGCCGGCCGAGGGCGAGAGATCCAATCACCAGCAGCGGGAACGTGGCCAAAGGACCTGGGAGCTGGCGTCGCCGAGTCTCTTTCGTCCTCCTTCTTGAGCTCCTCGATCTTGGCCTCACCCTCCTCTTCCTTGACCGCTTTCATGCCGTCCATCACCTCCTTGGGCTCGGTGACCCATTCCATCTCCTCCTGCTTGATGTTCACTTCATCCTGACCCGAGTTCGATCCGGCATTGGCAGCTTCAACCAAGGCATGGGTGCCAGCATCATCCTCCTGGCTAGCGGCCACAGTGACTCGAGACAGGACGACTTGACGATTTGGACGGCGGATCGAGCCGGAGCCCACTGGCGTCTCCGACTTCGAGCGCTTAGCTTCCTGCTCGCCGTCACCAATCTCGAGCTCTCGCTTGAGCATCGCTGAAAGAGAGCTGTGGTGGATTCGAGGGGCTAGAGCAGACTTGACAAGCGGACGGCAGAAACAGAGCAGAGACTCCGAGGGGCCTGAAAGTCGTACTCAAGCCCCACCGCCGCCCACGCGGAACAGCATGAGAAAACCAAAGTGAACTGTTGCCTGTCAGGGGAAGAAAGCATTCAAAGGGCCCGACTTCGCCAGTCAAGAGAAGCCTGTCACACTCTTCAAAGCCGTGTGAGCTTCCGCAGACCAAGGCCCTCGGCTCGCTCTGCGGGTCCTTGAGCTAGTGCTCCTTAAAGTTGAAGGTAAGACCAGCATTCGAAGGCAGATTACAGGAGAGTCAGTCCAGCCCGGTTGCTCCCCAATCCCAATTTTTCTCGCCACTGCCAAATTCGCCACTGAGCCTCCCGAGAGTGCTGGTCTCTTCGCTTTGATGAAACTTAAGACAGTCGTACCAATTTTAAAAGGAAAATAAAGAAGAACTTGGGTGTACAACACTTGGGTGTACAACAAGCGCTGAGAAACATTGTCCTCGTACAAAGACGACAACCGGCCCGCTTTGATTTTGGCTCCTCTCTCTCTCCGGAGCTACCTCGCCACCGAGATGCCCAAGAGCTCTTGTGAGCTCTAGTGCCACTGTTTCTGGGGTTTACTTGGCTGGCCGCCGCCTGCTCTCCTGCCGCTGCCGCTGCCGCTGCCTCTTCTGACTCCCGTCTAATAACGTCGCCTGTGGAGCCAGTCGAGATCAATCTTGAGCGGTGGTGTCCTGCGCGAACAAGAACTCGGCAAGGCTCTGGATCCCAGTTGAGGCCGAGTTTGGAGGCAAAGGCTTGCGAGTGTGAGGGGGACGAGGGGCAGCGAGAAGATTGGCTTGGAGGCGGCGATACTCTCAGGAGGGCAGCCCTTCGAAGGCCCTCCTCTTTCTTGCAAGGGCGAAGGCTGGCGGGAGAGGTTAGAGATTGGGACAGGACTTGGCCAGGCGGCAAACAGAAGGCAGGGAATTCGAGCTCGATGTCCAGTTCCAGCGCCGAAGCGGGAGGCACATTCCCAAAACAGACTGAGCAGGTTGTAGCTAGAACAGAAGCATTTGGAACGACCGAGCATACGCCACCCGCGCTCGAGAGAAGCCTGTCCTGGCAAAAAATCTCGCCCTTGTGAGCTCGGAGCGCAGACGCAGACCTCGGTGCGCTCTTCTGGGCATTGTAGCATCCTCTAAACACTCTCAGACATCATCTTCAGGCAGCAAACCCCAGCCAAAAGTGTTTTCAAATCCACAAGTCCATAGTCGCTCTCCAACCCTTCTCCTCCCCTGCTTTGAATAAATTTTGCTCCTCAACAAACAACGACGAGATGGCCTCATCGATCATCGAGTCCACGCGGTCCTCTCACTCTCAATCGGCCTTAATCTCTCAAGCTCTAGTCGACTTACTCGTCTCCTCGCCGGGGCCAACTCACCGAGAGCGGCTTTTGCACTCGCACCAAGCTTCCTTATTGCTGGACTCGATCGTCGACCTCTCTTCTGGTTTATCAGATTCCTACTTGGACTCACGCGGGGAGAGGAGGGAGGAAGTGGAGAGGCTGGCTCAGGATGGGACTGGGGGAGCTTTGACTGAGTTCTACGATCGCTTGGTCCGAGTTAAAGACTGGCATCGCCGCCATCCTGACTCGACTCCAGAGGAGGTGGCGATGGCAGAGGTGGAAGAAGTGGACCGGTTGTTCAGCGGGGAAGAAGGTTTGGGGAGGTATTTGGACCTCAACGAGCAGCACTCCCTCTACTCCAACCTCCCTGGCGCCACCCGACTTGGGTATTTGGCCTTCTTGGACGCGTTCGATCAATGGGAAGAGATTCTGCCTCGACAACGCAAGCTGCACGGCGACAAGTATGGAGCTTACCTCGATTCGCTGCTTGGGTATCTGTTGGGGTTCGTGAAGAGGGCTTACCCGATGTGGGACGCGGTGGAAGGCCAAGAGTTGGCTAAGGGCATGTTTGAGGACAAGTGGCAAGCTGGCAAAGTCAAATCTTGGCAATCCGCCACGTCCAAGGACCAAGAGTCCGAGGGGATTTGGTGTGAAGCTTGTTCGTTCCCTCCCTCTTGTGACTCATTGACGAGTGGCTAACGAATGGTGACACCAAGGCGCCAAGATGTACTCCAAGCAAACCGTCTACCAAGCCCACCTGACCTCCAAGAAGCACCTCTCCCGCCAGTCCTCCACCCCTACTCCCGCTCCCCCATCCACCACCAATGGCCACTCTGGCACGACATCCAAAGAGTACCGCCTCGCTTTCCTCGAGGACCAAATCTCCTCCCTGCTCGAATCCCTCGACTCGCCCTTAGCCTCAGTCCGGGCGGAAACCAAGTCCAACGTCGAACGCAAAGCCGCTTTGACCGACCGGGAGAGGCAGTTGGAGATCGAAGAGATGGAACGCAGAGAAGCCGCCGAAGCTGCCGCTGCTGCCACCGGGGCAGGAAGGAGGGACCCGGCGCTGTTGAAAGGGGACGAGGAGGAGGAGGAAGAGAGGATTTACAACCCCCTCAAGCTGCCCCTTGGCTGGGATGGCAAGCCAATCCCTTATGTGCGTTTTTGTCCCCTCTCTTTCTTTGAGGTTTAGAGGCTGAAAGAGAAGACAGTGGCTTTACAAATTGCACGGCTTGGGCGTCGAATACCCTTGCGAGATTTGCTCCGGCGCCACCTGTTCGTCCCTTTTCCCTTGCACTTCATCTGTTACTTCCCCAAGTGGCTGATATCGTTGGGTTCGATGAAACAGACGCGGGCAGGAAGAACTTTGAGAGGCACTTCCAAGAGGCCCGCCACACGTACGGCATGCGCGCCTTGGGCTTGCCCAACACCAAGCACTTCCACGAGATCACCAAGATCGAAGATGCCATTGCCCGTTCGTGTCCCCCTTTCTCTCATCTTTTTGAAACTTTTGCTGACTGATGAGGGTGGGGTTTAGTGGCGGAGAAATTGAAGGCGGAGGGCAAGCAGGAGATTTTTCGGGCCGAAGAGATGGAGGAGCTCGAGGACGACGACGGCAACGTGTACAACAAAAAGGTCTACATGGACCTCAAGACCCAGGGCTTGCTCTAATAAGTGGGGAGGGGAAGGAGGGTCCCGCTCGCTTCAGGGCGCCGTGCCTTTTTCAACACCTGACTCGCTCTTGCTTCGTTTGCTGGGCTCGTTAAGCAGGGCAAAGGGTGGCGAAAGAGTTTTTAGATCTGCCCTTAAGAACCCAAAAATGCAAAGAGTTTGAACCACTTTGCTTTTCTTTCTTTTTCCAAATCTTTTGGGCTATAAGCGAACAAAACCCCCCTTTTCAGAAGGGACAACGGGTCAAAGAAGCAGCAGCGTGCCATTGGGCTGCACCCTGGCCTTGAGCCCAGTCAAGAACCACTGGCCGTCCTTGCTCCACCGCTCGTCCTCTTGCCCACGCACCATAGCTGGGGAAGTGACCAACAACTTGCCGCTCATCTCGCCCAGCGAAGGGTCCAGGACGAGCTTGACCGCCACGTTGGAGCAGGGCGGGCCGACGTGGGGTTGGTCCGACTGCTGGAAGTCGAACGGGTGGGTGGAAGAGACTGGGAAAGGCTGCTGGGCGTGCATCAATCCTTGGGAGACGGGGCAGCCAGTGAGGATGCGAAGCGCGTTGAGGTCGGACACGGAGAGTAAGTCCGGCGTGGAGGTGGCCAGCACCAAGATGGACCTGAGAGGGTTCAAAGTGTGCGCGAGCCGGAAGGCGGCGAGCCCGAGCTTGTCCCAGATCGTCTCGCGGTCCAAAGAGCCGGAAGACAGGGAGGACAGCTTGGACGCGAAAATCCGGTCGTGCAAGAAGCCGAGGTGGGTTCGGGCCAGTTGGCGCAGGTGGGATTGGAAAGCCCGAGCTTGGGCAGGCTGGAGGAAGAGGACGGAAGGTTGGAAGGAGGCTATGGCCGAAGCGATGTCGTCGGGGTTGGAAGTGGAAGAGGGCGAGAGCTGGAGCGAGGCCGAAGCGCACTGGGTTGCGAGGGCCACGGCGAACCCGAAGGGCGTGCTGGGCGAGTAGTAGGACATCACCTTGTCTTTAGAGGTCAACTTGATCGGGAACAATTGCGACACGCCGTAGACCGCCGCGGTGATGGACTGTTCAGTTTCCATCCCGATTCAGCTGGGGTAACAGCTGTGTGGAGGAGAGAACGAACCAAGTTGGTGAGGTCCATCAGTTGGGTAGCAGACCCGGGCTCAGGCACAGCGAACCGGGCCACGACGGCTTTGGCGACGACGGCCAAAGCGGGCAAGTCGACCTTGGCCGCCTCGTCGGCAGAGAGCGGCTTGATGCTAGGGGTGCCGGAGGTCGCTGGCCCTCCTAGGACAAAGGTAGGCAGCTGGGTGCCAACCACCGAGGGCAGGTGCTTCGTCGTGGTGATGATGGCCGAGCACTCGCGGGCTGAGCTGAGGTCGGCTATTGAGGGCAGCACGACCGGCGTGCGGGCTTCCAAGAACGCAAAAGCGCACACCGCTCTCAGCACGTCTATTTCGTGTTTGAAAAAGCACTTTGGATGAGAACACAAAGGCAAAAAAGGGGAGGGAGCGTGAACTCACCCAGCGGGTCGTCTAACAAAAGGGCCGCCGTCAACTGCGCCGTCTGCGCTCCCAAAGCCACTTTCAAGCCTTTGGCCAGGTTCTCCACTTCGCTCTTGAAGGCCGGAGAGGCAGCCTCGACCAAATCCCGCAGGCCTTTCATGTTGGACGCCGAGCGGGCAACCAGAGCGTCCGGGGAGATGACATTGCTGTTGTGCCACACCGCGCTCTCCTCCTTGTTGCGCACCCGCCCAGACTCACCCTGGCGGCCCAAGAGGATGGGGTGCAGCAGAGGCGCCGGCGGGCGGAAAAGCAGGACCTGGATGACCAAAAGCACGCTGCAGGCGCCCAGCAGCCACACGGACAGCGAGTCGAACGAGAGCGTGGGCATCTTGGGTGGCTTCCTTTCTGACGAAAAGAGCTTTTCGAAATAACGAAGGGCGACGACTTCTTGACGGGGCAAGTCGGCGGTCCGCCTCAGGAAGGAAGTCCAGTCAATTCGCCACCGCGCCGCGCTGTGGTAGTAGTGGTTAGACCGATGTGCTCAGAAGACTGACGCTGAAATGGAAGTTTCGTTGGTTCAGCCATAGGGATAGTGCACGATTAAGCAAAAGTGGTTGTACAAGGCCCGGTTTCCCTTTCGTCCCATAGACCCCCAACACAGCTCAATGCCCAGGCAAAGGGAACTAGCTTCCCAATGGTTTGAAATCTTTCATGACCGCGGGCACGCTTTGGACGGGGATGAGGCCGGCTTCCGAGATGACCACGGTGACATCTGCCGGCCTGGAGACGTCGTACATGAGGTTGACGACGGCCAGTTGGGAATGCGGAGACGCAAAAGGCGGGCGAAGGGTGCCTATTGAGTGGGTGATGGACGGCAAGCTGAAGGGAGAAGGTTCGGGGGCGGTGGCGAGGATGGGCTCGGTGAAGGACGACTCGTTGCCGACGATGGAGTCGAGCATGATGCGGTCTGAGAACTTGTACGTCTCGCACAAGCATACGACCGGCTTGCCGGCCTGCTTGCACATCATGGCCACGGTGGCGGTGCCCGCTCTTGAGAACATGGCGCCGTCAGAGAGCAGGGCGTGGGTGCCAAGGAGGACGAGGTCGACGGAAGAAAGGACGGTTCCCAAAGCGGAGATGAGGGTGTAGGTGGCGGGGATGCCGTGAGCTTTCAAGCTCTTGAGCAGCTTGGCGCCTGTCAGCTGTCCGATGAAGTTCGGATCCCTTGAGATCCGAGGGGAAAGGAAGCGCACCTTCGAGCAGCGGCCGCGAATCAACAACAATGACGCTGAAAGTCTTGCCTTGGCGCTTGGCTTCCAACAAAGTTGATTCCACAATTGAGGATCTGCGAGACCGCGATTCTCTAGTCAAAATGGTAAGCATGGCTCGAGTGGAAAGGCTGCTTGCCTTGCAAAGGTCAAGAGGCAGTCGCCGTCCCGAATCTTGGAGATGGTGTTGTTTTCGATAACCTTGCCGGCGAGCACGATGCGGTCGCGGATGAAGTGGTCGATCCTCTCGCACAGCCAGTCCTTCGCCTCCTCCTCCGGCATGTCTAGCGGCACCTGCGCAATCTCCCACTTGAGGTAGCGGATGGCGTTGCCCAGGGTCAGGGAGCGGGCGCGGGCTTTGTAGAGCTGCTCGATTTGTGGCGAGAGATGGGTGGGCAGATGCCTGGAAAGTACCATGCCTTGCGGGACTTGGTAGGAGCGGATGACCTGTATGACCATGCACGCAACCTCAGCAAATGATATTGCGGAAAGGAAGCAAGGCAGCCGCACCTCTTTGAACGCTGTGAGCATGCCCAAGCAGCGGGCGTTGCAGCCGACCATGGCGAGCTCCGACCAGAGCAAAGATAAGCGCTTGACAGCTGGGTGCACCTCCTTCTCCGCCTTGGGCTTTGGGAGCTTGCCGGGATGGTCGAGATGATTGAAGAGGAACGAGTTGAGTTGCATGGGCGTCGCTGCTGCTGCTGCCGGCAACGCGCTGTTGCTCGTCGACGCTGTTGGCCCACCGGTGACGGGGTCTGAAGAGCGCTGGCGGACGGCGTCGCGCTTGGCTGGGCCGCCGCCGCCTTTGCCAGCGTCCTGACTCGCAGAAGCATTGCCTTTGGGCGCCTGCTGCTTGTGCGACTGCCCCGCCGCTTTGGCCGCCCGCTGCGCCTCTTGCAACGCTCGACGCTCAGCTTTGGTGGCCGCAGCCGGCTTCTTGTCGCCATTAGCAGCGGACATGGCTGGCGTGAATTTTTGTGGTCGAGTGCGGAAGCTCTTTGCGGTCCGCAGTGGCGAGCTGTTTGGGTCGTTGGGGAGTCATGGTTTCCTCTAGCTATAAGAGACGATGCAAGATTACACGAAGAAGTACAGGTGTAGAGGCCCTTCTACATGCCCAGCCGGCGAGGCGTCCTGGCCGTGCGTGGCGTGCCAATGCCGGCGACCTTGGGAGTGCTCGAGACGCTCTTCTGCGCCTGGATCCGCTCCAGCTTCTCCCGCTCTGCTCGCTCCTTGTCCTTTGCCATCTCCACTGCGAGGGGCAACTCATGTGTTAGCAATTGCTTCATTTGCAAAGGAAAGGGATCACCACTCACTTTCGATCTCCGTCTTGCGAGAGAAGTCGCGATCGGCGGCGCGCTTCTGCCGCTCGCCAAAGTTCTGCTCGCGGACCGAGAAGAAGATGCCGCCCAGCTCGGCCAGCCAGTGCGGGTCGACAGACGTCACGCAGGACAGGTATTGCTTCGAGGTGAAGATGAGCTCGTGGTAGACGATGTACTCCGGCGAGACTGTGAGTTAAACGACGCTTTATAAGTCATTGGAACCAGGCTATCGGAGAAGGTGAACTCACAGCCAAGGCCAGTCAAAGCGCTTGTGGGGTGCAACTGCATGGGCAGGCCGGAGCGCAAGTTGCTGTATTCAGTGACGCTCTTCGACTTGGCCGCTTGGAAGAAGTAAGCGGCGCAGATCGCTTTCCTGTGGGGGTCGAAGATGGATTCATCAGCTTGAGTACGTGAGAAACGAGCGACGCCACCCACCTGATAACGTCCCAATCCGTGCCGCAAGCGACAACGTCGAGCTTCTGGACCTTCATGATGTCGACCAGTTGTGCTCGCACTTCGCGGGCCTTGCGCAGGATCTTGCCGTGGATGAAGTGCTTGGTTGCCCAGTTGTCGGACCAGTTGCTGTTTTTCCACTGCGTGTAGACGTGCAACAGGGCTGCGCGGTTGCCAAAATGGACATTCAGATTATGAGAACCGGAATGGAAAGCAAGGCGACACACTCAAATGATCCGACTCGGCGACCATGAACTTCTCGCGGGCGGCGTCGCTCTCCTCCATCCGCTCCTTGGGTCGGTAGAAGACAGACGGCACCGAGAGCATGGACACGATGGTAAGCATCTCGTCCGAACAGCCGTAGTCGACCGACGTGATCAGCATTTTGGCCAGCGCCGGCTCCATGGGGAAGTCGGACATCTTGCGGCCCAAGGGCGTGAGCTCGCCGACATTGTCCAGAGCGCCCAGCACCCAGAGCTGGTAGCACGAGTTCAAGATGTTGTCCTACAAAAAGAAGGTCGATGTCAGATTTGGCATCTTGAGTAAGAAAGGTTGCTCACCTGCGGAGGCGGGTCCATGAAGTCGAACTGAAGCAGGTCCCGCACGCCTAAGGACTTGAGCAGCAGCACTGTGTTGGCCAGGTTGGTGCGTTGGATTTCTGGGAGGGTGCTGGGAAACAGTTCGTCTCGGAACGCAAACTCGGTGTAGAGCCGGAACGCCACCCTTCAAGGCAAGAGTGAGCCTGGAGTCAGATGCGGACAGAGCGCGAAGCTCTGCTTACCCTGAGCCTGTTCGACCAGCACGTCCTGAACGCTGCCCAGCGTTGGCTTGGGAGATCGGGGTTATTTGCAAGGCGTCCATGCCGATGCGCGGATTGTAGACCTTGAGCTTGCTGAAGCCGGCGTCGATGACATACATGATTCCGTCGACGGTCAACGACGTCTCTGCAATGTTGGTGGCGACAATACACTTCCGCCGCCCGTCTTCGGTGGGCTCGAAGATCTTGGCTTGCAGGTCCGCTGGCATTTGAGAGTAGATGGGCAGCACGGCGAGCTCCGCGGCGTTGTCAACTTGCTCCAAGCGTTCTGTGCACAACGCATCGTTCTGATCTCGATAGGTGTGGAGATAAGGCAGCCTTTGCTCACCTCTGATGACTTGACAGGTGACCTCAATGTCCTCCTGGCCAGTCATGAAGATGAGAATGTCGCCGGCCGCATAGGTGAGATGAATTTTGAGGGCCTGCTTGACCGCACTGTCCACATAGTCTTCGCAAGGCGTCTTGCTGAACTGGACATCGACCGGAAAAGTGCGGCCGGGAATGATGAAGCACGGCGCTTGGTCGTAAAAGTTCGAGAACTGTGAGACGACAACGCCGCCCAACCATCAGCTGTGCGTTGATGGTGGGAGGAGCGACCCACCTTTTCTTGGTTCATGGTGGCCGAAGTGACGATCAGCTTCAAGTCGCGCCGGCGCGCCAGGACTGTCAACGGGATTCAGTCAGCGTGTCTACCATGGAATGGGAGAGGCGCCACCCACTTTTACGCAAAAGTCCCATTAGAACGTCAGTCGAGAGAGAGCGCTCGTGCGCCTCGTCAAGAATAATCACACTGTAGCGGTCCAAGTCGCCCTCGTTAAGCGATTCTCTCAGAAGCACACCGTCCGTCATAACTGCTCGACCCGATCAGAGTTTGTACATCAAAGAAAGTAGAAACACGACGCACATTTGAGTACAGTGTCTGACGAAGTGCAGTCTTCGAATCGGATGGCATAGCCGACCTCCTTGCCGAGCTCGACCTGCATCTCTTCGCTGACTCGCTTGGCCACGCTCATGGCGGCCACACGACGCGGCTGGGTGCAGCCGATCATGCCGTATTTGGTGTAACCCTCCTCGTGCAAGAATTGGCCAAGCTGAGTCGTCTTGCCCGAGCCCGTCTCGCCCACGACGACGACGACTTGGTGCTCTCGGATGACCTTGAGCAAGTCTTCACGGCAAGCAAAGGCGGGCAGGTATTGGCGCTGCTCTTTGAGCGACTTCGTCCGGGAAAAGTGGCTGCCACCGGACGCGTTGCCGGTGCTGGGTTTGAGGTGCGAGGCAAACTGGGAGTCTTTGCGGTGATTTCCCTCGTCTGCCTTGTCGTTCTTAGCTTTGATTGCCGCCGCGTTGGATCCTGTAAGTGGCATTCAGCTATTGCGAACTTGAAATCAAGTTGAGGAGAAGCCTGCTCACCAGTCGCTGCCGCAGCAATCTCTGCGTTCTTCTTCTCTTCCAGCTCTTCCTCTGTCTCCTCTTTGACACCAAGCAGGTTGCCCAGATTGGTGCCGGCCATTTGGGTGACCTTGCGGGCCGCCTTCTCCCTCTCGGCCTGCGCCCGCTTCTCTCGGACCAACAAGGAGCCCTTTTTGCTGAAGACGGCCAAGTCGGAGGTGGGGTCGCGGACTGGGTTGATGGGGTCGAGCTGCTTAGTGAAGACCATGCGGCCGTCCAAGAAAGGCGGCTTCAAGTCGTGCACGAGCAAGTGCACCCTTGACTCCTCCTCGTCGTCGATGTCGAGGTCGATTTTACGTCGCTGACCAGTGACGCCAGACTGGGCGATCCGATTCATTTCCCAAAGGTCGTTGTCAGCCTGGTAGGCGGCTTGGCGAGCGTTGAGCTTCTTTGCCTTGGCCACGCCAGCCTGGGCCGCCGCCATGAGCTCCGTCTCCTTGTCGGCCGCGTTGTCGTCGTAGGAAGCGAACGGGTTGTGGTCTTCGGAGCCGGCCACGCCTTCTTCGTAGCCGTACCAATCCCGGTCCAATCTGAGCTGCTCCTCCTCCCACTCTCGCCCACCCGGCCCTCGGACCGTCTCTGGGGTCTGGCCTTGCTCTTCCGGGTAGTTGCGCCCTGAAGTCGAGTCCGAGTCGCCGCGCAGAGGGGTGTCCCATTCTCGGCCTCCAACGCCGCTCCGCCTGCTGGTCGAGCCGGACGTCGTGCGAGGTGTTGAGTCCCATGAGTTGCGGTTGTTGCCAGAATAGGAAGCACCGCCAGAGGAAGGCGTGGCGTCCCAGCCGCGGTTGCGAACAGGCCCAGCTGCGGCAGACGGTGTGTCCTCAACCCGGTGGCGGTAGGAAGTGTTGCCGCCTTGAGGCCGCTCTGGCTCTCGTCGGCCGCCTCCACCATTTCGATCTCTGTCCCGATCCCTTTCGTTGCCGCCACGGTCGCGGACGTTGCGGTTGAGCCGGTTGCGGAAAGATGCCAGGTGGTCGTCGTCGCCTTCTGGTGGCCTTTGCCGCTGGTCCCGAGAATCAACCGCGCCGTCTGTGAGAACGCACGAGGAGCTATAAGACGAAGCAGACGTCTGAGAGAAGGGAAGCCACCCACCTCGTGCATTGCGAGCCTTGCGGTGCTCCTCCAGCCGCTTCTTGGCCACCTCTGACAGGCCGCCAGTGTGCGACGGCGTCTCTGCCACTCTCTTCCTCGAGTTGAATCCAGATTGTGGACGCCCAGGCACTGTGAGCGGCAATGTAGTCCATGAGCAAAGACAACGCCTCCTCGAAGTGGTGATCGCCGACTCACTTTTGAACTCTGCAGTGAGATCCTCGGTGCTCTCTTCGATCCTAGGCCTCTTGGCGTCCCTCCCTGACTCGTCCTGCGCCCGCTCGTCCCGCTTCGCCTGGGCCAGCTTGTCCAAGCCGAGGAGGGACGACTTTTGCAGCGGCGCCTGAAAAATGTGCTTGCTGCCGTCCGCTGTGGCCGCCAAGCCAGGCCGCCGGGCGATGCCACCCGCCATGGCGTTGTGCTGAGGCAGCATGACCTCCGAGTCGGTCACCACCAGGCCGCCGTAGCTCGCTGAGGAGCCGACCGCCTCAGCCGCGGTGAGGCCATTGGTGGGCTGCGTGCCGTGCTCCTGCCCTTTGACGTCCCGCCAGACCTCCTCCAAGAACTCGGGCCGGAACTTGCCAAACGTCGCCGCCGCCTTGGCGAACGCGGGCAGGTCCTTGTGCGCCTGGACGAGGCCGATGACCCTCGTCGCCAGCAAATCGTTAGGGTTGAGCGTGTTGAGCTCCCTCGAGATGAGGATGGCCAGGTTGTGGGTGAACGAGTCTGCCTCGGCCATTGTTGCACAAACGCTCAAAGGCTGGCGGTTGCTCGCCAACAGAAATTTGGGAGGAGGCTCTCTCTCGAGCTCAACGCCAGTGCAGGTTTCTCGTCGCCTTCTCAATGCAGATCACGCTCTTTTGTCCATTCTGTACATTGTTTGTGGTAGTGACACTGACAGGGCCAGCCAGTTGACGATTCCGTGCCCGTCTCCCCATGCACAACAGCGGTGGCGGAAAGCTGTTTCCCACGTGAAATGGGTTCCGGAAGGCTGGTTGAACTTGCCGTCAGAAGACGAGCAGTTGTAAGGTGGCTCGGGAGCAAATCAAGCCAATTCCAGACTCGAGCCGATGAGGCTCCAAGGCAGTCCGTGCAAGGTTCTTCGGCGTTGTCAAATGCATGCTATACATCCCGTTCCCAATTAGTACACCACCTCTATCGTAAAGCGAGCCCACATTGTCGTAAGGAGAAGGCAAGCCAGCTAGCCTTGTCGTAATTGCTCCAACACCTTTTGAACAGCGGGCGAGAGCGACCCCATCCCTTGCTGGTCCATGAAGCCCATGATCAAGGCGAAGCGGGCGTCGCTGTCCTCTGGTTCGTCATGCTCGAACACGGGTTGGCGCGAGAGAGGGGTCTCGACGGTAGGAGGCTGTTGCGGTTCGTCCTGAGACTGGCAGCGAGAGAGGGGCCGCCGCGACGGTGGACGGCGAGAGGAGCAGGAAGAAGAAGAAGTAGAGTGGCGTCGTGAAGCGGTAGGGCGGAAGGGCATTTGGCTGAAGAGAGAGAAACGACGCGTCTTGGACGTGGCCGGCGCCTGCTCGTCCTCCTCCTCCTTATCCTCCGCCTCCGCCTTTTGGCAGCTGTCCAGCTGGTAGAAGGTGCTTTTGGCGACCTTCAGGGGAGGGGTGGGAGACTTGCTGGAGGACGAAGAATGATAGCCAGAGCTTTGGTCATCGTTATCAGTTGTTTGCCACCGTGACGTCGGGCTGAAAACAAGCGCTCACTCGACTTGGTCGACGGACTCGTCACTTGCGCTGCTGCTCCTGCGTCTGAAGTATGTCATCATTGCTTGTAGGATTGATTGATGGTGGCAGCAGACAGAGAGGCGAGGAATAAGGCCAGAAAAGGAGTTCGCGGAGACGATGAAGCTAAACTAGGGCGAAATTGCGGGCCAAGGTTTTGGCCTGCTTTCGTTCGCTCCAAAGAGAGGGGCCTCGGAGACGTTGCAGGACATCGAGTTAGAGAGATGGGCAGAGTAAGCAGACTCGTGTCTCCATGCCTGGTCATGCTGGAGCCCGATTTTCGTGGGCGAGTTGGCAATTGTTGCGCCTCGACGCTGTTGCCGCCATTCGTCGTAACCGACCCCAAACTCAACAGCATTCAGGGCATCAAACAAGCATCAAAACACGTCGTGGAACATAGGAACACAAACGCAGACACACACAGAGCTCTATAAAAGGAAGATGACGAGTTCTACCGAACCGGCCGCTCCTGCCGAAGGAGATGGCCACGGGCTCAATCGCTTGGCCCCCAAGGGGGGGTCTCACCTTGATAAGGACCGAGCTAACATTGACGCTCTTACACCTTCCCAACTACTTAAAGAAGCCATGTTTCGAGATAGAGCTGCTTATTGAAGCCCAAATCTCGAACTCTAAATCGCGCAACACCGTTGCCGCTTCGAATGGCCACCGTCGCGGCTGCAGACGAAGAGCCGCCGTCCAGCTCTGGGACCGCTCCAGCTGCCGGCAACGCCAAAGGCCCTATTAAACGCAGCCGGAATGGATGCATGGTAAGTCTTGATGGTACCCACGCCTACTTTCAACGCTAAGCAAGCGCAGACATGCCGGCGGAGGAAGAAAAAGTGCACCGAAGATTGGATCGAGGGCTCTTGCACCAGATGCATCCAAGGCGGCTGGCAATGCGTGCCGCCCACAGCAAAGTCGCCCTCATCAAAGGGGAGGCTGGCGTCGTCGTCGTCCAGTCGCATCAGCCCGCCCGACTCGACCGCGTCGCCTTTGCTTTCGGCGTCCATGGGCATGTCGCCGCTGGCCCCGCCAGCTGCCGCCGCCAACAGTCCCTTTTCCGAGGCGCCGTGGAACACGCCTCTGCTGAGCGAAGTGAGCGCAGAGACGCTGCTGCATTCTCTCGCCACCGGCAAGGCGGCTTTCGGAGGCGCGAGTGGCAGCACATCGCCAGCTATGCCCAGTCCTCGCTCGAAGCTCTGGCCACTAGATCCAATTGGCGCTTCTGCTTCTGCCTCGCCTCCAGCTTTGATGCGCCCTAACAGCTTGCAGGAAGACTATGCCTTTGGTTCTTTTTGTTCGTGACCACTTTCCGCCGAGTTCACTCTTGCCTGCTAACGAACGGCGCTAGATGACGAGCACCTTCTACCATCTTGGCTGTCTCAGAATCCCATCTTCATGTCGCCAGAAGCTCTGGTTCGCTTCAAGGGAATGGGGATATCCTTCGCGTCCGTTGCGCGGCTATCTTGCTTGACGGCGGCATCCGCATGTAAGTCCTTACTGCTCTGAGTCTCTTTGACTAAGCTTAGTGTTGCATCCAGACATCGCCGCGCTGCGAGCATCGGTAGAGCAAACGCCGGAAACGGCCGCCGCTTTGGTCCCGTCCAATCCCTACCTCGTCGAACCCGAAATCTACTTTACCGCTGCTCTTGCAGAATGGGAACGAGGTTCTTACAAGTCAGTGTCATTTTCTGGCGCCACGAGTGTACCCGCTGATTCTTAAAGCAGCCCGCCTATCGACCTTGAAGGCAGTTTATGGATCTTCGCCAACTTGCATATGGCGGCGGTCTCCTTTCTAGGCTCCAAGAAGGCCGAGGCTGCCATGGAGTACGCAGACCGGTGTATGCTCAGTGTCTTGCAAGAGCCGCAACTGGATCTGGGAACGCTTCGGGGCTTCTCGGCGGTCTGCGTCAAGTGGTATGCGGTGGCCGATCTGTCTCGCAGCGTTGCACACCGCAGGAAGACCGTCTTGACCTACCGGTGCGGGTCGGCGCCAACAACGCCTTTGGAAGAGCGGCGCAACTCAATCGACGAATCTGTAAGCTGCCGACTGGCCGCCGTCGCTTAATTGGGCGCACACTCACATTGAGAAATGCAGTACTATGGCCTTAGCAATACCCTTCTGGTTCTGCTGGTAGACACTGCCAACATATGCGCTCAAGCGCATCAGCTGTCGGGTCTTATTCGTTTGCCGCCGACCTTCCTCGCTTTGGCCGAATCTGTGCTCTCGAAACTCAAGCAGTGGCTGCCGGATCCTGGCCTCTCTCTGTCTACCGTTCCAGATAATTCAAGGCTCAATCTTGCTGTAGGTTCCCTTGCAAGCGCGATGATGATGAGCGCTGAGCCTCTTCTGCAGCCCGAGTTGGCGACCGCGCAAGAGTTGTGGCGGCAGGTCGCCTTGCTCCAGCTTCAGGTTCTGGTCTTTCGAGCTCCTCCGACAGATAATCGAGCTGCTGGTCATTTGGCTTCGGTCAGTCGTCGCAGCGCGGGCTTCATGGGTTCGCGACTTACGATCCGAACAGGCCATGGACCTTTTGCGCGCGCTTTCCGACCTCATTCCTTTGCGCAAGCGGCGTCAGTTGCGTATCGTTGACCTGTGGACGGCATTCTACAGTCAAGCCGCCTTCCTCGTTGGCGCCATGCTGACCTCTCCTACCGACCGCGACTTTGTTCGCAGCTTTATCATCAAATGCGGCCCCGAAGTCGCCCTTACCGATCTTCTCACGCTTTTAGACACCACTTGGTCCGAGATGGACAACAACACTAGAGGCTATCGCGACTGGTATTCGGTGGCGGACTCGCGCCGCCTCTCCATTCAATTCTTGTAATCACGCCTGCCGACACAACTCGGTCTGGCCGCACTTTCATACAACCGCACGTAGAACACTTTAGATGCACAGCACGCATGTGAAATAGGCAAAAACATAAGCATTTCTGACCAAAGCGGCTTGACCGCGCATCGACGTCACGACGGCCAACTTCCGAAGGAGAGTCCGACTGCCTATAAAAAGTTTGGGAGCAGGCGTCCACCTCCATACCCCTAGAGCCATGTCTGAAGGCGTAGGTTCTACTTCTTGTAGCTGCCGAACCCCAGAACCTGGCCTGATTGGCCTCCGTAGCTGCCCAACTTCACTCCCTCGGATTACGCCCGGTTTTTCAGTGCTGGCGCTCTTTGTGCTTGTCTGAGTCATGGGTAGGCTCCTTCGTGAAGTATTTGATGTGTGCTAAGCCCTGCTCCGTCAGTGCTGCCACTCCAAGTGAGTCCGAGGCCCAACTTCGTCCAATCGGTTGGAGAAGCCAACCTGACTTTCCCCAGTCGATGTCGTCAAGACAAGAATCCAGATCGACTCATCTCTTAAAGGAAAGTCGATGATCACCGCTGGGCGTGAGCTCGTCGCAGCGTGAGTCTGTTCTAAGTGGTGACCCAACGAATCTCACCCTGCGATAGACGAGGCGCCGGCGTCCTCTTGACTGGATTCGGCCCGACCGCCGCAGGCTACTTTGTGCAAGGCGGAGCCAAGTTTGCTGGCTACGAGTTCTGGAAACGCAAGCTCATCCAGTGGTCCGGTGGTCCGGAAGCCGCTGTCCCGAATCGCACTGCGATCTACCTCTTGGGCGCCAGCATCGCCGAGTTCTTTGCCGATATTTTGCTATGTGGGTACACCTTTATAGACGGACGAGGTTGGAAAGACTCTGAACTCTTGTCATAGGCCCGCTCGAGGCGACCCGCATTCGTCTCGTCAGCGATTCGAATTACGCAACCGGTCTCACCACAGGCTTCATGCGGATGGCTCGCGAGGGTGGTGTTAGGGAGTTCTGTGAGTTCCACAGTGCCATGTTCTATGGCCAAAGCTCATTGATTGCCAGATTCTGGGTTCATTCCCATCCTCTTCAAGCAGATTCCCTTTGCTGGTACGCTTATCAGCTATCGGTTCTACTGACATGGTTGCTGACTTCCACTTAGTCGGCCAGTTCACTGTCAACGAAAGGATGCACGAGCTAGGTCAGCCGCACATTCCTCGCTGCTTCGTTCAAATCTGATTCCCTACCACAGTCAGCAAGTCTATGGGCCCCGAAAAAGAAGCCAACCTATCTCCAATCGCCAAAGGTGGCGTCACGCTTGGCTGCGGTGTCATTGCTGGTGCCGCGGCTGCTATCCTCTCGCAGCCGGCAGACACCCTGCTCTCCCAGATCAACAAGGGCAAGGGCGGTTCCGGTGGCGTTCTATCGCGCCTGGGCCAACTCGCAGTCGAGGCTGGCCCCGTTGGCCTCTTCTCTGGCCTTGGTCCGCGTATCCTCATGACCGCTGGCTTGGTATGTTCTTCTGTGGGCTGCCTTTTGCGCTCTCCTCATCCGCCCCCTTCAGGTCTCTTCCCAATTCTTGATGTACGACGCCATCAAGCACGCACTTGGGTAAGCTCGGAAAGCCTTTGAACATCGGATCCTCTCTGATCAGATGAACAGAGCTCCCAAGGGCATCGAGCTTCACAAAGAAGAAGCCAAATAGATTTTCACTGCCTCGGAACGAACACTTTAGATACTAGTACACGCTGTAATGAAACCGATCGGATCTCTAGAAACCTTCGCTGGGCTGCTGCTTCTTGCACCCACACGTCGATCCGCATCAATTTCGACCAGCTCACTCCTCTTCATCCATTTCATGAAGAACTACAGCTTACACGCTTTGCCTGCGGCATGGTTCGTGGCGATGCTGCCGCTGTGGTACTGCGCCACGCTGCCCCTCAGTCGCAAGTGGAACAACGCGCAAGGAGCTGATGTTTTCGTGCGTCAATTGGGCAAGGACGGGAAGCTGTCGCCTCAAGAGAAGAAGTATCTGAGAGCCCGTCAAGGTGAGTTCTTGCCCTTGGCAGCAGGCCGACTTCCTCAGCCTCATCTGCGAACCGTGCAGCGCACAAAAACGGCATGGAGAACTTGCACATCTTCTCGGCTGCGATGCTGGCTGGCAACCTGGCCAAGCTGCCTGCGGACACCCTCAATCAAGCGGCCGCCATCTTTCTCGTCTCGCGCCTGCTCTACAACGTGCTCTACGTTTCCATCACCAGTCACCCTTTGTCTTTCATTCGTTCAGCTACCTATTACATCGGACTCATCAGCAACTTCGCTGTGGTCATCAAAGCCGGCAGCAAGCTGCAGTATTAAGAGGGAAGGGGCACAAAAATGCGAGAACGACGGTTCGTCATGTAGGAAGATGTCTCTGTGGAAAGAACACGGAAAGAGGCTTGTATCTGGGAGCAAAGATAGGGCTGAAGTCAGCGTCATTGTTTTGATGTGCAAGAAGACAATGAGGAAGATGGAATCAGTTAACAGTTTTCTAGGCTGCCGTCCAGCACGAAGGCTTGGGACGTTAGTGCAATCTCGTCACCCCAAAAGAGGTTGGCGCCCAGTGCGCTTCATCTCGCGTATAGTGTCGGGGAGGAGGGAGGGGGAAGAAGACCGTGAAGACTTACCGAAAGCAGATCTAGACCTTGGCAGGCTCGACGGCCGCCTTCTTCTCCGCCTCGCCGACGTTGACTTGCGTCGCGTCGTCATCTTCCACTTCGTTGTCTTTGCGGTCGGTAATGTAGGTGAGGTTGAGAAACAAGCAAGCGAGCTGAGTGTGACGGGGTGTCAGCGAAAGCGGCAGGGTTTGCCGGCAAATTGCTGAACTCACCCATTCCATTGCCACACCAAAGACGTCTTCAACGGCAGTGAAGGCCGAAGTAAACCCGTTGGCATCGTAGTTGCCAGTGTTGTAATACGACGCCTTCCAGACGGAAGCTTGGATGACGCCGAAGAGGCCACGGACAATCAAAAACGTCCAAGTGCAGAGGATGATGACGAGGGTGGGGTGGATCTTGGAGTGTCTCTTGCGGTAGTCGCGGACGGTCTTCATGATGCAGAAGAAAAGCAGGATGTTGATGGCGAGGAAGGTCGCTTGGCCAGCCGTTCGCGTGGCCTTGGCAATGTCTGGAGAGAAAGTCATCTTTAGCCCGAATAAGAGTCTGAAAAATGACAGGAGCGCACTGATGTCGTTCTGGACCTCATCAGGGGGCGTGGTGCTGTCCAAAGAGGCAGAGACGTAGGATCCACCGACGATGATGCAGCTGGCAAATACCGTCAACCATTGTCTGCAAGCGCAAATTGAGCCTCACTCACACGTTGGCCAAGATCAGCAGAGCATGGATGGGGGAGATGGGGTTCTCCCTGATTTGCGACGGGAGGAAAGCGGGAAGCACGAAGATGCCAGACAGGATGCGCATGCGGATTTGGGCGCGTGTCAACTTCTTGGTAGGTTCGAGCCAAGACGACTTGTCGGGCGAGGTGTGGCGTTGGAAAGAGATGAGAAAGCGGAACGTGCACAAGACCAGCGTGAAGTAGCCTTCGGCGCCCCTGCGAGATTCGATTGGTCACTTTCGTCGAGCCCGAATGGACTCCAAAGAAACAACTCACAATACGAGGTAGGCCACAAAGTTGCCAATGCTTTTGAACACGAGCGCGCAGAACGCTATGCCCGTGGCTTGGGAGGCTAGTCTGATGGTCACATGGAACAAGACAACGCCCCATCGACTCTTGAGCTTGATTCGGCGAGTGAAGGCCGCGAAAACCATCCAAGAGAAGATAGCGACATCTGCTAAGGCGCCTGAGTATTTGCTGAAGGGCGCCACTCCGCTTGGACCTTACAGAGAACGAGCTGCGGACAGGCATGCACATGTGAGAGGGCCGAGTCAAACCGGTTTGACCGGATCAACTCACGAAGAGGATGACCCCAGTGGCATTCTTGTCAATTGCCATTGTGAATGTCTAGGCCAAATGCAGGCTGGTCGTCACACAAAAAGGGGCAACACCAAAACTTTCGAGGACCAAAAGTTTCGAGGTGATGATGTTGAAGAATCAAAGAGGATTAAAAGAGGAATATATTGATTTGGAGTGTTTTGGAAAAGAAATGGGTTTGGAAGGTGGAAAGGTGGGAGTTTTGATTAGTTTGGTGTTTTGGGTGAGTTTTGATGCCGGTGGCCTCGTTGTGCAAGGACAACGAGCAAGAACGTTGTGGCCTATCGACCTCGCTTCGTGAGTCGCTAACAAGACGCAGCGACGAATTTGCCGTGCAAGTCGAGGACTTCCCAGCGTCATGATCAACTCGGCACATCCGACCGCCACATTTTTCTTCGCGTCATTTTTCGAGCTTCTTGCTCCTTATCCACGTGCGCGAGAGACGCAGCTAGTGCAGTAGAGAGAGTGCAGAAGAGGAGGTCCATTGGGGCAGAGGGGGCAAAAGGGCCAAAAAGCGTTGGTTGCTGCTGAAGAACCCTCATCGGACCAGCGGGAGTCTGGGCTCGGTCATCCACCATGCTGTTGCGCCTAATTCGCCCGCGGATGCCGGTAGCCAGCAAGGTCGTCGAACTGTGCAGGCCAATTTCCAGCAAGGCGTACTACGGAGCGATGCCGGAATTGGACGAAAAGGACATTGAAGAGCAAGCGTTTCTCTTTGCCAAAAAGTTTCGGGTGGCAACAGTTCTCAAACTTGAAAGTGCAGGACTTGGGTCCGTGGAAGTGGTCCAGGAGGACAAGCAAGTGAGCATCCTCAACGGTGAAATCTCAAAGTGGCAAAATGTTAAGAATCCGCCATCAGTCAACAAGACGAACATCAGTTGCTCTTTGCTCCACAAGCCCACAGGCGAGCCTTCCTCTCTTGCTACCCTGGTCACTTTTGAGGCTGTTTTGAGGCTGACGCGAGTTTTGCAGGCGTTCGGGTGCAGTGCCACCAGACGCGGAGTCGGGAGCAAAACCGGGTGCTGGCCCACCGGATCTTGAGGGAGAAGCTGGACATGTTGGCCAATCCGGGCAGCTCTCAAAAAGAGCAGAAGTGGGCCAAAGAGAGGGCGAAGAAGGCGAGCCAGGCAAGGAAGCGGCGCCGGAAAGCGGAGGAGGGCTCCGGGGCTGATTCTGGCGGCGAAGTCGACTAGCCGCCGAATTTCACTCTTGTAAAGTGTCAATGATGATCCATTGTAAAACTTGCGAAGTCAAACATACCCAGAATGCACTCGACTCGAAGCCTAGTGAAGCCCACCACATACCGCAAAGCAGATTAGAAATCGCCCTTGCCCTGTTTGCCGAAAACCACTCAGTATGCAACGTAAGACAAACGGCATGGGATGGAAGGGGCATACATGGTCTCGCTCGCCGCGTTGGGCGTTGACAGTCCGCCTCTCGTTGTCCTGGCGCTTGGGGCAGGTGGCGATGGTGTGGCCCAAACCGCCGCAGAAGGTACAGCCGCCTGGTCCATCGGGTCCAGCGTTGGGGTCCACAATGGCCATGAGGAAAGGCGGGACTCTGTTTGCCACCAAGTCAGCGCACTGCCTCGATAGGGCCAATAGGAACAAGAACGAACTTTTGCTTCGCCTCGAGCAAGAGGTACTTCAGGTCCAACAGCGTCTCTTCAGGAGTGTTGGTGTTGACGAAGGTGGTGGCGATGCCGGTCTTGCCACTGCGGCCGGTACGACCAATTTGATGGACGTAGTCCTCAATCTCCTTGGGCATGGTGAAATTGATGACGTGCTGGATCTCGGCAAAGTCTAGACCCTGCAAGGAAGAACGAATGACGAGTGAGCCAAAGAGAATGGCTTAGGATAGAGAGTCTACACTTGCCTTGGAAGCCACTCCGGAAGCGACCATGACGTCCTTCTTGCCCGTCTTGAACGCTTTGAAGGCATACTCGCGCTCTTCGGCCGTCTTGGAGCCGTGGATGGCGACGGCCTCGACGCCTTTCCGCAAGAGGTACTCTTGGATGTCGTCGACTTCGTTCTTGTTATCCGAGAAGACGATGACCGGCGGCGGGGTGGTCTGCAGGCACTCGAGCAGGTACATCATCTTGGCCTCGTTCTTGATGAACTCGATGTGCTGGACGACGTCCAAGTTCGCGGCGCCCGCCCGGCCCACGTTGACGGTGATCGGCTTGATCAGAGAGGACTGGGCAAACTCGCGGATCTTCATGGGCATGGTTGCCGAGAAGAGCAGGGTCTGGCGCTGATGCTTGAAGTAAGACATGATGTTGCGCACATCGTCCTCGAAGCCCATGTCGATCATTCGATCCGCCTCGTCCAGCACAAAGTATCTGCGTGATCCAAAAAATTGAGACGGATTTTCAAGAGGGTGGGATAGCATTGAGGACACACCTGCAGGAGTCCAATGTGAACTTGCGCTTTTCAAGCATGTCTTGAAGCCGACCGGGGGTGGCGACGACGAGGTGGAAGCCATTGGACATGATGTGGCTCTGCTCATTCATGTTGAGGCCGCCAATGGCGAGCACGGTCTTGACCTCTGGGTAGCGGTCCTTGGCGCACGCCTCCGCCATGGCCACCAAGCCTTCGTACGTCTGTCGGGCCAGCTCTCTTGACGGGCAGACGATCATCCCAACTGGCCCCTCCCCGCGGGCGAACGGCAGCTTCTTTTCCTCCTCCATCGCATACATGAGCAAAGGCAAGCTGAAAGCTAGGGTTTTGCCTGAGCCGGTGAAGGCGACGCCAATCATGTCGCGGCCAGAGAAGGCGATGGGGATGCCTTGCAGCTGAATGGGCGAAGGCCTCTGGATGTTTTTCGATTTGAGGTACTTCAGGATGGGTGGTAGGAGCTTCATGTTCTTGAACGAGGGCACGGGCGGGGGGATGTCCTGGACTGCTTCGCCCTGGGTAGTCTCGATGATCAAGTGGTGCTTTTCTCGAAGCTTGTCGTGCTCCTCTGGCCGCTTGTTGCGGATTGACGCGGGCGGGCGCCAGGAGGATGTCAAAGGTTCGGTGTAGGAGATGCCCTTGGCCAGTTCAAAGTCGGACACGAGCTTGCGCTGGGCTCGGTTGGCGAGGCGAAGGATCTCGGCCTCTTCCTCTGCGCGCTTCTCCGCCTCCGTCTTGCGGGCGTCTGTACGCTGTATGTCAGTTGCGAGCACATACAGTGCAATGAGTAGCGAGCAGCAAACGCACCCTCCTCGGCCTGCTTGCGCTTGACCTCTTGGGCGGCGACGAGTAAAGTCTTCTCCCTCGCCACCCGCTCGCGCTCCCGCATCTCCTCCTCGAGCTGCTGCTGTTGCCGCTGCGCTTCGAGCTTGGCCTTGTTCGCCTGCTGCGAGGACTGGCTCTTGCCGGACAGCTTGGCGAGCTCCATCTCTCGCCTCTTGACCACCGACACATAGCCCCCGCCTGCGCCTGAGTCGGCCTCGTCCTCTGACAGGTCGTACGGGTCCTTGACAGGCTCTGAGAGACGAGGTCGCTTGGCTACCGACATCTCGTTTGGAGGGTTGGGTGGGGTGGCAAACCTGGTCTGGTCGCTGCCGGCAAAAAGATTTGTTGCCCTGCCAGCTCCCATGCTCGAGCCTGGCATCTGCTTCTGGTTACATTTGCACGCTCTGAGATATGGTATGAGCTCGTTTTGCCAGTCGGAGACCGCCAGAAGTGGTCCCAGATGCCCTGCCCTTCCCTTTGTTATTCTGGCTCGCTCGGCGTCGCTGACAAATGGGTCGACGTCCTTCTTGTTCCCTGGTTTCATGCCCGAGACGAAGTATGAAGCAAGAACGTCAGAGAACATGTAGCCAGTGTTCGGACAGTCCTAACGACAAGGATTAGCACCCTTCGACGACCGGCGTCCCCACGGCCTTGTTGCGCCACTCGTTCGCTGCTGTACATTGATGCACCCGCCCGAAAGGGTGTACTCTTATTTGTTGCTTGCGTTTGCTTGGATTGGCATCGCTCATGGCCATGGGTGAGCTCCCCATTCGCTTGACCCGCTCATGAATTGGTCTAACCTGTTGGCCTGGCTCGCAGAAACATTGTCACCATCAATGTGGTATGCCGCCGTCCCTGGGTTGCAGACAAGAGCCACAGTTGAATGAGCGATTCCCAGGGCGGCAAATCCCAGACCAATGCGGCGGTCCGGCATGTGGGCACCAATGGGCCGGTGCAGGATGTGATGAGCAATACTTTGGCGTGCAACTTGGCCAGCACGGTGTGTCCGCTTTCTTCCTTGTTGCTCATGGATGACGGCTTACGATGAAAGGGCAAGAGCAGGAAACGAACGATCCGCCACCTGGGACGAACAACTACGTTGACATCGTCGCTGGTGACTCTTTGTGCGTTATCCTCTGACTACAATTATGAATGCACAGTCTGATTGGCTATGCCAGAACGTTCGTATGGACAAATTGGACCAGTTTCACGCACCAATTTAGCCACGTTCGTGCCGCGCTTCATCTTCCCATATCATTGCTAGCTGGACCTCAACGGGTACGCAACAGCACGGGCCCATATTGAACTACATGGCCGCTTGCGAGAACGACGACTGCTCGACTTTCGATCCTGTCTCCAAGCCCGTATGGTTCAAGATCTCCGAAGAAGGCTTTCAGCATATGGCAATGTACGACGGCAACGCCTCCCAGATATACGCCCACTTTGCAACAGATCAATTCAGCGACCAAGGTTCGGTTTGGGAAGTGCCCATTCCGGCCGCTCTCAAACCTGGGTCGTGAGTGACAATCATCCAAAGCGAATCTGGAGACAGCGAGCTGATCCTTCGCCATCAAGCTATTTGTTGAGGCATGAGCTAATGGCCCTGCACTTGGCGTACCAGATTAACATGGCCGAGTTGTAATCTCCTCCTCCTTCCAACACGAGCCGCCCGAACTAAGCGATCTCACGTGCAGCTATCCCTCTTGCACTCAGCTTCGGGTAAAAGGCTCTGGAACAATTTCTCCCTCTAAAAATCTGGTCTCCTTCCCCGGCGCATACACGAATACCGACCCGGGCATCCTCTTCAGCCTCTACAACGGCGACGGTTCGTTTAGGGTCATCACCGACTATACCATTCGTGAGTATGATCTGGTCTAAGTCATTTCCGTGTGTTGAACTAGAGGGTTTACACCAGCCGGGCCACCCGTTGACCCAGTGGCGACCGCGCTTGTCGTTGGTGGCAGCAGCGATGCAAGTTCTAGCTTGGCAGCGACAGTCTCGGGTGCATCTACAAATACTACAAGCGCATCCAGGACTGACACCTTGTCCGCTGGCGCCATTTTCCCGACCGAATCCGTGCCGCCAGAGAGCTCCTCAGCGCCATGCTTCTCCTCCGACATCCTTTCTTTCGTCTGGGCCACCTTTCTTCTATGCATTTGTTGCTCTGGAAATTGGCCTGAATGAAGGGTTCTAAGTGAACGGGATATGTGGCGAAACGGCGGCTAGCGGGTGGCAACCTCTGGTTCGGGCGGGTTGTAGGCCACTGTAGACAGTGTTAGGCAACGGCCTATTATATGTTTGCAATTCTAACTTCCCAGTAGCGTTAGTTGAACAACATAGAGAGCGGAGCGTGTTCGACCCAGACCTCGGTTGTTCCAAAGCCGCCAATGCTTGCGTGATTTCGATGCCTCTCGTCGCTCCTACTCATGCTCTGAACGTGTATTTAGATCACATATGTGTTTTGGCCGTGTCCTAGCTTGCTCTGCTCTCCAGAAGGTCTTGGACTGGATCAGCCGCCAAAATGCAGACTCGCGACTCTTGCTGCCCTCTTTCTCTTCTGCACGCCACTCCCACTGCCCTCAAACAAGATGAAACGAAAATGACTCCTCGGAAGAAGCGGTTCGGAAACGCAACAGCACATACCGACGCAGCCGTTTTTCTGTCCGTGAACTGGACCAGTTCTGAAATTTTCCGAACGACCAATGCCGAGGGAGCCAGGCCGTTAAGACACTGTGATTGATGAGACTGGACTACTATGCGTCCCAAGTCTGGTCTAGCGAGCCGGGCTTTGATTGCTGTCCTGCTCGCTTCACTCGTCCAAACGGGACTCGCTCATGGGTGCGCATTTCGCTTCTGTTGGCTGAGCTTTCTGCCGTGAGCTCAAATTCTTATGAAGCAACATTGTCAATGTCAACGTGGTATGTGTTGAACCAGGCATTCCTATTGAGCTCCGGTCGCTCCGTCGAGCGCTGACGTCGCTTGTTGGCTCGCAGGGCGGCAAGTCCATGGGAATCAGTGCTCTACGCAAAGTGGGCACCAATTCCCCAGTCAAAGACTTGTCCTCGGCAACTCTGGCCTGCAACTTGGACAACGCGGCAAGTTCTGGCCCAGCTTCGATCCTTTCATCTCTGACCATTCATGACAGGCAACCGACTCACCATCGCCTGGCGTCCAGAATCATCTTTCTATAATGGCGGGAGATTCGATGTGAGTATGCTGCACGGCAACTAGCTTGTTGCTGGACCGCTTTCGGCAGAACTTTTGTCTGGACGAACTGGACGACTTTTGTTACAAAGTTTTCGCACGTACGCTCTATTTGATGCGCGCTCTTAGTCCAATAGTGGGCTCAATATAGATTCAGCATGGCCCCGTCATGAACTATATGGCGCATTGCAGCAATGACGACGTAATTCTTCTGCCATCACCCTACTTGCTAACTCCCACTGATTTACACGTATTTGATCAGTGCTCCTCCTTTGACCCTGTATCTAAAGCAGTATGGTTCAAGACGGAAGAAATTGGCTACTTCAACAAAATGGTGGCCTACATCGGCGATGATGGGCAAAGTCACCCCTACACCTACTTTGGGACGGACCAAATGGCGGCCGAGCACTCCACCTGGACGACCACTGTTCCCGCAGCGTTGAAGCCTGGCTCCTACCTCCTTCGGCATGAGTTGGTCGCTCTTCACTTGGCCTTCAACTTAGGGGATGCCGAGTTGTTGGTGATTTCCCCAGCTATCCAAAAGCAGATCTGATCTCCGAATTAGCTACCCTGCCTGCTTGCAGCTCAACGTCTCCGGGACTGGCACGAGTCTGCCTGCTGAAAATCTGGTTGCCTTTCCTGGAGCGTACCATCCCACCGATCCAGGTATGGTGTCGATGCGATCTTGAATCTCTCTCTCTAATGTGAAGTGCAGGTATCCATGTCAGCCTGCCCGACTTCAAAGCAAGTACACAATACATTATTCGTCAGTTCAATTTGAGCACATCACGGCAGCAGAAAAGTCTGACGCGCGGCTGAAGCCGGTCCACGGGTTGATGCGATAACATCCGAGTCTGCACCTCCGCCTTCAAAGTCAACCTCTTGCACTTCGCTTCACGTTGTCACCAAAACCGTTTCCGCTAGTTCCCACAATTCAGACATACCGCCTCCAATAGGCGACGCTCCAAGCTCTATCTCTCCTTCTAACACTGGTAATGCGGCTATTTATCCATCATCACCTAGTACCGGCACGATAGAGGTCTCTCATGCCCGTCGCCACCACCCTTGTCTGATTTCGGTCCTCGTTATTCTCCTATTCTTCCGGGGATAAGTGCCTCGCACAGTGTATGCTACCATAGTTCTGTACGGAGAGATAAGGCCTGGGGTTGTATATGCCACCATAAGCGCGGCTGGCCACAGCACTTGAAGGATCGCCAGTGGCACAAATTTTCTGACCGTGTCCGTCCCCAAGAAACAATATGAGTCAGTCTTTCCTGCAATGGTTCGTGGGACAAGGTGGCACTGTCTCCCCTTCGGTCGGGATCCAGCCGTTCGAGAACCAAGGCCAAGGCGCCGTCGCCCTTGAAAACATCAACGAAGGGGAGCTGCTCTTCAGCCTGCCAAGAGATCTTGTTCTGTCTATCCACACCGCTCCCTTGCAAGGTCTTCTCAGCAAAGATGACTGGGATCAGTTGAATTCGGTTGGCTGGACGGCTCTTATCCTCGCCATAATGCGAGAAATGCTCTCGAGTGATTCCAAGTGGCAACCATACCTCGCTTTCATGCCACTGCGCTTCGATTCATTGATGCATTGGTCGGAAGAAGAGCTTGCGGAGCTGCAAGGAAGCCCTGTTCGAGGTACGATGAGGGCGTCGTTCAAACATAGCCCAACTCATCCGAGTGGCAGGCAAAATTGGCAAAGAAGAGGCCGAATTAAACTACCAGTCTATCGTCAAACCGTTTGTTGAGGTGATATTCCCACATCCGCTCGATGGGTCATTCACTAAGACCAAATGCAGAGTCGACCCGACATCTTCCCAAATCCCACCGGCTATTCCCTCGAGCTGTATCACCTAGTTGGATCATTAATACTCTCTCGATCTTTTGACGTGGAACCATCTGCCCGCCGCAGTTCCTCTCCGGAGCAGCAAGATCAGTCGATGGAGGACGCAGCTGCAACCACGGAGGATGCAGCAGCCGACGAGTCCAACCTGGACGACGAGGAGATGGAAGGGGCGGCCGAGACTGTCGCCATGGTGCCATTTGCTGATATTCTGAATGCCAAGAGCGGGCACAATAACGTGGGTGGCTCACGTCTTGCTGGGCCGGCCTGTGTTTGAAGACCCAATGCTGCAGGCTAGATTGTTTTACGAGCCCGACGTTCTGGAAATGCGTGCAACCAAAGGGATTGCTAAAGGTGACCAGATCTTGTGAGCAGCCTCCCCCGCTTTGAGGATGTGCACTCGTGCTGAGTCTGAGTAGCAACACCTACGACGACCCGCCAAACTCGGATCTCTTGCGGCGGTATGGCCACGTTGACGAACCGAACGAGGAAGACTTGATAGAGATCGATGCTCTGTTCGTCGCCGACCAAGTGTGCGGCCTTGTGAAGGGCGTGGGGCCTTTGAAAGAGGCAAAGCTTGAATACGCGGCTGCCTTGAGCGACGAGATCGATTTTGAAGAGTGGGCTCTAGCCTCTCACGCGTCCATGGTATAAAGACTTACTGCTTTGATCAGCACTTATGCGCTCTCGAAGGCGGATCCGATCCCGGACGACCTTATCTCCTGTGTCCTGCTTTTCGCCGCTTCAGAACAAACCTTTGCCAACATCAAAGAGAGCGAAAGTCTCCCGGAGCCGCAACGGGATGCCAACACGCTCAAATTGGTTCGCAAGGTCCTCCAAGCGGCGCTGCAGGCTTACCCCACCTCTCTAGAGGTAAGAGCTGGCTTTCCTTTCGAACTGGCATCTTTCTGATAGCTCTTTTGTGATCGTGATAGGAGGACAAAGCCCTATTGGCGGCCCCTCGCAGCCTTCGGCATCGCTTCGCCTTGGTCGTACGCATCGGCGAGAAGGAGATCTTGCATGCTGCTATCCAAGCGTGCGGATCGTCGAAAAGGAAAGCCGGTGGAGTGTCAGAACGCAAGGAGAAGCGGGCTAAAGTATAGTGTCGTGGGTGGAGATCGAGGTGGCAAATCTAGGCGTGAGGCCGTGATGGTCTATCAGCCAGGCATTGATGGCGGACTGCTGTGGCAGTATCTTTCGACCATGTAGCGGTCTTTTTGAGCCCTGTTTCTCCCACTAGCCAACATGTGCTGCTAACGACAGTACTTACATTTTTCGCTTTCAACTGCCAAGCTTTCCCGACCTTTGAAGTCTAGATGCCGTCAAGTTGTGTTCAGGCTTTCGTCTTTTCATCTCTCGCGACGAGGTCATGCCCTCAGCAGCCAACAAGGGCCACTGTCACCGTCTCCGCGGCAGGCCGCATCAGCTCATCGTCTTCCGCGCCGTCTCAGCTGAGTCTTGCTGCCAATTTGCCTCGCCGGTTCTCCCTAAGACACCGTAAACGAAGCGACGCGGTATTGGTTTTGCTATGTATCCGTCCTTGCCTTAATTCAAAAGCACTGTTCTCGAGCGAGAAGAGTCTTCTGTGGCCATCTGAAATTCGGAGTCTTGGGATGGACTGCATCGGCCTCCGTCGTGGACTGCAGGCCTTCAGGTCCTCCCTCTTCCTCTTCCTCTTCCTCTTCAACGACCAACTCCGGATCCATGCCTGCCGCGAAGGCTTTGGCTCGGCTCGAAGCTAGCGAAGCGCTAACAACAGCGGCTCTGTCAAAACTACACCTAAATGCCAACCGCTTGACGTCCTGGGGAAGGTTTCTCGACCTCCAGGTTCGCATCATGCTTGAGACGTTCTGACTAGAAGTGAAAATTTCTCAAGACGAGCCTTCCTTCAGCTTGCCCAACGTTTGAAATTGCATCGTCAACTTCAAGATGCCCAGATCAATCCCTTGGAACATTCAGCTCTCGAGCTGCAGTCACGCGAACTCATCCTGACGGTGTGTTGGCCTTCAAATGCACGGCAATGGGAGGCTCCTGCTCATTCGCTTCGTAGCTCTTCCAAGTCGCAGACGGCCTGACCATTTGGAAGGCGAGCACACTGATAGGACATAAGCGTCAACTTTTGGAATCGGTAAGGTGTCCAATTCATTGCCTGCGTGACGTGTGATGGACTTCTCCCTTTAGCTCGAGTTGGACTTGTTCAACGAGTACCAGGCAGCACTCTCGGTTTTCCGCTCCCTTGCTGGTGTCCATTGGTTTCCAAAACACTCCGAGAAGTTGAGCCAAATACATGAAAGCCTAAAGTCTGCGCTCGTCCATTCAGAAGATACTTCCCGATACAAGTTCCAACTACTCAAGAGTGCAAAGTCCTTGCTTCATGTCGACCCTGACGAAGACTTTTTTGCGACTTTGGCTACCATCGGCGATCATGTAGGTCAAAGCCCGCCGACCTTTGCATATAAAGTAAAAGTTGTGTCAGGTGCAGGATGTAAATCCCCCTCCAAAAGCATCAGAAAAGAACTCAATCACACTTTAGGTGATTGATTATGCCAAAGACCACACTCTAAAATGCCTTTTGGGTCCATTGCGACAAGAGTTAGAATTGATTACAATCGATTTTGAAGCCCTCACTTGCAGTCTGGTGTTCCAACCAGTTTTGCAACACGCCCACCATGCTCTAGAAAGGGCGTACAAGGTGTTTCCATTTCTTCATCGCCCGAATCTTCATCTAAGGTTTGGCAGTTCTTAAACGAAAAATGGCCGGACCACGAATGGCTCTCGAGACTGGCAAATCTCCTCGAAACGGCGCGAGAGCTAGAACGAAGGATATGTCTCCCACGTCTTTTGCAGACAGTGGACGAGATGTGGCCCGTCGAACTCACTGCAACGCGACACCGCAAATTTTATTGGGCCCTCACTCGGGCGTTGGACGTGGACCTTGTGCGTGCGCGGGAACTAGTATGCTCATTTGGCCCAAAGGCTCTTAAAACATCTAAAGCTAAGCGTACAGCTCAAACCTATGATCGCATCAATTTCAAAGCTTCGTCGCGCGCACACTTTGCCCGACAGGGTGAGTGCTCCAGTGTACCTAAAACTGTTTGCGAAGTGATGCCTCATTGCCTTTTAAGCTGTGGTCTGTGCTAGCGAGCCCGGCTGGTGTCCTTTTTGGGGAGCCGGAAGACCACCCGCACAAAAGCAAGGTTCGGCGTCCGAAAGAGCAGGCGCCTTTCAGTGGCTCATACTTGCTCTCAGCCCAGCTCGTTAAACTTGACCATAGCGTACCTCGCACTCTCACATTTGCACAACGAAATCGCGAAATACACGACAGGGGCAGATAGCAAGGGGCCCGATCGCCTACTCGAGCCCCTCTTCGACTGCCTGCCCGAGCACTGGACTCGTGTTCTTCTGTAGCGTGTTGGATTACATGCGGGTGTGACAGGATTAGACTAGATTTTGTTCTACTTTGTGCAAACCGACCCTTTACAGCCACGAGCCCTGTTCCGGACGAATCAGCTCCAGTCGCCAAACAAGGAGTGAAAGCGACGCACCTGCCCGTGATGTATGAAATACCGCTCCGGCACGCCCTTGCCACCCGCGAACCAATCTTTGACCGGCACAACCGCCACGCCACCAACCTTCACCGCTCGCAATCTTCCGTACGTCCGTCGCGCTACATCTAGACTTTCAGAAAAGCATTCAACGGTCGGAGAGAGATCGCACCGAAGCCAGCTTCGCTCAAGCCGATTTCGTCCTCGATGATCTGGTAGGTGGCGTCGGTGAAGGATATCGGGCCCGTGGTCTTGATAATGGAATCAAAGTTCCAGTCGACCGTTTCGACGCCTTCCTTGTGCTGGAACTCGACCAGGCGCTGGACGCGGGTGACGAGCAGCTCGATGGTGCGCCGCATGACTGGCGACAGCGGCTTGGACATCATGACGTCTAGGTTGCTCATGAGCACTTTAACGAATCCAAGAGAAGCCAAAGACATACATTGGACGACGTCAAACCACCGGAACCAGTTTTGGTACTTGTCGTCTCGGGCGTCGTTGTACTCGATGCCAACAATGGTGTGGATCTCTGGGTCTTTCCACTGCTCTGGCGATATCCACTCGTTCAGAGGTCTAGTACACGAGGTATCCACGTCCGCATATAGCCCTGAGAGTCGAAATCTTTGAGAAGGTCGCCAAGACTGAAGGCAGCGAGACACCCACCGCCAAAAGCGTAAGTGATGAGATAACGGAAGAAGTCAGCTTTTAAGACCGGTTTGGGGAAGTGCTCCCAGAGGTAGACGATGTCGGGCACCTCGGCGAACGTCTCCTTGATGAGGGTGTCGGCGACGTCGTCCAACAGAAGCTGTCTAAAGCGTCAGTCTCGACTCTTGGAGGCAAAGTTCAAAGTTAAAGAAGCCCACAGTGTAGTTGTAGGTCGGGTTCAGGTCCCGCCAGGTATGCCGCCAGTGCTCCAAGCCGGTGTCGCGCCAAGTCTGCCAAATAGCATCGTTCCACCTAGTTCCGTCTCTCTTCCTCTCGAACTCGTCCAAGTCTCTAGATAACGTGCCTGCCAGACCCTTGACTCTATCCGATACCGGCGGACTGCAGGAACGCCAGATGCTTTCAGATGAGCCTGGATGTCGCCCTGGCGACGGGAACGACGAAAAGCCTCACTCATGCGCTCGCCACCAGCGCGTGCTATCGTACCGCCGAGCCAGCAGGTCATATCGGTTCGCATAGGCGTTATGGTGGAGGACGACGATGGAGGAAACGATGAGCGCGGCTATAACGAGCCAGTCGAGGAACTGGCTCCAGGTCCGTGGCCGCTCGACGTTTCTGAGGGCTGCGAGCATCATGGTCTACAGATTTGAGTCAAAAGATGCATTCATAAACGACGGCGAGAATGGCGAGCGAGGAGCAAGTTGTGAACGCTCCCTTCGGAAGTTTCTTCCGAGCGAGCGAGCGACTGCGCTGTGGTGGTGGGTGAGGGATTGTTTTACATCTAAAGAGATCCCGTATCTTGCTCCTCTCGATTCCATAGACAGTGCCAAGAGCAGGACAAGCGACTAGGACAAGAAAAACATGCCACTGAGCTCCTCCGAAGAACTTCAAATCCCGAGCACCTCTTGAACCTTGAAACCGAAAAAAGAACGCAGAGGAAGTTTTACAGAGCTAGAGAGAAATAGGCAGAAAGAGAGAGGAGAGAAAAGTAGCCCGGAGAAGAAAGCCAAAGCTGCGAAGAGAGAACCCGGGCGGATTATTGGGCTTTGTGATGAGGTCGAGATGGTGGCGGATGGCGGAGGAAGGCATCGTGAACCAAAGGTTGGTCGTAAAAGGTCGAGGGGAGCGCGAATGGGAAAGGCCCAGCCCTTGGGGGGTTTAAAGACGGATGCGATTGTGCACAGAGTGGGACGGCGTGGGACGATGGCGGCGAAATCTAGAGGATGGTGCATTTCTGTGGGGCCGGAACTGAGCAATTCTGTTCTCTGGAATATGGTGGTTCGAGGCACGCACCGACTTCTTCTTCTTGGCTACAGGTGGCTCAAGGGCCGCGACAATAGCTGTGTTTTGGGTTCAGCTGCGATGTCAATGAGATTCGGCGTGGCCATCCCTCACCTTCGTCAAAGACGTTCTTGAGCTGTGCGATGTGCCCGATGAGTCACAGATTCAATGGACTGAATGGGAGAGCGCGACGCACCCCCTTCTGGGTCAAGGCAGAGCACTCGACGTATTTGACGGCGCCGAGCTCCCTGGCCAATCGCTCGCCGGCTTCCGGGGCGACGGGGCGCTGCTTTTGCCTGGCGAGCTTGTCCAAGACGGCCTGGTCGTCCCGGAGGTCGACCTGGGTGCCGACGATCAAACACGGCACGCCGGGGCAATGGTGGTGGACCTGCGAGCGTCGATGAGGCGCCGCGCCGAATCAAGGCCAAGAGCAGGCGACCGACCTCTGGGAACCACTTCTCCTTGACGTTCTCGAAGCTGGCCGGGCTGGTGACGGAGAAGCAGACGAGGAAGACGTCTGTTTGGGGGTAGGAGAGCGGGCGCAGGCGGTCGTAGTCCTCTTGCCCGGCTGTGTCGAACAGGCCGAGCGTGTACCTGCGCGCCCTGGCTGAACTGATGCACTACACACTAGCAAGGCCAGGGTAACCCACGGCTGGTCCTGGATCATGATAGTCACCGCATAGTTGTCGAACACGGTGGGAACGTATTCAGACGGGAATTTGTTGGTCGTGTATCTGCGCCGCTCGCTTCAGCTGTGGTCTGGACGGCAGCTGTACACACGAGGGCCACGCACGATATGAGCAAGCACGTCTTGCCGCTGTGTGGATGCGCCCAAATCAGCGCCTGGACCAAATCACAAAGGCGCCCGCCCCAAAAGCAGGCGCAAAAACGCTGGGAGGGAACACGCACACGGCACCGTCGCCCACCACCACGGCTTTGATTGTCTGCATACTGGCGCTGGCTTATTTACTGGCGAGGCTACAGAATCGCTGGACGAGCAGGAGAGCGTGGTCGCGCCTCCTTTTGCGGGGAGGCTCAATAACCTCCAAACCCCATCTCCTGCGCAGAAACCTGACCCTCTGCAGCGACGTTCTCGTTCGATAGTGTTGATTTAGAGCACTAGAGACTATACAGACCTGATCGCAAGGCGTCGGGAGCGCTGCACCTCGTTGCCAGGCCCTTGCTCCCTGCGCACGAGCACTTGACCGCACAGGAGGTTCGCAAGCGCAGAAGATGCGCTCCCGTGCTAGAACGCTGTTGTCCAGCAGCTTGAGCTTGATACAGAAGCGAGGGTCATGGCCAAACCCACTGGGCTCGGCGAAGCTGTCCGCTTTCCAACGGGCCCCTTTCGACGTCCTCCTGCTCATCTTCTCCTTCCTCTTCGCCGACCTGAATGACGCTCTAGACCCAGTCCAACGAGCCGCAGACGAGTGGAGCGTCGCTCCGCAGGCCATCGTCCTCGCTGCCCGCCTAGCCAGCGTGTGCCGCTCCTTCAGACCGGCCGCGCTTCAAGCCGGCCTCGCCGACGTCTGGGTGCCCATAACCGTCTATGGCGCTACGTGCGGCAAGAACAGAGGGCTGTCCCAGAACCTGAAGCGCAGGCGGGCCAAAGTGCCACCCGTGTTGGCTTTCATCGGCGGCAAATCCTCCTTCGTCGCCAGGCTGCACGTCTACTGGAACACAGAGTGGACGGAAACCGCGGCTTCAGATCCGGCTTTGATCCGGCTCTTCTCCCACTCTTTTGCTTCGGTCCATGTTTGGGTCGACGGCGCATTCACCCACTTCCCCGTTTTGCCCGGCTTCCTCCTGGCTGCCAACCTCACCAACCTCTTCGTCACCCCTCGCTCCGAATCTCCCATCAGCCAAACGACGATGTACGTTTTTCTGACCGCCGTTAGTCGGCAAGGGAAGAGGGGACTGCAAGAGCTCGAGGTGTCCACCCCGCTGGACTTGACGGATGGGCTAAATCGGTCTAAGATCTACTACAAGCTGGCACCCGTGGCACCATTAGACACACTCTCCATCGAATCTGCCACTTCGCTGCTGGCCATTCTCTCCGCTTTCCAGGGCCTCAAGATTTGCCACATCGGCTCCCTCCAGGCACTTTCAGCTCTCGCCGACGCGCCGGACCACTTTGCGCAATCCCTCACACGATTAACCATAGTCAAGTTCGCGCGCGGCATCTTGCTTTCTGACGTCCTCCCCGTCTTGGGCAGATACAAGAGGCTCGAAGACCTCCGCCTGCCTTTTTGCCCTCCGAGATCGGAGCAAGACTGGCGCGGCTGTTTGCTCCTCCTTCCTCCCTCGGTCAAGAGATTATGCTACACTTGCATCCCAGCGGGACCGCCCGGCGAGAGAAGGCACAACACTCCGCATTTCATCGACTTCCTCTCCCGGATCCCACCTGCCTCTCAGCTCGAGCTCTTCATCGAATGCTACGTCGGACAGGTCAAGGGTGAGGGCCTCCCGTCTGTCACCGCGTTCGACTACAACGAGTGCTTTGGCCGCCCGCACCAGAGCACCGTGCGCGTTCAACTGATGGCCGACCAACCGGTCAAAGTGTTTGGCAGTACTCGCGCCAGGTTTGAAGGATTGCCTTTCTGACGCCTTGGATGGCTGGCCTGTCCAGTGCAGGTTAGTGGGCCCTTGTTGCTATCTGACGAAATGCTCAACGCGTGTCGCCCTTCAGGCCTATGCTGCGGAGGAATTGACAAGATGTATAGGGAGGAAGCTGTAGCAATGTGGTTGTGGCGAGGAAATGAAATCTCGATATACCACGCCTGACAGACTGCGTAATCAAAGTCGCCACAAGTCGAGCCGACATGGTCTTGGACGTCCTCGAGCAGCCGTAACATGATTCTCGGAGGCAGTTGCGTCTGTGGCCATGCCAGATTCAAGCTCGATGCGGCAAAGGAGATGCTGCCGGCCTTTTGCCCACCTCTTGCCCGGGCTGAGCAGTTCAATGGCGGCGCGCCCTTCATTTGACAAGTGGGTTGCTCCTCTCATCCCAGGCTCTTCCTCAAGCTTGAATCTCGAAGCTAGTATCCCAGCGCACTGGAAAGAGCAGGCGGTCTAGTTTCTTGACGACCTCGAGACCTCGAGTCGAGGGACTCCCCGTCCGCGGCCGGAAATGCCCAGCCTACTGCGACTTCGGCCCTGATCTGGTCGAGCTATCCTATCTTTTGTCAATTAGTCGTAGGGACTACTTGCGGCCTCATCGCTCAAGGCAGGCCAAAGCCGCAGCAGTGATCGACGTCGACGCGACGGCTTCATTTCGGTCGCGCGGCTCGGAGAGTGTTGTTGTGACGCCCACTTTTCGTTCCCACCTTTCCGGCCTTGTTGTTGCTCCTTCTCTCTTGAGCGTACGACCAAAGCGCAGACATTGGAGTCAGCCAGGCCTTTTGCCAGTCGTAAAACATGGTCGCTCGATTCGGTGTTTTGATTTGGCTGCTCGCCTTCAGCTTTGCTGTCTTTGCTTCTCCGTGCGTCCTTTTACCACAGGATATACATTCCATGTCTCTAATTTGCCAGCCAGAATGCCTGGACAACCGGGGTTTGTTGTCTGCACTCTCCCAGACCAAAATAAGCTGGTCTCTAAAAAACAATTCCCCTTCGCACAGTGTGCTTCTAGAATCTCGAGCCATCAACAAGAACGAGACCATTGCCGAATTGCAGACCCAAGGGTGCGTTCGGTCTGTTTCTCCGTCCCACCACCCACTGAGCAACTCATTGGGTTGCCACAATCAGCCATCAGCAATTGACCAAGCTCTTTGGACGACTTCAAACAAAGCTGGCTACCAACACGCAGCGCCTGACCCAGCTCAGCACCAAGCTCGCCGCAGGGGAAGCCGACCTAGCCAAATTCAAGGCCAGCACCAACAGAGTCGACCGAGCCGAAGCGCTCGCGAAAGCCCTAGATCAACTGGTGGCCTTTGCCGATAAAGTTGAACCACTTTTGAAAGAGGCAGAGGCTTCCATTCTTGGGTCAGCAAGACTAGGCGTGTAGGTGCCGCCTTGATTGGTCCAATCAGAGTCGGTTACTCAGTGATGCCCTGATGCAGCTCCTATGCCGCCACATTCCCGCCTTGTACTGTGGCCCAGTG